>CM055030.1:9026028-9155335 GCA_029204005.1 Salix udensis | reverse complement strand
CTCGTACAAGTTTCCAATTCAGTTCAAAAAGTTATGTACATGATATAGAGGTAGAACGATGGTTCCACTAAATCTGCTCCCATTTACTCCATTTTGAGTCGTTCAAGAAGGACGGAGATTCTGTATATGTAATAAGTGAAGAAAATACAAAACAATTAACAGGACTTATTTCTCCTAATTTCAAAACAATAAAGCACCAAAGCTATTTGAGGACCAGATTGCCAGGAAGAGGACCAGCAATTTCATCAAAAAACAGCTATTTTTGAGTTTTTTTTTAATAAAAAAGCTCTGGTTCTACAGCCATCAAGGTTCATCCCAGAATTGGAAATTCATGATTTGAGTTTGCTGCCATTGATTCACTAATCATGCAGGTTTCAATCTTAGGCAGCCCCTTTCACCCCTTCTGTTCGTCCAACGCTGAAAAGAAGATGAAAAAAAACACTATGCCTTGATGGAGAGACAAACCAGCAGGAGGCAGTGATTTCATGATGTACTTTCTCATCTTGTTTTCGCTGTGCAAAACTCGCCACCCTGATATTGAATACATCCCACATCGGAAAGAAAGGATTAACTTTTGTTATGTATATACCAAACCCTAACCAATGCCAACCAGCTGAGCTCGGTAACGTGGGCTTGTCACCCGAGTGGGGGCTTTAAGGTGATGGGACTTTGACTCAGCCTAGAAGGTCGGCTCCAGTATGGCTCTTATCTGGCCTGCCCGTTCCAAGCCAGGAGTTGAGCCAAACCCATTCAGGTGAAGACCTGGGTGGCTTGGCTCCTAAAGTGGAGGGTAATGCGTGAGGCTGGTCACAGAGCAGCGATCACCTTCCTCTCTTGGCAGTGGAAGGATAACAGGCTGGTGTCATCTGGAACCATATGGCTCGATGGGCTGGTCCTAATTGGACCATCACTTTTTTTTAAAACATTTTCAAAAAAAATTTAAAGAAGTGTGTTCGTGTAGCTAAAATAAAAATAAAGAAGTGTATCAATAAATTCTTACATTTAAAAAAAAAATCATAGTTTTTTTTTTTTTTTAATTTTATGCATTACTCAGGCATAGAGCTATTTGGAAAGTATATTATTATTATATAGTGCTCTTACTTAGAGGCTGTTTGGGACGGCAGTTGTATCGCCGTTTCCAAAAAAAATGTATTTGTTTTTTATTTTAAATGATTTTTTTTGGTGTTTTTAAAGCATTTTGATGTGCTGATGTCAAAAATAATTTTTAAAAAATAAAAAATATTATTTTGATGTATTTTTAAATGCAAAACACTTTAAAAAACAGCCACAACCGTTCTTCCAAACAGGCCCTTAAATCCAAAGGATTTCAATTCTATGCTCGTGTAACTAAAATAAAAATTAAGATGTGTATAAATAGATTCTTTCATTTAAAAAAAAAACAATTCATAGTTATTTTTTTTTTATACATCTTATTAAAGTGAATATATGATTTAAAATCATTACAAATATAATTAATTCTCATTTGACACCATCAAATATAAAAAATATTTATTTTCTCAGTAGAATGGGCCTCCAATTTGAAACATGAAATTCTATTGAATAGATGTAGGCCCATCATCTTAAAACCCAAAGAAGCCTAAAGAGTGAAAAACCCTAGCGAGGGGAGTTCCTATAAACAACCGCTTCCGCTTCACATGTAACGCTTCTGCTGTCCTCTCAGCTGCCGAGTGTGATCAAGAAACGGGGAGATGGTGTCGCTGAAGCTCCAAAAGCGGCTTTCCGCTAGCGTTCTGAAGTGTGGGAAAGGCAAGGTTTGGCTTGATCCAAATGAAGTCAACGAAATCTCCATGGCTAACTCTCGTAAATGCCTTCCCCCCTCTCTTTCTCTCGTATTATCATCTGTTTTTTGTGATATTTAATAATTGACTGTTTCTTTAAGTACTTACTGTGACTCGTAAGAACATATTATCAACTTTTTGGAATAGGGATGCCGGAACTCTGTAGTAATGTAAGATATAACAACCTGCTAATCGTCTTTTTTAGATTCTGGACCCCATTTGCAATTTAATCTCATTGGAAAAGTTATGGATTTTAAGCTTCTTGTTTTCTGATGTAAAGGTCTTTTTTTTCCACTTTATCTATCTATGATTATCAATTGATAACGGATTTGAGGATTTGAATTCAAGAATTTTGACTTAAAACTGAATCTGAGCACTCCCTTACTCTGATTTTGTAATGATAAATGTTTTAATTATTTTTTGAGAAACATCTGAAAAATAAGATTTTATTATCAATCCGTGGAAAATAGAAAAAATATATTATTCATTATTGTTTTTTTCCAAAATTAATAAAGGAATTATTATTTTGTCAATAGGGTTGAAGGGTTGTTAAAAAACTTATCATTGCTTCTCTTTGTTGGAAATGATAAAAATACCCAAATTCATCTTCATTTATACTTCATTTAGTTTCTTTGTTGAAACTGCCATGCACCATCATTGATGCTTATCAGTTGTGAGTGAGGAACAGTAGTTGTTTGGGTATTGTTTGATTTATGCTTTCACTTTGTACAATGCAGGCCAAAACATTAGGAAGTTGGTAAAGGATGGTTTCATCATCAGGAAGCCAACAAAGATTCACTCTCGATCTCGTGCCCGTCGCATGAAGGAGGCCAAGAGAAAGGGAAGGCACTCAGGATATGGTATGTTTAGTTTGAACCAATTGACTTTTTAGAGTATATTGCAATATTAATTGTATGCTTGAGCTTGGGACTTGTTGAAGAATGGAGTCATATGAAATATTGTTTGGAAAAAACCCAAGTGTTTTTTTTAGTAGGCCACAATTCATGTTTTATTTTCTCCTGTTTGCATTTCTCTATCTCGAACTTTCAGTAATATTTGTTTTGAATTTGATTACTTAAATACTTGAACAAAAATTCGTAAGAGAGAAACTGGAAGTTGTAGAAGACATGCCTATTAAATATATTGGGAATGGTGGTCTGATTTTGTTTATTCATGTCATTTGTCTTTGGCCGTTTCATTTCCTATATGTTTTGTGGAAGTTTGCTAACTAAAAAGCTCTTTGAAACTACTCTAGGTAAGCGCAAGGGTACAAGGGAGGCTAGGTTGCCAACTAAAGTTCTCTGGATGAGGAGAATGCGTGTCCTCAGGCGTCTGCTTCGTAAGTACAGGGAGTCGAAGAAGATTGACAAGCACATGTACCATGACATGTACATGAAGGTGAAGGGTAATGTCTTCAAGAACAAAAGAGTTCTTATGGAGAGCATTCATAAGTCAAAGGCTGAAAAAGCCAGAGAGAAGACCTTGTCTGACCAGTTTGAGGCTAAGAGGGCAAAGAACAAGGCAAGCAGAGAAAGGAAATTTGCTAGGAGGGAGGAACGTTTGGCCCAGGTAAGATGTATAGCAGCATTGATATAGTTACTCGTTGCTTGAAATTTTATTGCTCTTTAATTGTTACTTTGGTGAGATAGTTGAACCTTAGTTTTATTACCCTGCTATAACCATGTTAGGAACTTGGGAACATCAAAGATATGCTTCCTTTTGTTTAGTCAACTTAATAAGTGAAGTGTGATCCTTTTAGTCACATAATCTTTGAAGTGTTTGGTGGATCATTTTGTGAGTTTTCACTTCATATTATGTGGTTACTGCAATGGTTATGGGTGAATTTCAATCTGCTTAAATCTTGATGATGTTATTCTCAATTGAATCTTTTAAAAGAATCAAAATCAGAAGTCTTATGTAGATCCCAATTGGATTCCCACTATTGCATGGGATGTTGAAATATTTATGTTTTGATTCTACGCAGGGACCTGGCGCAGAGAAACCAGTGGTTGCACCACCTGCTGCTGCTGCACCTCAACCAGCCCAGTAAGCATCTTTCTGACAGGATTTTACATGCAATAAAAAACCACTAGCTGTGGTTCAACATCTTAATTTTAATTTATTTTTTTTTGCTTGCAGGGTATCTAAGAAATCCAAGAAGTGAACCTAATTAAGAGCTCCAAGGATTCATGACTTTAGATCATCGATGTGTCCTTGGTGTTAGTTTTGTTCATGTGTTTTTTTTGTTGTTGGGACCTCTTTACTTCACATCTTAGATGGATGATGAAACATATTTTTGCACTTAGCAATCCGTTTTTAATTATTGTTCCCTGATTTCTTGGAGTGTTTCTTGATTTCTTTTCGTTGTATTTCCTTGTATGACGATACCAGTCTTTATATGACACGATACCAGGCCATTGCGGCTTCCTTTCTCAAGGGGCGAGTGGTATAGTGGCAGCTGAGTTGTTTCAAAGACTGAAACTTTTGAATTGTTGAATCCATTCGACATCAATCTCAAGAGATCAGCACATCCTAAAGTATGAGGTGAGAATAGTGCACGGAATATTCAGGTTAAAATTAAAATTTGGATATGGAATCAATCAGTAGGTATTTGGATTTCCCGAATTGATGACGGGGTTTTGTAAAATCTGGCCAATGTGCCACTAACTGGAAAACAAATCCGCACAAAAACCTTCCTCGTTTTACTTACCAGAAAATAGAAATCGAGTTTCAAGAAAAGGCATTCAAAAATCCAATTATCTGAGTGGGGGTTTTCAACCTGAGTCATGCGACGTCAAAATGTGGACTCGTAGGAAACTAACAAGGACACAGCTCACCCTAAACCCTAAACAACCAACAACTCCTCCAAGAGATTGATGCTTATGACAGAATTCTTTGTGCTGCTAAGGTATTCCCAGTAACGATTTAGCATGTGATCATTTGGTCTAACCTGCTCCCACTTTCCTGTGCAGAATATTGCATATGCATCAGCAGCATACCTTCAAGAAATCAGAGAAAAGTTTATCAGAGTTTTCCATGATAAAGTTAATACAGTTTTAAAGGAAGAAAGTATCTATCTTGATGAAAATATAATAGTTACACTTACTTTCCAACACCAGGCAACTGAGTGACATGGGTCCAGCCCTCCTCTAAATAGTCTTCGGACAATCTCCGTACCATCTTCGCTCTCCTCTTCTGTAATCCTAGACTTTTAATTGCTCTTTCAATCTCCTCTGTGGCAACCGCAGTGGCAGCCTTTGCATCTGGACACAAAGTGAAGAGGTCTGCTATAACTCTTTCAGCCTGCATTTAGTTGTGTTCTATTTAAGTAAACTGACTGCATCAATGCTTATGCAGTGGTCCCTTCATGTTTGACAAGAGACTTGAAATCATGTCCAAATTAAGCGGATGAAGAATGCTGGAAAAAAGGGTTTTGTTAGATGCATTCAGCCCAATTATCTGCCAAATAATGACAGGAGAAGAGGGTAATTTGAGATACAGATTACGATCGCTACTCAGAAAACACATCAAGATCCAGATCAAGTAATACCACAGCCAAACTAATCCTTAACCAAAGGGCAGTTGAGGGACTGAGAAGGTGGGTGGGGTTCCAAAAGGGAAGAAATCCAACCAATTGTGTGAGGAATCAAGGCTTGTGCTTCATGGTGCTCAATCAAATTTATGCACTCATATCATAATCTTCTTATTCTTGCAGCTTAACGCCTCTATTCAAAGAAGAAAGAAATAAACTATTCCAAGATGGAAAATTTAATGTTTAATGCCAAGTCACAATAACCAGTACAAGATCTCTCCTTCCAATTTATTCAACATTTAGCAATCGAATCCAATGAGCTATGATGCCCAGAATCTAAAAGTCATACATCTGCTTGCGTGCTTGTGCGGTGAGCTACTTGTTTAGGCACTCAGAAAGTTGACACAGTTGGCAGTAATAAAATCTTTGACTAACATTTGAAGCTGTCATTGTTGAGAGCCGTCACCATAGTCTTAGAGGAACAAGAATGATAGCAAATAAATTTGCAAGCTATGAACAAAGGCAGAGATTTTTCTTGCCTTAAAGACTACATCTAGACCTATATGGCCTCCTGCCAGTTCAATGTAAATTTGCAAGCCATGAGCTTTATTGCTCTTGGTTTCTAATTACATAGAGCTTGGTAGAGAAATGGATTGCAGCAGTCACCAGACACTAGATAGGTAAAAAAACTAAAGGTTGGTGTTTTTTACAAAAGAAATGAAACCATGCAATTTTTTTTAAAAAAAAATCCAGCCAAAGAAATATATGAACACTAAAAAGTTGGTTGGTAACAGAGAGGACCTGGTTCTTTAGAGAGTCTTAACTAACAGAAGTTTGTATATGCTCTACATAACGCCTTGTACGGTCAGGCAAAAAGAACATAATAATCATTCAAATGAGCACAATAATAGTTAAGAGGGCACGACCAACTTCAAATGCCTTAGGAAATAGTCCAGAGCAGGAGTTGGGAAAGTGTTTAAAGTTTAAACTTTTCTTACAATTAATTGAAGTTTTGTTCAAAAACACCATGGGAAAGTGCACAACCTAGTGATACACACAAAAAAGAAAACCTTCCAACTCATACAGAAGCTGTCAAAAGTTTAAAAAAGTGTAAATCCCAAATTGGCTGCACTAGCTACATGAATCATCCATCCTCATACCTGTTTATATAAGGTAGTAATTCTCCAAGATCTTTAACAGATAAAAAGCACCATAAAGTTTCAAATTGTTTTTTGAAGTTCAGTACTTTTTAATTTACAATATCCAAAATTCCAAACCAGTCTTCTAACCACACCCAATTATCAACAGTACATTAACAACTAAAATTCAGAGAGTAATCAGCTAAAAGGTTAAACATTCACACATACCCACAAATATAAATTTCAAGAAGAAAGCAGAACAACCAAGGGAAAAGGAAAAGACTGAGACTTTGAGAGCATATAGAATACCCGAGTACCCGCAGTGCGATTAAGGAGCATACAAATGACCAAAACTCTCCAAGGGTCATGTGCATGATTATGCAAGAACCCAAATTCAGATTTTGGTGGCTTCCATGTGTTGTCTGCTGTTTTCCTTTCGTAAGCCTCATCAAACTTATTGAAATTAGGACTAGTTGTTCCAGAAAGAAGTGATGTTTTTGTCCCTTCTCTCTTCTTCTTCTTCTTCTTCTTCTTAGACCTGCCAATGACATTGGCATCCTTCTGTTCATCTTCTTCCTGATTCGGACTTGGTTTCTTCCTTCTTCTCTTTGCCTTGATGGAATTGCTGCATTCTTCTGAGTCTAACTCACCCGCTCTTGAGCTTTCCATGCTGAACAGCATTGCCATTGAGTGTCAGTAATGCTCGTCTTATGCAGCTTCCTTCTGCTGGGACTGTTCTGTAGTCAATCCAACGTTTCAGGCCCATTACTCCTCGGCAAGGTAGCTGCAGCTTAAATTCCTAGCTTCACAGCTACCAGAGTAAACAAAAAGCCTAAGCATGGTAGCATTAAGTATCTTTATTCTTAAATATATTAAAATGATATTTGTTTTTTTTTTCAAAAAAATATTTTTAATATTAATACATTAAAATAATTTAAAATACACTAATTTTTTTTAATTTAAAATAAAAATAAAATAAAAAATTATTTTTTTTCTAAAATATTTGTTATATGTAGTGTCAAACTCCTCCCTAAAACTAGACTACCAGAGTAAATTCCTAGTTTCACAGCTTAAATTCTGCATTATATAGCCCGCTAAACATTTTGATCAAGTCTAAAGCAACCTTTTCCTTCTCATACCATATTGCCTGATACCATTAGGTAGATAAACATGCATGATCGCCCTTGTAACAAAATTTGACCTTTTTTTACTATTTAAATTAAAATATTTTTAATATTATAGATTGTTTTGATATGTTAATATTAAAAATATATTTTAATGTTTATATAGCCCAAATATTCAAGCTTAGGCTAGAAAATCTCGATTCTCAAGTAATCATTTTGTACATAGCAAAACTCAAGGCCAACAATTTGCAACCGAAGAAGTCGTGGCCCATATATTTTTAAAACCTTTACGCCCAAATATTTTTTATTTTAACACATAATTTTTTTTTATGTTTTCATGTTATTTATATATTTTCAAGCAAAGAAATCATTTAAAAATAATAATCACTGCCATGATAACGCTCTAACCAGCGCTCCAAATTCATGGGGTAAAAACTCTTCAGAGATTATAATTTTTTATAATATAATGGTTCACGCATTGCCGTGGTGGTGATGAGTGCTGACATTCAACCAGGAAGCACCGGCATGGTGAATTTCCGCATAAGTATATTGGATCGAAAACTCAACATAACAACCACTAAGAGTCACAGAGAAGAACATAAGATTAAGAACGATGTGATTAAAAAAATGGATAGCACTTCAAAATCAGAGGAAGTTTGTAAAATAGCACAAAATCCTTTTAAATATCTCTAAGCAGCAGCTTTACCCTCCTCTGCTGCAGCTTCAAAGGTCTCTCCAGGCACAAGATCTGGGACGTCGTCGTCGTCCTCCTGTGCTGCAGCTGCGGCGGCAGAACCTGCACCAGGCACTTGCTTCTGGATCTGCTCCGCCAATTTCTTCAGGTTCTCCAAGTTATCAGGACCTATAGATCAGCGAGGCATAAGAAAGTAGAAGTTATTACCAAGTATCAGTTACAATTCACAGATGATTACAGAGAATAAACTAGGCATACCTAAATGCCCGAGAACTTGAGGAAGAATATCTTGCAATTCTGAAAAGGAAAAATCACAACAAATTTGTGTGTCAAATATCATGCAAACTAAATAAGTAAACTAACAATTAGCTGTAAATTTCCTTTTAGAAAACCAAACTCAACATTTCAAGACCAGGAAAGATTAACCACTGGCCACTCGGTAAGTAGATCGCTTCTTATGTTCAACCAATTAACAGAATCGATTTACGTTTCATTTTTTGTTGTACATGGAAAGTCTTAGAGCCATACTCTTAGTTTGTGGAGAACCACTGACAACCCATGTGTTGGCAGCAACGGAAGCTTGCACTGCAAAATTTAAACAAAAATAATAATTAGCCACTAATTAACCAGAAGGATTTGAACAATGTGAGCGTATCATGTCCATATATGGTAGCCAGCTTTACCTTTGGGATTTAGAAACTGGATGACTATGTCATCCTTGAATATGTTGACTTCCTCGATTGCAGGTATTGCGTTCACTCCAATTCTCTTCAAGGTGCTCTGAAGCCTTTTATCATCTGTAGTAGTAGTCTTGTGGATAGCTTTCTTCTTCCTGCATTTAAAGGTACAAATTCAGAAGAAACTCATTAACAGAACACAACAGATGCGTAAAACACAACAACCATGTAATCTTTTCCTTGGGTAACTTCAATTGCTTCATAGAAAAATACGTTAAGATTTTCAATGCAAAATACCCAACTGCAAGCAATACTCTATAGAACCAGGCAACAGAAATTTCTCACAAAAGCTAGGAAACCATTCAAGTCGTAATCAGCATAAGAACACAGATAAAACATGCTCACAGGCAGACCCGCACAAATCTCATTCAGTAAACTGCTCAACTGAATGTCTGATATGACACTTTCACTTAAGACAATTCCTTCCATTAATTTACACTTCTTTCATTCCTCAGCTACTTGACGCAAACACAATATAGTTTAGCTAATTGATAAATTCCAGTGGGAGCTAGATTAGTTGCAATGGAATAGTCTTCCCACCTTCTCACGCTACCCTTTCCACCAGTGCGAACTGCACTGGCCATCTTCTGAAGCTTCTCTCGATCCATCTGTATTAAAGAGATAAAGGATTACAAAGAAAAGAACTGTACAATGCATTGACCAATTAAAACATGAACATGGAAACGAGTGACCTAAAGGCCACAAAAAATAAGCTCATGTTTATCTCATAGAAGCTTAGGAATTAGAATTGATGAAGAATGACTAGAGCTTCATTCCAAATGGAAGAAATCATATTCACTAAATCCTCCCAAAACAGCCTCTCAACATGATTAAGCTTAAGCCCTTAAGATTTTGGTTTTGATCGTTATTTAAAACATTTTTTATTTTATGCTTTGGTATAATCATTTGGTTTTATAATAATTATAACCAACAAGTTCTTCTCAAACTAGAGATTCTAAAGCAAGCTCCACGAACTCAAGCAACAAAGTCCACCAAAACAAGTAAACAAAATAGCAAACCAGTTATAACTAGTTAATCGATTTACTTACCAGATAAAACCATTTTCAAACCAAATCAAATTAATCACATTACGGGTGACAAAACAACTTCTTAATTAAACATCATAGTCAAAAGCCCTAGACAGAGATTGACGGTTTCTTTCAACTTCAAACCACAAAAACATGAAATTAAGCTCTACAGGCCTCGGCAAACAAAATCCATATCACCAAAAACCACTAAAACAAAAATACACTGGCATTAACTAGAAATTAATAAAAAGATGCGAACTTTATCATATAAAGACTTGAATAAAATCCCAATAAAAATTAACAGCCATGGAATTAAAAGCCAATATAAATAAATGAATGAATGACGAATCTAGGGTTTTTAGGGTTTTGTCACCTTGGTTTGTTTAATGCGTTTTGGGAGATAGGAGGGAGAGTGTTTTTTCAGCTCTCAATAACAGGCGGCGATAAGGGAGATACCTTTTTATATGAGGTTCTTAAAGAGAATCATTTCAGTAGATCTAACGGTTCTTATGCAATACATTTGCACGTGTCAGCATCATGAGAATATTTTCCGTAAAACTATTTTTTTGCGGTGCACTTTAGCATCTCTCCCCTCAATGCCTTTGTGTTTTAACCGTTTCGCAGCGTCCAATACGTGCGTTTTGGGTCAAAATTTACAGGGCCCGAGTAATAGATGGACTTTCTATTGGCCTCTATACCCTGAAATCTGTTGTTGCCTTCCTTGTTGGCTAGAGCACACCTTTTAAAATGATAAAAGCAATTTAACAAAATAAAAAACATTTATTGAAAATTTGACATGAACGTATTAAAAACAATATAGCAGCATAAAAAAATATAAATATAATATATTTTGCGTGTGTTTGGAAATGAGAACTTTTAAAAACTTAATTTTTTATATAACTATATAATAATAAAAGTAAACATTTATAAGAAAGGCAAGGAATAAAATCAAGGAGAATATTTCAAGAAAATAAAGAACATTTGTCCAAAAAGATATATTATTGGTATCATTAGAAAGAAAAAAAATACAATTATCTTATAAGAAAATGATATCCAATAAAAAATAGCAAAACTAAAGTATCAATTTATATATATATATATATATATATATAGACACACACACGCATTAGTCAATGCCCCCGCACCTCATCGTGGGCGGCACCATATTTTTTTTCAATGCAAAAAAATATTAATTGTGTTTTTTTTTTGCTATAATATAAATTTAGTCACAATAATAAATTTGTGCAAAATTTCTGTGAAATGCAAGTTTTCTATAAAATATATGAATTTTAAATCAATATAAATTTATTTGTTTAGTAGGTTTCAACGAAATAACCAGAGTAAAATTATCATCATTATTAAAAAAGTAAGAAGATTCGAATATTTGAATATTTGAATTCATTGTATTAAGATTAGTTCATTTTATAATTCCATTTATATCACATTTAAAAAAAATTATAAATTGTGAAAAGACTTGCAATAACCAAATAACAAATATAAGTAGTTAATTTTAAATTCACAAAAAGACAAAAACATAAATTGAAAATTCATCCCTATCATTTTCATTACTATAGCAATTAAAATTATTATCAACATTACTGCCCAATCAATTAAAATCATTAAACTGACCCGAAAAATAAAAAAAAATCAAAACATTTCAACAAAAAAACAATAAAAAAAGAATTACTAAAATTATCATTATTATTGCGCAAACAATAAAAGCATAAAATTATATGATCCGAAAAACAGATAAAATAACATAAAACACCAAAAAAGAAAAGGAAAAAATGAGCAATATTAATTTTAAAATTATTACCAACATAAATTAAAATTTCATAACGGAACCTCATAAAAATAAAACCCTGAAAAAAATGAACCGAAAAAAATGAATCTAAAAGCATAACTGATTAAATACGGACAGAAAACAAATATTGTATTTTTTAAATATTTTTATATCATTTTCATATGCTGATGTTAAAAATAATTTTTAAAAATATCATTTTAATATATTTCTAAACAAAAAAAAAATATTTAAAAAAAAAAAACAATCACATTTCCAAGCAAAATAAAATTTTGTTGAGAGTGGGCTTTAAACCCACGCTCTTTCATACCACAACCTTAATCTCGTGCCTTGGACCAACTCAACCATTTCAATATCTCATTCATTGTTCACGACAATATATATTAATAAAAAAGTTACCGTGGATTTGCACAGTAAAACCAGGACATGTTATATATATATATATATATATATATATATATATATATATACATACATAATAATAATTTATTTTCAATGGATTCAAATTAAAAATGATGTGAAAAAATAAAGATCTTAAACAAAACCCAAGATTGTGGGCTTTGTTATGCTAGTTAGAGTAACACATAAAAAAGGCTAGAGGTGCATGAGTGTAGAAGAGTGGGTCCATGTTGTTGACCTTGATTTTGCTATTTATTTTATTAAAATAGACAAAAGATGTGTCATTCATCTATGATTTGTGAAGACATGGTTGCTCATTTTCAAGCAACAAAAGATAAATTATCATCCCTTTCAGCTTCTCACCATACACTACACTCATACTCTTCAGAGAATCACGAATAAGTTTTGCACTGCAAATGCTTTTCAGCTCTAGTAATCCCCACAGTTCCATATATCTTAACTTCGGGAGTTTGAATTCAGAGCTGCTTTTTTCACTCATAACCTCTTCTTCATCTAATCTCATTCCTCTTGTTATCTTCTCCATTTTCGAACAATCATAAACTTCGACCACTTCCAGGTTTATGAGACAAATCCAAGAAGATAATTAAGAGTTTACATCTTTAATTTATAATTGATTCAACACATTTTCCGAGTTCACAAAGTTTTTTCTAAGAATAAAATTTCACACAACTAATATATACTTTCTCGAAATTTATTTGATTAAATTGGCACTGCAAAATTAGGCTTATTGTCATATTAAAAAAAAATTCGACATAAGATCAAAATGATTAAAAAATTGACAAGTACGAAGATGTTTGTTTATGCTCTAATAAGAGTTGCACTTGTCTACATTGTTCCATCGACCAGAGGCTGTTCACCTTGGGTTTCCACTATATTTTCCATATCAATGTTTGACATTGCATGTGACTATTTGGTCATTGCAGTTTTAACTGGCAGCACCAATTATGCAAGAATCCAAGGCCAAACCCAGACATTAAGACTTTGTTCATAGACCACACATGCTCGCCTACAAATGGTCCTCTTACTCCTGCACCTGTCAATCTTCCAATTGCTGATATTGCAAAGCCTGCTTCTTATACATCTTTTGGGGCTCATGGTGTATGATATCTTAAATTGTCTATTTTACTAACCCAGAACAGGCTTTTGATTGTGAGGTGTTGATCACTGAAAAATTCATTTCATTTTTTTTGGTATATAGCCCTTTCCGATTCATTGATACAGCGATTAATGCTTTGGTGGTTTAGCTGGTTGGATGGCAAATGCTTACGCTCCTTCATCCATTCAAGCGGTTGTTGTTAGTGCATCATCAATTCCTATTCCTCAAAATCAAGGTTAGCAATTTGATTGAGTTTTACCTCACTCTATAGCAAATTCATGTCACTTTTAAAAAAATAGTGATAACGCGATAAGTCGAGGAACTAAAAACACACGGAGAGATAGCGAGAGATAAGTCTGAAACAACATCAATCTTCTTTCTACATTGCATCAATGACACATGTTTACTTGTTTCACATCTTTGGATCCAAAATGGTCACATTTATTCTTCGATTCCTATGTTTTCTTATGTTTTTGCGGGAGAAGGAAGGATGTGTTGGGGATGGGGTCCATGAACTCCTATAATTTCCTATCTATTTCCAATCTCTGTTTGATTCCACCTCATTTTAGTTTACCGAATATCGTAATATGGGTAATATGGTTACACGGGAGTTGGGAAATGATGATTAAGAGGTTGACTCATGGTTAACATACTCGTTTGTCTCCCAGTTTCAGTCTTGAAATGTCAAAGAACACCACCAACTGTCCCGGGTATCGTTGGTTATAAGTCCTAATCATGAACTAATGAAACGTCTACGGCCTGCCCATTCTGTCCTTAAACACATTTTTTGTGCTAATTTTGCTCCATGCATGCAACTTATGGATAATTCACCATGTTTTTTTGTCATTGTGTTTACTGTTCTTAAAATTTAGGCTTCATTGCTAATTCTAGACAGGCTCACTTTTTTCAGGCTACATATCCAGCATCTAGACAGCAGGCATCTTGGTCTGTAGAAGACCTGCCAAGGACAATAGCTTTTTCCCTGCATCAAGGATCAACTGTCGTGAGCATGGATTTTCATCCTTCTCACCACACATTGCTTCTTGGTATATATATATCAACAATACATATGAATGATCATATTGGAATACATTCCTGCATTCCTGCCCCCCTCTAACTTAGTGTGTCATTTGAGCAGTTGGTTCTGTTAATGGTGAAATTACACTCTAGGAACTCATCTCACATGAGAGATTGTTTTCGAAGCCCTTCAAGATTTGGGACTTGCAAGCTTCATTACAATTTCAGGTCCTCTCTGATATCCTTTTGTACTGCACTTGTACTGATATATTTTCTCCACAACATTGCTTTATTTGCTTTGATTGTAAATGAAAACGAAGTCCTTTGTTGTGCCATCAATGTGGTGGCATTTTTGGGTTTCACTGGACATCTTTGTTGTAACTTGTGATATATGGGAGTTTGAAGCAATTATTTTGTGGTCCTTATATGTAATTTCTTGCAGGATCCTGGTTTCAAAGATGCATCAATTTCTGTCACCCGTGTTGCATGGAGTCTTGATGGGAATTTTGTGGGTATGTGACAGCAGTTAGATAAAGCATTTAAGGTGTGCTGCTGGTATCTTAATGTTATTATTGTTAGAGGGGTTGCATTTAATAAACACTTGATTCACTTGTATGCATATAATGGACCAAATGATTTGCGTCAACATTTAGAGGTGAGTCAATCTCTTGCTGCTTGGCTATTGAACCAAAATCTGTATCTATAGCATTGACTTGCCTTTTGTTATTCACGGATTAAGGCAACTATTCACCTAAGGGGGGGGGATTAGGTGTAAATATAATAAATAATGCAATCTTAAAATTAATTACTTTAAAGTAAAGAGATAAGAGAGAGAGATTGCTAACTCGGTTTTTAACGTGGTTCGGCAAGCCTACATCCACGACTCAAGTACCAACCCGTACTTGAGTATTGTACTCTTTTACTAGCCCAAGTAACAAGATTACAATTTCCGCTTGATGAATCCACACCAAGACTTTTACACCACTTGAAGATATGCCCTCTTCAAGATTTTCCTTTTCCACTTGAAGATGTCCCCTCTTCAAGATTTTTCCTTGGTGATGTTCCCTCAGCAATACCAAGAGTTTTATACTCAACTCTCAAGAGTTTCACAATGGTTGTTTTTGTAAAACAACAATACACTCTTAATAGTGTGGATATTACAAATGAAGATCTATGATCTCTTTCTCACTTAATAGCACTTAGAATATTTGAAGGTGTTTAAGTGTAGTGAGAATGAGAAATACTCTTTGTGTTAGGATATGAAGATTTGAACACAAATATGAGTATTAATGAGGATTGATGATATGAAGGTGTTTATGCACTACTAATTGTCTCAATATCAGATATGAAAGTTGTGGTCCGATTTTGCAATTAAGAACCTATTTATAAGTTTCAAAAAGAAACTAGCCGTTTTAGTGCAACTGTCATCTCAAACGGTCGACCGGTTTAGAACGGATAACCCAAGCGGTCGACCGGTTCAGCTCGAAAGGCAATTTGTCTTCCAAGCGGTCGACCGGTTCACTTGGTAACCCAAGCGGTCGGCCCAGGTTCATGCAGACACCTCAAGCGGTCGACCAGGTTCTCAACGGATAACTCAAGCGGTCGACCGGTTCATGCGAAAACTCTATTTTTGACAAATTATCTTTTACGAATTTCTTGAACCGATTGATTATGACTTAAACCTATAATCATCAAACCCTTTTAATGCATGCAATGTGAAGTGTGTGAGTTCATTTTAATTTGTGCTATCAAGTTTAGAAATTGAGATTTACATAAAGCACTAAAATGAAAACTTATTCTAAGTCTTCACTTGCTTGCATCTTGGACTTGCTGGAATGATTTCTTCGTGTACTCCATTATGCTTGTTGATGTATTCTTTGTATAATACCTGTTTATAACTTAATCTCATCCAAGCATATTATTAGTCCATTTTCTTTTTATTGTTATCATCAAAATATATAAAGCATACAAGTATGACATTATATGTCAACACCTTTGTCACTGCAGATTGATGCTCATGTTAGTGGTGTTAATGATTTGGCTTTTGCTCATCCAAACAAACAGCTATGTGTGGTCACCTGTGGAGATGACAAGCTAATAAAAGTAAGTGAGATAATTTGTAGAATTTGAGAAAGAGAGAGACTGATTTTCTCTTATTATTACATAGGGTGCATAAGTGAGATAATTTGTAGAATTTGAGAAAGAGAGAGACTAATTTTCTCTTATTATTACATAGGGTGCATAAGTGAGATAATTTGTAGAATTTGGCTGATGTAGTGATTGAGAGTCTTCCATATGTAGGAGCTATGACAGTCTCAAATCTAGAAGCTCGACAGGATACAATCACAGTTAGAGAAGTCAGGTGAGATTTCCACAAATGTGGAGTTGTCACCGGTCATATCTGCGTGAATTTTTGAGAATGGAGTGATCTGTATCAGAAAGATCGATCTGTTTATCTGACTCCAAAACAGAGAGAAAAAAGATCCAATCACAGTTAGAAAAGTAAGGTGAGATTTCCACAAATGTCATCATATCGCATTTCTCATATAAATTCACAACGAAGTCTACAAAAAAAAGAGAAGAAAGTTCAATCATAGTCGCAGTCTCACACCCCCAAAAAAATTAAAAAGAAAAGGAAAAAAAAAACTCTACATGGCTGATGATGGGGCAGAAGTGGAGAAAAAGAAACCCGACCTGCCTTCCAAAACTCCAAAGCCAAACTCGGTGTCACCGAAAACAGGTGGTGGAGGAGGGATTGTTCTAGCGTTGAAAACGAAACTCGACCTGCCTTCCAAAACTCGAAAGCCAAACTCGGTGTCAGCGAAAGCAGGTTGTGGAGGAGGGATTGTGCTAGCATTGAAAAAGAAACCCGACCTGCCTTCCAAAACTCCAAAGCCAAACTCGGTGTCAGCGAAAACAGGTGGTGGAGGAGGGATTGTTCTAGCATTGGGGAAATTGAAGAAGCGAAAGAAGGGGGGGAAGGGAATGTGAAGAAGAAGAAGAGAATTTTGAATGAGAAAGGCGATGAGGGGGAGGAGGGGAGTGACGATTTGCCTGAGGATGTGAATGAGGGAGCAGTGATGATGCTGGGGAAGGTTCCTGTTATGAACCATGGCCACGTGGATAAGAAGCTGGACAAGGGAATCAAAGTTTATCAAAGGCGTGGGCGAGGTGGATGCTCAAATGATTGTTAATATGCATGTGAAGTTATTCCCTTTTCTGTTTTTGTGGTCTTCAATCGATTGCATTGGCTATTAGCTGATAGTTAGTTCCACTTGTATAAGAATGAAACTTTGACAAATCCGGTGCTCCATCCAAGCTGTGATGGAACTCAAATAATCTGTCAACCTTTCTTCTGTTTCCTATTAGGTTCTACTGTTAATCTATTAAACAACTTATTTCATCCTTCCTTTTCTGTATTAAACTCCTAAATGAAATAGCTTTTTTGACATTTTCCACTAATCTTGTGAAGGCTTATGGCGTGGTTCCTGATATGTTAAGAATTTAGCAGCTTCTCTCAACACAGTTATGCAATTTCTTTTTCTTTATCAATTTGAGCCTAACTCATCATCCAATCTCTTACAAATCCTTTTAACGACATGGAACTCCAGAAGTGATCAAAGGATTTGAAGCAACTATTTTGTGGGCCTTATATCGTCAGATTATGCATCAGGAGGAAATTCATTGGTACCAAAAATCACGATGCCAGTGGATTTCGTTTGGAGATAGGAACACATCTTATTTTCATACAAAAACAATCATTAGAAGACAAAGGAACAAAATAAAGGCGTTGAAGAATAAGCAAAATGTCTGGGTTTGGGAGGAAGATCAGTTAAAGAACATGGCAAAGGAATTTTATCAGAAATTATTTCATCATGAGCAAAAGGAGGTTCAAGAGAGGGGTAACTTAGAAGGTAGATTCCCGGTTATTGATAATGGCCAGATGGAGAAATTGGTAATTCCAGTTCTAGATGAAGAAATTAAGGAAGCGATATTCGGGATGAAGCCTTATAAGGCCCCGGGGCCGGATGGGTATCAATCAATATTCTACCAATCTCAGTGGCAGGTGGTTGGCCAATCGGTTTGCAGGTATATTAGGGATGTGTTCACAGGCAACAAGGACATATCTCAAATAAACCACTCCTATATAGTCCTGATTCCAAAGATTCAAATGCCAAAATACCTTCACCAATTTCGGCCAATTAGTCTTTGCAATGTGATATTCAAAGTAGTGACTAAGGTGATAGTTGGGAGGCTGAAGAATTTGATGCCAACTCTGATTAGTGAAGTTCAGAGTAGTTTGGTTCCAGGAAGACACATTACTGATAATATTATTATTGCCCAGGAAATCATCCATTCAATGCGGAGAATGAAAGGGAAAAGGGGTTTTATGGCCATTAAAGTTGATCTTGAGAAGGCATATGATCGCCTAAGTTGGAGTTTTATCCGAGATACTTTAAGTGCAGCTCATTTTCTTGGTGAATTGATTCAGATACTCATGAAATGCATTGAATCTACTTCACTTAGTGTCATGTGGAATGGAGGTGCAACTCTAAATTTTAGTCCCAGCAGAGGTATAAGATAAGGGGACCCTTTATCTCCGTATATTTTTGTTCTTTGTTTAGAACGATTATCACAGTTAATAAATCAGAGCATGGAGGATAATAGATGGAAACCCTTCAGTGTACGTAGGAACGGTCTGAAGGTGTCTCATTTATGTTTTGCGGATGACATGTTGTTATTTACAAAGGCCAGTATGACTCAGCTAGAGAGAGTTTCTCATTGTCTTGATATGTTTTTGCTCAGCTTCAGCGCAGAGAGTCAGTGTTGCAAAGACAAGAATATTCTTTTCAAAGAATGTGTCAGCTGCTTTGGCAAATGATATTAGCAGACGGAGTGGGTTTCAAGTAACAACAAACTTGGGAAGATACCTGGGTGCCTTTGCTTCATCGAAGAGTTACTAAGCAAACTTATAGTTATGTAGTAGATAATCTGCAAAGAAGGTTAGCAGAGTGGAAAACTAACAATCTATCTTTAGCAGGAAAGATAATTTTATGCAAAGCTGTTCTCACCACTGTTACTTTGTACCCGATGCAAGCTGCGGTTATTCCGAAACACACGTGTTCGGAGATAGAGAAGATTTGCAGAAGATTTATCTGGGGTCAGAAAGAGGGTAGAAACAAGATTCACCTTGTAAATTGGAAGAAGTTGTGTCAACCTAAGGAAGAGGGTGGGCTGGGCCTAAAAAAGATAGAACCGATGAATAAAGCCTTTATTATGAAATTGGCGTGGGGAATGAAAAAGGATAATCGGTTATGGGTGAAATTCCTAAAAGACAAATATATGAACTCAAATAGGGGAGATAGTCAACCGGTGGCAACATCAAGGGACTCATTGTTGTGGAAGGCCATATGTAGGGAATGGGATGCAGTTAATCGAAATGTCAGTTGGAATTTGGGAAATGGAAGACGAGTTTTGTTTTGGAAAGACAGTTGGTTGGAGGGACCACTTATTAATCAATTGAATTCGGAGGTACAGGTGGAGTCTCTAAACCATACAGTGGTTGAAATGGTGGATGGTGGGGGAAACTGGAAATGGGAAGTTTTTGCACACTTACTTCCTATGCAAGCTGTGATGGGCATTGCTGGTTATATCCCTCCTCATCAGGATGCGTTAGAAGATACAATGATTTGGGATAAATCAGTGAATGGAAGATTTACAGTCAAAACAGCTTATATGGTGCGAGAGGAAGATGAAACTATAGAACAAGATCCTATTTGGAGGATTATATGGAAGTGGAAGGGAATGGAACGGATCAGAATGTTTCTATGGACTGTAGCCCATAATGCTATTATGACCAATGAAATGAGATGGCGAAGAAGGATATCGGATAATAAGTGTTGTTGCGATTGTGCTAATGAGGTGGAAAAATTAACTCACACTCTTCGAGATTGCCCTAAAGCTCGAAAAAATTGGCAGGTCTTCTTAAAGGTAAAGGAAAAGAGAGTTGTTCTTCAGCCAAAATTGGTATACTTGGTTGGTATCAAATTTATCTTCTAGAGATAGGAGTGGGAGTCATGGGGATTGGAACATGGTATTCGGCATAGCGATGTGGTATATTTGGAAGGAGAGATGCAGTAGAACGTTAGGTGGGAATCAAGGAAATTGGTATGCGACGGTGCTTGCTATAAAAAGAATGGTGGGAGACAGTGAGAAGGTGCGGAGGAATATCTATGGGGGAATGAATGGAGGTAAGGTGTTTGATTACATAGGCTGGAAATACTCAGATGAAGACTGGGTTAAACTCAACGTGGATTGGTGTAGTAAGGGTAACCCAGGGAAGACAGGGGCTGGAAGAGTTATTCGAGACCATATGGGTTCTTGGATAGAGGGGTTTGCAAGAAATATTGGTACTTGTTCGCTTGTGACTGCGGAGCTATGGGCTATATATGTTGGGTTGCAATTTACATGGGAGAAAGGGTTTCGAAAGGTGGTTTTGGAATCAGACTCAAAGGTTGTAGTTAGGCTTCTTAAGGCTGAAAGTGGAGAGGTTGATAAAAACTATAATCTTATTATGCAAATTAAAGATATGTTGGGTAGGGAATGTGACATTGATTTAATTCATGTTTTATAGGGAGGCCAATTGTGTGGCTGGTTGGTTAGCTAATTTTGGTTTATCTAGAGATTTGTTAGACAGAGGTTCGGATATTATAACTGAACCTCTGTCCGATATTTATACTTTGTTGTACTATGACCTTATTGGGTCTACTATTTCTCGATTAATTTAGAAGGGCGTAAAGCCCCGATCATTACCAAAAAAAAAGTTGCACTTGTATTACTATATATATATATAAAAGGCGTGAGGTTTTCACTGTGCACCCATGCACTGTGCACACAGACACAGTGCACTGTGGATTGCAATAGTAGTTTTTTTTTTTTTTTTCTGCTTACGTTTTTTTTCTCTTTTTTCTGCTTTTTTTTTGTTTTTATTTTATGATTACGCTTCCCTTTTTTTTTTGCTTTTTTTTCCTAATTATTCTTTTTCTTCTTTTTTTTCCTCTGTTTTTTGCTTCTTCTTTTTTTGCCTTTTTTTTGTATTTTTTCCTTATTACATTTTTTTTTATTATATATATTTTTTTCTACTTATATATTTTTTTTTAATAATTTGAGTGTCCGAGCTCGCTTAAATGCACCACGATTAATCTCCATATCCAAATTTTTTTGATAACCAAGGTGTCCAGGCCAATTTATGCATTGTAGATTATTATTGGATAGTCCTTGATGAAGTGGTATATTTTATGGAAATTAAACTGTATTTTATTTTATTTTATTTTTTCTAATATCATATAAATAGGCTTTTCTTACATATTTAAAAAATTGGGTTGCAGCTTCTAATAAATAGATGATAAAAAAACTCAGCCTGATAACAATACTAAAATAAAAAAACAATTATAACAATATGGGGGAAGGTGGAAGTTTGAAATTGAATAAAAAAATAGACCGGCCTGATCTGATACAACACGTTATACATATTATCTAGATAATAAAAAATAAGTTGATTTGGACTAACTTGCAAAAATCACAATCCATATCATAAGATTTTATGAACGCTATGAGAAAAAAAATCACATAACTAGTTTGATCTATAATATAAAATGACTATGATTGAATCTCGCCTTCCTATCGTATATGAAAGTGACACCGGGATAAGATTCACTACTTTTATTAGGAGTTAATTATTCATAAAAACACTAAAATTTTTAATTTTTTAAAAAAATCAAAAATAATTTTGAAAATTAGTTGACAAGTCTCACGCACTTCTCCACTTGTTTTTCGGCCGGCGGCTGCATCTGTGCAACAGTATGCGATTATGGGGGGAGCTTACCTGTTGATGGCTCCTGCTTCATCATGCTATCTCTTGCATACAAAAAACAAGACAAAAATCTTCTTAAAATCAAAATGAAAATCATGTGGTAATTCTAATTGTTTAATGGACAAGCATGATCAAAATGTACAACTTCAGTATCCCACAAGCAATTTAGGCTCTGATACTCAAATTTGCTCGGATAAACATTCTGCCAAAAAACACAATCCAACAGAGTTTTTAACCCAGAATCAACATTTTCCCATCCAACTTCTGTGCATCAGCTAGAACATAAATGGATGTTTAATTAATTTATACGAGCCAGAAGAGGAAGAGGAAGAAAAAACTAGTAATATCTGCCTGGAACTCCCATCAAATGCAGCAGTGGTATTAGCAGTCTGGGAAGGTGTCACTGAAATCCACACATAAACAAGTTCATGTTCTTGACATTTCTCCACCATTTTTTACCAACAGAAGCTCCATCCTTTTTCTTCAACTTCAGCTTCTCGATTTGAAAGCAGCAGCCCACAAAAGCCACACCGCCATCTTTTCTGCTGCTGCTGCTGCTGCTGGTGCAGCTAATGTTTTCTTCTTCCCGCAGCTCTTTCTTCAACAACTGCTGATAATACTCTTTGTTTCTCATCTCCAGCCCATAAATCTGTCCCTGAAGATCCTCAATCTTTTCTAGTAAGCATAGAAACTCTATGATCCTCCCTCATCTTCAGCACACACCTAGCAAGCTCACCAGCTTTCCTCTTCAAGAACATAGATTCAGATGACAGCCCTTTGTTTTCTTCCAGTAAAGTTTGCATTTTGTACCCCAATCTCACATTCTCATTCAGCAACACTATCCTCTCTGACTCTAGCACCTCGAGAAGTTTCTTCAGTAACTCTACTTTTCTCCATATCGATTCCTGGCCCTGCTGATTCTTCTCCATTTCGCCAAGCTGGTCTGCTAATATATCATTCTCTACATTCTTCATTACAAGATCGGCTACAACCTCGTCGACGCCAAGAATGGCGTCGCTGCCGTCTTGAACGGGGGTTGCTGAATGCTGGTAAGACAGGGAACTCTCGACATCCCAATCAAGAAACTGGCTGCTGCTAGATCCACCGCTACCTTCTTGATCGTGGTCGTCGTCAAGAGCCATTAACATGGGAGATGAGAAATGGTTGCTGAGTTTCTTGCCCCTTTCCATCCTGCTGCACCTGTCCAACAAGGCGGTGTACCCACTGTACAAGTCTCGAAGCAGAGCCAGAAGCTGAGGACGTTTCTGATAATACCACTCAGCTCTCTCTGCAAAGCTGTCGCCACATCCCATGTCTTCTTCTGATCTGAGGCACTCGAGCACCATTTTCACTCTCTCATCAGCTCCATCGGCGGGGAACTCGACCGGGGTGGTTTGAATGGAAGAGATGTCCCCCATTTTAGTTCAGATCGATGGCTAGCACAGGCCTGTAAAATTGCAAGATGAAAGTTGTGTGGTGGCCAGGGATGGATCTTTATACAAGCAGCATTCATATCAGCAGGCAATGGACCCGGCAAGGAAATTGTACGGTCATGATCTACCTAGCTAGCAGGGCTACACTGCTACAGACGGAAAAGACTGTCAAAAAGATTTGAGCTTTAAGATAGGAAACTGACAAAAGTCAGAAAAGAACGTATCTGTTGTTTGAAATTTCAAAACTGCGGCGAAGATGCAACTGGACAGGCCTGTTTGAATGTTTAAATTGCAATCCCCCCTCCCCGCCCCCACCGTTTGAGCCACCGTGTAACGTTAAGATGCAGCGGTCACATCAAGGTTGGAGCTCCAATGGCCCCATCAGTAAATTCATTGGATCCTACAGGTTGCTGGCCTTGCATGCTGGACATGACGGATTAGAAATCTCCTTCTATTGGGATGATTAGATTTTCTGTTCTGTAATTATTGAAAATCAATTAGGGAAATTTAGTGCCGAGATTCCAATGGTTTTTTGCCGAAATTTAAAAATTTATTTTATTTTTATTTTAAATAAATATATTTTTATTTATTTTAGATCATTTTGATGTATTCATTTTAAAAATAATTTTTAAAAAATAAAAAAATATTATTTTAATATATTTTAACACGATAAACACTTTAAAAATCTATCGCAATCATACTCTCAAATGAGCATTTAATGCAGTTTCCAAATTCACAGGCAGTCACGTTAATTCAAAACACGCATCATAAATAAATAATAATTTTTGTATTTTTGGTGGCGATAAGAGCTTGCGTGTCTGTGGTACCATGAGAGGTCTCTGTTACATGAATCAAATGGACACTGCACCAAGGCATTGGATTGGGAGCGTGACAGTGATGATGCTGATGGGACTCCAATTCTCTGGTGTTTTTTTAAATATTTTTTTTATTTATAAATATATTAAAACAATAATTTTTATATATTTTTTTTAAAAAAATGATACAACTATGTAAAAATAATACTAAAAATATAATTTTTTAAATTTAAAATAAAATATATAAAAAAATAAATTTAAAAGTACTTTTAAAACACAATATCAAACATCTTTAAGTGATTATTTATGAGTTATGGTTAAAATTATTTTTGAAAATGATTTTTATTTTAAAATATATAAAAAATCATTTTTTCTTAACAACACTTTTTAACATAATGACAAACAGTGTCTAAAATTTAAAAACGAAAACTGCAGGAATATAGCAGTACTCAAAATAGCAGAAGTTGACAAATGGGAATCACATGAGATGCTTGCATAAAGCACACTCTTGAATTTTCAAATCCTTTTCTTTTTAAAACTTTAAAGTTAACAGAACCCTCGACGCTCCTTGCTGTGTGGAATTGTCGGTGTTTTGTTTTAATTACAATTTTTAAAATGTTTTGTAAGAATCATATTTTTGTATGTAAACTATATTTTAAAATATTAATTAAAAAATATATAATTTATAGTTTTTCTAAAACATACTTTTTAAAACTATAATCACAAAAGGTATTCGTCATACCACACACAATCTTAAGAGCTTTTATTATTCGGTAAAAACAACACAATTTTAAATGTATTTGTAAAAATAACACACTGACAAACCGGTTTAATTTTCTTTGTGGCTGACACGTGTATTACACCATGTGCCAGTTTGGGAGTATAATTAATATTATTTTTTAAAATAATTTTTATTTATAAATGTTTCAAAATAATATTTTTATTTTTTTTAAAAAAAATATTTTTGATATCAGTATATAAAAATGATCTAAAAACACTAAAAATAAATAATTTCCTGTAAAAAAAATTTTCTTTCAAAAATGTTAATAATAATGAAAAAATGGCTAGAAAAAAGCAATAAAAATAAAATAATAATGATAATGCCATGGCTAGAAAAAAAGATGAAAACAAAAGAACAAGTGATGGGAGAAAAAATAAAAATAATAATTGAATGAATGAGATATCATTGAAACTCTTATGATGCTATTATTTATATCATTAGAAATATCTCAAAGAAATATATATAGACAATATGAAAAACTTGGAAATCTTAAATAAATTCATAGACATCGTATGGCTAGCTTCGAAGTTATCATGAGAAAATGAAAAAAAAAATCACTGAAACCTTAAACATAGTTTTAAATTGTTAATACGTAATTAAGTGTATATTAAAGAACATGTTTTTTTTAAATATTTTTCAATTAAAATAATATATGATTTTTATATTTTATTGGTGATATCAACACATCGTCTTTAAAGGGCACAATATGATGGTAGAGGATTTACAATCTATCCGAGATTTTATTCACTTACTTGGGCCAACAAATATACTTTTCAGAAGGTGGGTTTCCTTGTATAAAAAAAAATATCAACATATCAAAAGTACAGTTAATAAATACTAATAAAATTACTGATTTAATAATTTTATAAACAAAAAATAATTAAAACAAACAAACACATACACTCCCTCAGAAGGTGTACAAGCAATATAGAGGGCTGCCGCTCCAACATCTCTCGAATCCAACTTCATGTTGGGCTACTTTGCATTGATTAGAGCATATACTGGGCTCCCAAGAGCTGGCCTTGCACTTCTTATGAACAAGCCCAAGAGACTCGTTTGATGTAGGGGAAAAGCCCAAACATCCGTGGGCAAATGACTAGTAGCTTCAGATAGAAACAACTTATGATGCATTTATGTCCTTGAAGAATGGTTTATAGTTTATACGAATGTTATGAATATTGTTTCGGTTGTCATTTTGTTTTTTCTATTGATATAAAATATATTGGTTTCGAAATGTTTCCATGTACCGTTTTGTGGTTGTACTGTTTATATATAATTAATTAATTATATATGTAAAAAAACTTAAAAGGTGAAAAAATTAAATATATTTTTTATTTTTTTATAAAATCAAAGTTGACACAATTTTATTTTTTATAATATATATTTTTTATTTTTTTTCAATACATCTTATAAACAATAGTATATATATAATATATAATAGTAGTGTGTGTGTGTGTATAATAATGGGCGAGATATATATATATATATATATATATATAAAGTGGGCGGGATTTCCCAGAATCGAAACGGAACACCCGGAGTAATTTCAAGGTGTTTTGGCTGGTATTTCTAATACGGATCGGTATTTAAAACGAGACAAAAACGACGTCGTTTTGTCTCGTTTGTTTGCCCGGTACGAAACATTTCGGCCGTTTTGACCGAAACAAAAAGGTATCAATAACTTTGAGTTTATACCGCAACTCGTACATCCAACACTAGTTATCAGATCAGATTAACTCATTAACTCACAGGTTAACTCGTAACTCGGTGATCTAAAACTCTACCTAGATCATAAAAAAAATAAACCCAATCATGCAGCTGGCCCGAAATCGACCCGGAACAACTGGTCATATACTTATTGTACAAGAAAATAAAACAACAACAAAAAAATTACAAATACCTAGACTAAATTTTTTTTTGGGGCTAAAACCCCCAAAACAAAGTAGATTTCTTGTCTATTTGTAAATTAATCCCACCGAAAAAATATCTGCAAACACCTATGCTCATAACTTCTTTTGAGAAATAAAAATAATCTCTTAAACTTCAATGTTGACAGTATACAGTTTATATCTACATTATTATTATTTTAATTTTTTTATATGAAATAGTAAAATTTCAGATATATTTTTTTAATTATTTTAAATTTATCCGGATCAACACGTGTCATCATCTGGAATCGACAATGACTTGGTCAACTATCATAATTTTTAGCCAATCGGGAAAAATCTATTTTAGCCCAAAAACAGCTAATAAAAGATTTTCAAACCTTAAGAACCAATTTATCAAGTCAACAAACATCTAAAATGGCATCAAGTGGGCTCAAATATAAAAAATAACCATAAATGTTTTTCAGTATTTTTAATTCCTATCATAAAAATAAAAATAAGTAATTTTTTTATAAGAAAATGTAAGAAAAATTAAATAAGATACTCGATTCAGTAATTACTATGAGCAAAGGTACTTAAATAGAAAAAAAAAATAGAAAACACAAGTACCATTATCCTTAAAGAAATTATTAAAATATTCTGAACCCAGTTTCAGAATATTAAATATTAGTCCTTTACCAGAACAGAAAATTAATTTGTCCACAAACGCTCTTGAAAGGGGCTTGCCTATTAAATAATTGAAAAAGAATCCACAAGTTAGGAAGTACGTACAGCACTGCTCCTTTCTTTTTGGTGTGTTCTAGAGCTTGAAACACAAGTATCCCAACTTATATTTGGCGCAAAAATGAAACGCCAGGCTTGCAAGAAACGTTTGTCTAGTAAGAATCTGTAAAGCTAAAGTGAAAAATAAACCAATGACAAGGAGTTTCGCATCTTTATATATATATACATGGCAGTGGTGATGATCATCATACTAATGCAAAAGTGTTTGCAGAGAAAGTAGCAGGTCATCGGGAAGGGGGAGAAATGGCGCCGGTCGGATTGCCTCCTGGCTTTCGATTCCATCCGACCGACGAAGAGCTTGTCAATTACTATCTGAAGCGTAAAATTAGTGGCCAAGAAATTGATTTAGACATCATTCCGGAGATTGATCTCTACAAATGCGAGCCCTGGGAGTTAGCAGGTATGTATCTAATTAATACTCTACCAAATCATCATCATCATCATCTACTTTCTGCCATGTTCAGATCACATTTCAGCAGCTTTGGCAGAATATCGTCGCCGGAATATATATACAGAGCCCTGAAAATAATACTTTCATCACACAGCTTCTGTTAATTTGTCTCGTAGAGAAATCTTTCTTGCCGAGCAGAGACCCGGAGTGGTACTTCTTCGGGCCCCGGGACAGGAAATATCCCAACGGGTTCAGGACTAACAGAGCGACTCGAGCTGGATACTGGAAGTCTACCGGAAAAGACAGGAGGGTTAGCTGCCAGAATAGAGCCATCGGAATGAAGAAGACGTTAGTTTACTACCGCGGCCGAGCTCCTCATGGGATTCGGACCGACTGGATAATGCACGAGTATCGCCTCGACGACAAGGAGTGTGAAGATTTCTCTGGAATTCAGGTAGTTCGTGCATTGTGCAAAACTCTGTCATTCATGATCATATTGACGATAAACAAATAAGCAACATTTCCATTTTTAATGGTATATATATATATATATATATATATATATATATATATATATAATCTCCATTTTAATCAAGATGATGATTCCCTCGAAATACCTCGAGTCTGAATTTATCAGCTGCAATCTAGAACAGAATTGAATAACGATCGCTTGATTTCTGTTCTTCTTCCTTTCTCTTTTACTGCAGAAAACGCATGCAACTAGAGACTAAACACAGTGCTTCTCTATTTACTCACCATCACTTTCTGGTCCTCACTTTCGATTTCTCTTTTATTTTTTCAAGAAAGACAGAAAAACGTAGGAGAATTATTGATCTTATCATTTCACCTTCCTCTTTTACAAGAGAGACTGTTGCATATGCTACAGTACTACACTTTGTTTTAATCACGTACGCTACTGTATTTTTTTCTCCGGTCCTCAATATTCCTTTTCTTTTCTCAAGAAAAATGTAGGAGCATTAATGGGTAATTCTTATGCTAATTGCATATCTATTTATTTATCTATTTATTTCACTAGTTGACTCGGAAAGCTTGCTAAATTTCAATGTCATGGCTAACGGGAAAAGCAACATTTCCTTTGCTTTCGTTTGGTTTTTCTCACCCACATCTCTTTTACAGCAAAGTACAGAAAGCAAATAAAAGCATCATAATTACTTCTTTTCCCCCCCCCCCTTTGATATTCATAATTACATGTTCCTATGCTTAATATTAGTCTTTGAATTACAAAATAAATTAGTTTCTCTGTGAAACAACAAGAACGTGCATGATTTTGCATGAAAAGTTGGAGTAATTAGGGTTTGATTATGATTGCTAATCTCTCACCTGCTGTTGTGTTCTGAATATTTTATGGCATACAATCTCTGACATATTCGTTGCTTCCAAAGGAGTTAGATCCCTAATTGCCAAAGCTAGGGTTACCCCACTTTGTTTTTCTCTAATGAGACAAAAGTTCTATCCTCCATATGACTCCATCCCTCATGACGTTGTTGTTCTTCACTTCTTTATCTTTTTCTCCATCTCTGATCTACAAGTCTAGATTCCATGACTAATAAAATGATAAAATAAGACCCAAAAAGCAGCCCCACTTCATCACTTTCACCCTGTAAGAATGTGTCGGTCACCTTTTACTTTATTCCATCTCCTGCGACTAGGTTAGGGCAAGCACTTGTCAATCCCAAGGTAGCTTGATTCTGATCCAACAATGTCCTCCTTCATTTTCCTCTTTGAAAGTTTATATGTGTAGACGATGGATAATCGATTGTATATGCGATTATATATAACATTTTCAGCTATTATATATCTATATCTATATGTTTTTTTCCTTCCCATATCACCTTATAAAGTTTGAGTCCTAGAGAAAAAATCTCTTATCTCTGATCATTTTGTAGGAACTCCCTTAAGTGGCCACAGTCAATTATTGAGGCTGATCGAGTTTGTCATATACTAAAAGATTCCAGCTTTAAAATTTATTTCCTATCATTTCCCTTCGCCGTTTGTACACAAGGCTTTTTCTTTCTTTTTTATTGAGTAAGAGTTCAGTTTGCGCACAATTCGACTATTCTCATAAGCTCTGAAGTTAATAATCTTGTAAATATTTAGTGTTCATCATATTAACAATAATAGTACTCAAATCTAAGACCGCAGGATAAAAAAAAGAAAACACTTTAGTCTCAAACTCTTTATCACTAGATCATCTACTGATAATAGTTTATTTTTTTGTTTCATTTGCAGGATTCGTATGCGCTGTGTCGTGTGTTCAAGAAAAATGGAATATGTTCTGAAATCGAAGAACAGGGACAGTGTACAACAAGTCTATCATTAATGGAGAGCTCATCACAAGGTGTAATAAATGATTATGAAACAATGTCACCAGATGTCCCGATTGCATCGTCATCTTGTATTGAAGAGGAAGACAAAAGATGATTCATGGATGCAGTTCATCACCGACGACCCATGGTGTTCTTCTAGCACCGCCATGGTCGGTGGTGAAGAGATTTCTCAGGCGACATTCATTGACTAAGCTTAGAGTTGGATAATTATAAGTGGCTGGTGGTGATGAATAATATGAATAGACTTGGATATATTTTTTTCTAATTACAATAAGGAATCAAGTACAAAAATGTTGGATAATTATTTTGTTGTGCATGGTTTTGGATGGTGGCCTCCCCTTGCTAGAGTCAATTTATCAAATGGCTTCATTTTATTTGTTGAGTTAAGGGGCATTATTGTTATTGTTATTATTATTATTTGAGGAGGCATATTGGTAAAAAAAAAGAGATTATTTTTTTTCTCTTCACCAATTCAAGTTTAACTACCATATACTCTTTTTTTTTGGTTTTACAAAGGAGAGGGCACTATGCCCTTTTGTAGATAGGAGAAGTGTGAACTCTTAACTAACATGGGAATTACTCTTTGGTGGTACCAAATAGTATTTTTATTAACACAAATTTGATCTCACAATGAGGCCAGACATGGTATAATTCAATCACATCCCGGATGCTATGCCGTTTCATGCTGCATGGTTACTAAACTACTCGATTTTATAAGTTAACTTGAAATTGAAGTGTGATATATAATTTAGTTTTAAAATGAATAAAAAATGATATTGATATAGTAAAATTCAATTGGTTTAAATGTAAAATGGAATTTTTTTAATAAATAATAAATAAAAAAATAAACATGCTTTTTAATAAAAATAATTAATCATGAGTCATCCGATAACTTATGAGTTGACTCGAAAAGTAAAAAAAAATTCAGGTCAAAGAATAATTAAATGTCATATCATTATAATCCAACATCTAATTTATGTGGGTTTTTTTTTATTAAAATAATCTCACTTGATTATAAATAAGTTAATGGTTTTAGGGATCTTTATGTCATTGATTATAGGATATTGTATTTTGTTTTTCAAAAAAATCCTAAAAAAACTCACTACAAAAAAATTAGGGAATATTGATTGAATATTCTATGGGAGATTGTAAAAATACATAAGAAAAATGTTGCACTGTCATCAACGAAAAGAAATCAAGAGAGGGAGGGTTAGGCCTTAAGGGTGTGTTTAGTATTGCGTTTGCTTTTGTGGTTGAAGTTTTAAAAAATAAGTTTCATGAAAAACACTTTTAGTTGCAGTTCATAATTGAAATTGAAGTGTTTGGTTAAAACTGTAGTTGAGTTTGAGGTTGATGAAAAACATTTTTGTGTGTTTGATTTTCATGCTTTTCATATTGCTGTCAATTTGTAAAATTATTTTAAAGGACACACACACACACACACACACACATACATATACTGTTTTTTAAATTTTATAGATTAATAATCATAACAATAAAATATAATTAATAATTCATTAAAAAGCATATATTTGTTTTTATTCTCCCATCAAACTACTTGCAATTTTCATCACAAAATAAATCGATACGTGAATGCCTCTGTGATCCCTTGCTATTTGTTTGAGGAACATTATATGATAACAATATCATTAGTAACAACATTTCCGATCCAGTTGTAGAGGTATAATTCCAATGTTAAATACGGTTGCAAGTTTCTGATTCATAATTAATCAAAAAACAACAAACTTATGGAGTGAAACGAAGTTACGCGTCTTTCCTTTTCATTAGGACCTATCTCTATCTATATATATTTTTTATTTTTTAAAATATTTTTTTTAAATCAGACCGGGCCTAACCCACCTAATGGGCTGGGCCAACCAAGGTGGGCTAAAAGGCCCAACTTTGTTGGTCTTGGGTTGGGCCTAAAGGAGGTCCACCCCAAGTGCAGTATATATATAGTGAAACGGTGCGCTGCACTGTTCATATCTTCTTAAAACGTGAATAGTAGCGTCCAACTAATGGTGATGAGAGGCTCAACGACGATGCCAGTGGGTAGAGGAGACCGAGGTGGTCATTCCTGTGGTGATGACATCAAAAATGGTAGTCTGTGGTGGCCGGGAGGAGTGTCGGAAGCTTGCCGTCGCCACCGCCGCTTCTACGCCGGGGTATGCTACTCTCGCTGGAGGTCACGATGGAGCTTCTAGAGTGGAGGAAAAGCTACCGGTGATGAGGGGGATGATGATAATGTCTCCGAGAGCTACCTCCGACTGTGGAGAGAGAGTTGTCGTTGTGGAGAGAGAGAGCTGCTGATATGGAGAGAGAGACCACTAGTGGTGTGCCTGTGATTAGTGTTCTTCCCACCGTGATATTGCTTCAAAATGCTAACGAGGACCTGCAATCCATGAAACACGGGTAAAAAATGAATCGCGATTGCAGGCAAAAGCTACAAAATTGAGCTTCTTCTAAACCACGGTTTCAGTCAATTTTGTGACGGGTCCCATAACAATTTAATATGTGTTTTTTCATTATCAAACACTACAAAACCTGCTTTTGCTCAAAACTTCGTTTCGATCGCAATACCAAACTGCCATTAAGAAAGATGTTGCGCTGTCATCAACGAGTTATGGTGGTCAGATTTGTGGAGGTGAATGGAGTTTTAAAGAGAGAAAAAGAGAGAAGAATGTTTTTTAATGAAAATTAAAGGGATATAAAATTTTATCGAGGATGCGTTTGAAAACACCGACAGGTTTAATTTTCTATTCAAATAAATTAAGGAGTTTTCATCAAAGCTCACGCATGTGATTTGACATGTTAGAAATATCAATGGAATTGTTTTTAATTCGATTGCTATCTCCATAAAAAAATACTGATGAAAAAATTGTGTCATATTTTCCATCACTAAATCATGACATAATGTTTTTAATCGACATTTTTGTTGCTTTTTTTTTCCAATTCTTTAGTGATAGAAAATAGACAAAGAATTAGTTGTTAACCTAAAAAGAAAATGAATATATATCTATAGATTATTCCTTACCCTCACATATAATTAATCATTTTATAAATTAAAAAAATCTAATAAACACATACATTGACAATATATAATCATTTCTCATTAAAAAGAATAAAACAAGAATAATAAATCTTAAAACAGGCATTGTAGGGAAATACCTGGGTTATAGGAGAGGAAGGGTGAGATCAAATAAGTGAAGAATTGATTTCTTGAAAATCTTCAAAACTGATATTAATGTGTATTAATATTTAATTCCAAGCAAATTATTAAAAAAATGGGCACTTTATTTCATTCCAAAGATGAAATCTCTTGGCATTTAATTTAATTTAATATTTTAGTTTCAGTTTTTGATAATTTAGTTGAATCAAAATACAATGAGAAACTTTTTATATATTGAAAGGGTGTAGAGAGCGCGATTTAATTTGTGAATTTAATTGTTTTTATTTAATTTTTTAAATTATTTTATTGGATTGATGTTAAAAATAATTTTTTGAAAAATAAAAGTTTTTAATTGCAACAACATATAATACAAGGACTCGATTAAACATTTAACAACAAATTGTGTACTTTACTGTGCAAAAATCAAAATGTAAGGTCTCGTTAGAAAATTGCCATCCAACAAAATCCAAGTATCGAACAAGATTGGACTTGAAAGAAAGAACTCTCACTTTATTGCTGGAAGAAGAAAATGGCAACAACAAACACAATCCTCAGCTTCAAAATCGCACCAAATCCAAGCCCAGTTTCATCCTTTAAAGAAAAAACCATGACAATGAATCCATCTCTTTCATGGGATAGTGCTAAAACTAAGGTTGGAAGAAGCCATTTCCCTTACTTCACCTTAAACTATATTGAAAGGCAAAGACTTGGAAACAGTTGCAGCTGTTTCTCTGTCTTGGCTTGTCTCCCTTCTTCAGCTTCTTCTCCTTCCTCTTTGGGCTTCAACTTCAAAAAAACCAAGCTTTATGTCAGTGGTTAGTTTTCTTTCTCATGTTTTATTTCCCTTTTAATGCTAATTAGTAGATTCTTTTTTGTTTGTTCCTTTCACATGTAATGATTACAAATACTATCCTTGTTGAGATTGCATATATGGGCTGTTCTTATTTTGGTGAATTGGAGTTCTATTTTCTAAATGCGTACCTTGTGAATTGTACTATGTAGAATGTTTGTAGCAAAAGTTCCTTCCCTGCGTTGTCTTTCACATTTTTCGTAAGTCTTTTCATTTCATTTCATTTTTTTTTCAAACTTATTTCACTTTGTTTTGGTTCTGTTGAGAAGCCTAATATCATACATCCATGACGAGCCCTGTCTTGTATGTACTTGAATGCTTGATGAATAACCTATGAAAATTGACTAGGCCCTAAGTGTTTTTTTGGTGCTCAATGATCACACGAGTCCCGGTTAAAAATGATCAAGTATTGGAAATGAAAACCAAGAATGAAGACAATTTCAAAAGCCCTCATATAGTTATATTCTTGTTTTGTTTAATATCTACTATTTGAGAGGTCGTTTTGGGATCGTCATGGATCTGAAACGGCTTCATTTTGATGAGAAAGGATGATATATCCCTTTGGTTTTTTTTGCTTGGGAGTTATAACTATCTTGTGCTATTTATTGTTGTAGTGTTATAAAAAGAAACTGTTCATGTTCATCAACATCACAAGGAAATCATAAAAAGAATTTTTTTCCACTTTTAGCATCGTTATAAGAAACATGTCTTACTGAATAGTATTGCATGCAGCTTACCTAGGAATCCAGACCTTTGGTTTTCAACTCCATTGCCTATTTCAATGCTGTGATTTTGTGTGTTTAATACAGGGTTATCCTTTCGTACTACTGAAGAGAGCTTGCGGAATGCTTTCCAGAATTTTGGCCAACTTGTAGATGGTGAGACCAGTGGACATTATGTTGCTTTTAGTTTGTAGAGCTGGTTAGGCATTTTTAGTGTTTCCAGTATGTTCATCATATATTATAGGCTTCTAAAAGTATTCTCGTTCTCTCTGTCTTAAAAGTGAATTTGCTAATGGATAAAGTAGCTAAAAGACCGAGAGGATTTGCCTTCCTTCGTTACAAGACTGAGGAGGAAGCTCAAAAAGCTATTGAGGGAATGCATGGCAAGGTATGTTCTAGGGTGTCATTTTCTTATGAAATTGAATCATCCAACCTGAATCATTATTTTATTCTTTCTGCGTAGCAGATAATCATTTTTGTCATATACTAAGCGGTATTACTTCCTCGAGTACAATGGTTTCAAAATGAGATTTATGGTGCCCTGATCCACAAAGAAGTTGTGTAAATAATTTACAATGATGACTGTAACAAGAACATGTAAAGAAAGGAATTGAATAAGCTAGAGAAGAGTTGGTGAGTGTTGATAAAGACAACACATACGAATGCACACATGAGTGTAAACAGGACATTCATTGTAGATACATCACCACAAGTGATTAGAGTAGACATGGATTCCAATTAGCTTACAATTTTACCCAAACTACTTGTAACTTGATGAATGTTTATTCTAGACATGCATATTTGCATGTACAACTCTCCTGTTTGTGGAATGGTAAATTCACATTTAATAGGCAAAGTGTTTTTCCATTTGGTTTTGCATTTCAATAGGAAGATAACTTTAGATAACCAAAAATGCTGAACACGGTGTTGCGAGTTAAACTAGTGGTGCTTTGCAGAATATTAAAAAAAAAGCATCAATGCCTTTTTCAGATGAGCTTGCAATGAAAATCAAAAGCATGTTGAATAAATCAGGGATGTGCCTTTTTGTCTTGATGCATGACATTTGTGGAAAAATGACTGCCCTGATCTCTAATATCTTGGCTGAGTCAATTATGTGAGTTTATGTACAGATTTCAAGCTTTGTCAAAACCTGGATGATGGAGATGGTCTAAATGATTCCCTTCACAATCATGACTTGAGAAAAAAAAATTTTTGATGAAGTGGGTGATTTTCAGGGTTTTGTCTGGGTTTCTTTTCCCTCCCACCTCATGACTCAAAGAAGTACATGCATGGCATGCAAATTTTTTGATGATTTTGTTAATTATTTTCAATAAAGACTAGATGAGACGGTAACATTGATGATATTTAGTGATATTGACTCCCAGAATTGATAAAGAGTAGCGTTGTGAATGAAGCTAATAGGCGAGCTATTTTTGTAGTTAACCCTATAATCTATATTGATGAACCAGAAAGCTGTAGGGTCTATAATCTATATTGATGAACCAGAAAGCTGTAGGGTCACAATTTGTTGTCTGGACCTAATTTACCCCGACATAGGCCTATATTCCAAAATGTTAGGATTTTCTTGTAATGTTTATCATATTTTCCTTTGTTCTTCTATCACAAATGTGAGATAGCTTGAAACACTGTAAGATTTTGAATCACTTCCCTTCAGTTTCTAGATGGCAGGGTAATATTTGTGGAAGTTGCAAAACCTAGATCAGAGCTTCGCCAAAGCCAAAACTATGGCCAAAGATAGTTGCGAAGAGCTCGTCACGACATGCTATTATGGAGTTATTATCAAACACAATTGAGATGGAACTGTGGCAATCATCAAAATTCTTATTTGTGGATAACAGGAAAAAAGAAAAATCTGTTATCTTGAAATGTTCAGTGGATTGTAGAAAATTGTGAATCTTCCTATGGTAGGATCTCAATAAAAATACTCGTCGTTTAGCTACACGTGATTGAATTATTATTATTATTATTATTATTATATATCACCCAAGCTGCTGCAGAATATTTATTGAATAGCTCAAACTTGACACTTCAGAAGCAAGAAGAGAAAATATAGAACTTGAGCTCTCCTCAACCCAGATACGGTCAAGCCAAGGTTGCCAGCCGATTTACTTGATGCATGGGCTACTTGGTTAGTAAATCGAGAAGAACATTGAAATTTGAAAGCGTTAAAAGTCCCATTGGTGTTCAGGATTTCTTCTTCAACCTTCCCCAACTCAATTGTCAAAATACTTGGGTTTCTAAGGGCATAAATCAGCATCAAATAGAGAAAAGAAAAAAGGCTCTGCATCCTGGTCCCCATCTTTGTGGAATAACAAGTAATATGAACTTTGTTTCACTTGAAAGGACTGCTTGAGATGGATATGATTTGATCTCTCTTCCATTAGGATGTATGCCGTGAAAATGAAGCACCATTAATGAAGCGGCTAAATATGCAATTATAGGAGTAGAAGCACCCGCATGAGTTACAAAAACTAAACTTTGCAGAGACCAGAGGTTGAAACTTCTCAAACTGCAGATGTTTCTAAATGCGAATGGCATATGGCCGCACCTTATTATTTTTTTATATATATAACCGGGAATGTCCGGATTAGCTTTTTACACGTTACAACTAATTTCTGGACCGACTGAATATCCTGCAAGCTCAATAAAGAAGGTAAGATACCGCGGGAGATGACAAGCGTGCATACAGGAGCTCGAACCCGTGATGCACAAGTAAGGCATCACGGAACTGGCAAGGATGACATGTGTATACTGTAACTCGAACCTTAGTACAAAAGAATTTGCTAGGCCAAGACCCTCACCTGCAACACCACCTTATTCTTGGCAGTATTGGAAAATGCTAGCACCTTCCTCTTGGCAGTACCTTACTCTCCACTGATGAATGTACAAGGCGCTCGTTTTGCAAGTCACATTCACTTCAATCATCCCCTTCAATTATTTTTTCAATGGAAACAGGCAATTTCATAAAATCTCAATTAATGTTTCCTCTCAATTACTAGAGTTAGGTTAAGAGTTGAAAACTTTGTTTTATCAATAGAATTGGATTGAAGAATCGAGTTTGGATTACATAGATTGCTGCAAAGCAAGGGCAGTTACACCGGCACATACAAGATTACAATGAAGTGCAGAAATAAATTGAAGTCTGAAAAATTTGCAACAGTGAATGACGAGCCATTGGCACTCTCAATATCAATGGACATAAACGAGCCTCTTCTTTTATTGTCTGGTGTGACAATTCAAGTTCTGAAATGGATAAGAATGATGAATCCTTTGTGCTTTATAAACTCCTCCAAGAACTCCCAGAAGCACCCCCATTGTTCAATTTCTGAAATAATTGGACATGAAACTGCAGAAATGTGCTGCAATCAATGAGGGCATCAAATGGTATTCCAAGTGTATTTACCAAAATCTGTCAGTGATCATCTGAATTACGCTATAGCATCCTTATCCAAGCTCAGTCAGCTCTTGCTATGAGCATATTCGGGCTCTTTGTCGCTCTCGCTCTTCTGATACAATCACTGTTGATTTCATCTCTCGTTCTCCTAAACATCTTTTATATGGCACAAACCCCCTTACGCTCTTCTGGATGCTGGATCTTCCCTCAACAGAAGGTTGTCGACATTGAGAATCAACAACATCCAAATTCCTCTCCCCGTTCTCCAAATCACCCACTGAACTCGAGTTTGAACCGGTACAAGATCTTTCATTAAGAATTTCTTTTTCTTCAAATCTTTCTTCCACACATGGTGTAGGTTTATGTGGTGAGGTATGGTCATATGATGTGAGGTGCAAGAATGGCACACCTTGGCAAAAGGCCCGCCAAGGTATGGAAGAGTTGGTTGCAAAATAATTTGCATTGCCTCCCTGCAGTTCCGTGCATTGAAAAACTGAAGCTGGGGATGGACATGGATTCTGGTTACTATTCACCATTCCAAGTGATAACTCTGCGTCTGATTGTTTCCGCTGCAGTGTGTGAGAAGGCTTCTCTCTGTCAGCATCAACATTGTCATGATTCTCATTGGATATCACTGACATAACAAGTTCCGCACCTGGAGGAGATTCTTTCTGTGAATCTGCTATCTTAACTGTAATTCCAAAAAGCTTTATACTTGTGTAAGATGCTTCCTTGGCGGCATCATGTTCAGCACATACAGAGTTCTTTGAACCCAGTTCAGATTTCTTAACCTTAAAGTACGGCAATAAAGGAAATAAACTCAGAAACCTAGCAAGGATAAGAGTTTCTTTATAACAAACAAATGAGAAATAAACTGAATTTGACAGAATAATTCATGTTACCTCAGACAAAAAATTCTCCAGGGGTGACAGAGACGTTTGGACCAATGACAAATTTCCTTTTTCCTCTCCAGATGAATTTGATGTTCCATGTTCAGTTTCTTTTGCACTAGGTGATAAACTAATAGAGTGCATGTCAGTGGTACATGAGGTAGGTGAAGAGCATGCATTAGGCGGCTCTGAAAGTGCAGATCCCAAAGTATCTGAAGCCAGTGCAGATAAAACAGAGGTGGGAGATTGGTTTTCTTTCTCTGACACTGATAAATTAGGGGATGGAGATCTTTCCAGTTGACTGGAGGCTCCTGTCCCTTCAAGGACATCAACTGGTTTACGAGGATAAGGATGTGCAGGTTTCCTCTTTGGTCGAGGAGGAGGTATCTCAATTGGTTTGAGGGAGCTCTCGTTGCTACCACCAGACTCCCGGACCGCCTGAAATCAAGAGGAGAAGAAACATTATTGTGAAAGGCATTTCAATCAAATAAACCCACTGGAGATTGCTTGCACTCCATGGATTCACAAAGGTTCCAACATCCTTTAACAATCACAGAAAATTCAGTTACTGGATCACAAGAACTAGACCTTAGAGAAATATTTTTGAGCATGGCTTCGGATTTGAACAGCAGTTTTGGTGCCTACATGCTCTGCACGAACATGAAAGCAATTTCATCGTATCACAACATATCAGTGAAGCACAATAATATGACCTTATCTTACACCCACCTTGTATTTTACGCCAGCCACGACCATACAGCTTTAGAGCTTCGAGGAATCTCTGGTGCTCTTCATCTGTCCATTTTTCCCTTTGTTTTGTAATAGTGTAAGGCTTCCTCACCTATCAAAATAGAGAGGAAAATTCCGACAGTGAACAAAGGAAAACGCAAAAGGCATTCATCGCATAATCACATAGGAAGATGAAGCAAAATTGCTCCGTGTTAGGAAAGAACAGAACCTTGGGCACATTATCACTCCCAAATGAATACATCTCCTTCAGCTGGATATCAGTTTCAGATTGCTCGCAGCCATTGGTATCGAAATCACAAGCTTTACCAAAGGATTTCAGATTCGTGACTTCCATTTGCTCCTGTATCCACAACAAAAGAATTATCCCAACAGTTCTCCTCACACTAGCAAGAAATTATTCATAAATTTCTATCTGAAAGAAACTGAAACAAGGCGAGGGAACATCCAATGGATGATACCAGATGAAGACATTTCCACAGAAACTCCACTTCAGCTCTACAAAAACTTCAAAACTACATTTCTTTTTTCTCTTTCAAATACTCAAATTACCATCTCTTTAATCCAATTCCAAACAAACCTTAACACCGAGCTTCTAATGGAATCATCCACCAATCAGCAGACAAGGAAGCCAAAAAAAGGGAGAGAATATCATTAATTATTCATTTGCCATTTACAGCATCATAAGGAAACCCATTTCATGCCTTGAATAACCCAGTTAACAAATGCAAACATTTCATAAAATTAACTCATAAAAAACTCCATAATTAAGCATAAAAACCTTTAACATCTTAAACTCAGGAAAACACGAACAGGAGAGAGAGCAAGAAAGCAAATACCTTAGAAGCAGCAGCCATTGAAATGGGCTCTTTTTTTTGGGTGAGTAAAAATCCCCTGAACATTAATGACAGTAATTAACATCATCATCAACTTAATCCAAAAACATAAAAACACTGTACCCAACCACCCACTAGATTTTTAATTCCAAATATCTACCGTCAGATATTTTTGCTGCTACAGTACTATAAAGAAGATTTAACAGTAAAACAAAGCACCAGATCAATAACAAAATTACCAGAACAGGTACTGTAAATCTTGTTCCAATCCCAGCTAGCTTAAACTGACTTCAGCTTCAGTTCTGTTCTGTCTTGACTAGAACAGGAAATAAAAAACAAAAAAAAAGTATGGAATCGGATCCCGAGGAACCGGTTTCTAGGAATCTGATGAACAGAAGAGCAGGGTAGCTGAAAACACGAGAGGAAGGAGATGGTGAAAACAGGGGGAGGAAGAAGAGAGGAATAAAAAGGAAAGGAAGGGGAAAGAGGGAGGTGGTGGTGACACGTCAGATTATAAAAACAATAATTTGCGTGGAAAATTCGAGAAGGGGCCTTGGGGTTCTTGTGGCTCAAATTGAACGACACGCGTCGTTGTTAGATTTTTTTTTGCCTTTTTGTGGGTCTTGCTGCAAGATTTAGTTCATAAAATGTGGGGCTGTTAAGTAATTGGGAAATTAGAGATATTTTTTTGTTATTATTTATCCATCGGGAGGCAGGAGAGCCCCACTTCTTATCCAATTATTCAATTAATAATAATAATAATTATTCCCTTGCTTATTGATTTTTAATAAGATTAATTTTAAATAGTTTTATAAGTCATTATGTATGTATAATACTTGTTTAATATCTTTAGCTAATATAACTCGTTTTAAAAAAAAAACAAAAAACAAATTTTCATGTAGTTTATAACCTGTTGATAAATTATCCAAATTTTTTATTTAAATACAATATAATATTTTATTTAGACTTGAAATTTGTATACATTTGCTCACACTACTTTATGTTTAATTTTTATTAAATAATACAAAAAAATATAAAATTTAAATTTATAACAGTTTAATCAATAAAACTACGAGATCATGTTAAAAAATCATTTGACTAAATTGATTTGATAAAAAATAAATTAAAAAGTTTAGTTTAGTTTTAAATTGCGATTAATAGATCAAGGGACTTATTGAATAGATTTTCACAATTATAGCTATAAATTTCAAATTATTTAATTCTCGCTAAATTTTTATTTAAAAAATCACTTTTCTTTTTGTCTTACAAAAAATCCACTCTAATGTTGATCCATTGTTCCTCTAACAAAATGATCTAGCACAGTTGTTGTGCCCCATCCAATAACTATGTGGTCAGAAAAAAATATCAAGAAAAACATATATATATATATATATATATATATATATATACACCTCGCACTAAAACAAATATGGGAGACAAATGGAGTGGTCCATGTAATAGTTTTTTTTTTTATTAATGTAGATGTCCGGATCAGTTTGTGCGTACTTCAATTAATCTTGCAAGTTCTGAAGTTAACGATTATGTAAGCTTTTATAGTGGTCATCATATTAGCAATCATAAAACTCGAATATAAGATTATAGAATAGTAAATCTTTAAGTCCAACATTTTTACTACTAGATCATCTACTGTATGATTGCATATAATAACTATTCATCCATATATAAAAACAGATTTTAAATTGAAATAAAATAATTCTATTCGTATTGTAAAATTTACTTAATTTGATAAAATTTAACTGGATTAAAAAATAAAAAAATATATTATCATTTTATTTAAAATAATTAACTAAATCCACTATTTGTCTGCGAGGTGTTTAATTGAAACATCACATTAATATTTTTTAATATATTGATATTAAAAAAAATCTAAACAATATCTCAGAATATAAAAATATCCTGCAAGCTAAAGTATAAAATATTTATTGATTTAATAAAACCGGTTACTATGATTATCTAATAATTTAGATTTTTGTTTTATCAAATCAGTACATGAGTGAACGGGATAAGTGATGGCTATGAAGAATATAGAATTATAGATACGTTATAGTGGTAGAGTAGATTTGATTAGCTGAGCTGGACCCACCAGACTTCCCCTGTGCCCTTTTTCTCGAACCAATCAGCTTCCTTCCTCTTTTTAGTTTTTACCGAACACGCTAAGCCTATATTTTTATATAACCCCGTAATTTATATATTGTTATATTATTTTCTTGAACTATCTTTTCAGAAGTGGGTGCCTTTAATTGTTCGAACATAGAAAAATTTATTTATTTATTAATAGGTAGAAACTTCTTTATTTTATTTCCTTTTTGTAATTTACGTTACTTTTTGGAAAAGGAAGGAAAACAAGATATTAAGGAATTATAAGAATATTTCAGGATATATTTATTTTTCAAGAATATATTAGAGCTTAGAAGTGATAAATTTCTTATAGTGGGTTTTAAATATACCAATTTATTACAGTATTTTTTAAAATGTTTTGTGGTATTATATATTATTAAATGTTAGAAACACTCATTACGTTTTTTAGTGAATTTGGTTTTTTATTTTTTTTCTTCATTGACAAATCTATTTTTTTTTCTTTTTTTTATTACTTCCTTTGTGTCAATAATTGTTTTTAGATATGTAGTATACCATAATACGATGAGCGACAACTATTTGTGTATTTAGTATTATAATATAATGTATTTTTCAATTAAAATAATATTATAAAAACCCATTATATATTTTATTATGAGGAGTTGCCAAAGTCACATGCCTAGCTTTGTTCACAGGAAAAAACACAAAACCATCTAGTAGATGACTAGTAAAAAGAGCTTGAGACAAAAATGTTTGCTTTCTCGTGGTTTCAGGTTCAAGTTTTGTGATTGCTAATATAATGACCATTGAAAATTTACATGGTCGTTAACTTTAAAGTCCGTGAGATTAATTAAAGTAATTGTTAATATGATGACTACTGAAAGTTTAAATAGTGAAGATGGTTGTTAATATGATGATCATTGAAAAATTACATGATCATTAATTTTAGAGTTCATGAGATTAGTCGAGGTGACCACAAGTTGGTCCGGGACACCTACGAAAATAATAATAATAATAAATAAAAAAGACACAAAGGGAGGAATGTGAGGTGTGGATCTTCCATGAAGTTATTGTTTCTTAGGGTAGGAAAGAAGCAGAATCATTAATTATCTCCATTTCCCCAACGTACTGTTTGATTGTGGCCAGAAAAGTTTGCATGGCCTTGCTGAGAGACAGGGAGGCGACTCGATTATATATATATATATATTTTTTTTTATGCCAGCATCGCATTTATTCCACAGGATGATGCCAGAAATTATGGCCACCATGCCTGTGGTAATATTTGAAAGTATTTTTTATTTAAAAATATAATAAAATAATATTTTTTAAATTTATTTTTAAAATTAATGTATAAAATTAACAAAAAAATTGTTTTAAGTAGTGTAAAATACTCATTTGCCTTTAACTCAAGAGATGACGAGACACCACAGCTGAGCTTCATTATACAACAATTTATGGAAATAATATACAAAATGATAATAAATTTAAAAATCTATTACTTTATAATTTTAAATAGATGGGTTATGTTGGCATGATGTATTTATGAAAACGAGAATCATAATAAATAGGAGAAAGTGAATAAAATAAAGTAAGAACAATCAAGATAAAATATTCACAAGTGTTATCTATTTGTTTTGTATATAAGTAAGAAAACCTTTCTATTTTAATCTTTAATTAGTGCTAATAATTTTATTTTATTTTGCTTACCAGAAAGGTAAGATTTTCATGATATATATAAGATTTTCATGATATATATATAAACTATTATCAGTAGGCCAAGTAGCTTAAGATTTAAATTGTTATGTACTAATGTACTCAATTTATTTGTTTCAGGCATAGTTGTTAATTTCGTTCCGTTCCGTTCAAAAAACCGAGACCAAACGGCGTCGTTTTTGTCTCGGTTTTAATTCCGGTTCGTTCCGGAAATTCCGGCCAACAGCCGGAACGCCTCGGTTCCGTTCCGGGCGTGCCGTTCAGGATTCAAAATCTATTTTTTTTTATTTTTTAAAAATTATTTTTGACATCTATACATCAAAATAATTTAAAAACACCAAAATATTTTAAATAAAAAAAAATTCAAATTTTAATTATGCTTGTTAAATCAATATTTTATTTTTCATATATATATATATATATGAATAGTACGACACCGAAACGGTACGCCGGAACGCTCCGAAACCGGAATGTTCCGTTGCGATCAAAAAACTGGAACGACAACCAGAACAATATTGACAACTATAGTTTTAGGATGTTCTCACGAATAAAATTTTTGGTCATGGTACTAAAAGTGGAGGGTTATATTATGTGGAAGATTGGATCTTGGTAAAGTGAATTCTGCACAAACATCATAGTGGCAAGACAAGACATCTAGTTATGGTATTATCGGTGAGGACATTCATCATTCATCTATCCACAACATTTATTCCTTTTTTTATTTAAAAATGCTCCACTCTCAGTTTTAGGTGCAAAGATTGTATCCCGGGTAAAAATATAATTTTTATATCCCCTCTTAATTTCCATCTATAAATAGAATTTCTATACATGTATAAATAAACCTTCTATGCAATAAGAAAAACATTGAATCATTACGATGGAGAATCAAGGAAGGGAAAAATTAAAAAAAATGGTGGTGGATCTTGGTTGAAGATTGATATTTCTTTCGTGGCTGTGCTTGAAGCAGAATCATTCATTCAATCTCCAGAATCTTGTTTCGTCATTTAATTAATCATTCTGTGTTGGCTGCCACTAATGATAAGGAGCTCCCGTGTGTGCAGCGTCACATGCATCTGCTAATTCCATGATTTCCGGTTGGCTGAGCCGCGTGTTTTACACTGCGTTTTAAAATTATTTTTAAAAAAATTAAATTTTATTTTTATTTTAAATAAAATATTTTTGGTATTTTTATATTATTTTGATATATTGATGTAAAAAATAATTAAGAAAAACATAATTTTAATATATTTATAAATAAAAAATATTTTCAAAAACAACAACAATTACACGGTCACAGAGTGATTAATCCATGGCCACAAGCTGTGTTCCTAACACAACTTGCATATATACCAGAAAATTTGCTGCACCAAACTCCTTCACTGATGGGGTATCATTCAATGCTGCCTAGCAATAATAATTATATAATTATAATAAAGTTAACTTTAGGCTGCGCTTTTGCTTTATTATTTGCATTTTTGGACATCTTTTTCTGTGAATAAGATTAACTAGTATCCTGTTCACCAGGCCACCATTGCCATTATTTATGGTGATAAGGGTTGGATAAAATATAGATAAAAGTAAAACAAAGTTTAGATTCTTAGGGTTTATTTGATGTTATTAGTAGATTTGACCTAACAAGTTAATTTTGAATTATCTATATATAATCTCTTGTCTAGGCTTGATGAATCTACAAACAGTCTTAAAGATATTTAAAAAAGTGGTTTTGCTGTTTTTTTTTTCTTCTTAAGATGATATCTTTTTTTTTAATATCAAAATAAAGACGTATCACATCAATTCGGGTTTTATTGTATAACTTATTAAACTTGTAATCAGGATCATTGACCCTATTAACTTTGTTTTATAAATTATTTTTTACTTTATGATATAATAACAAAAATATATGCTTGCGTAATTGGACACCAAATAAATGTTGTTATTTGATATTACAGTAAACTTATAAAATATAAATAAATATAAATACAAAGACTAATTTAAAATCAATTAAATATTGAAGGATAAAGCTAATAAAAAAATAAAACAAAAATCAGTCAAAACAAAAAAGAAAGAAAGATGGGATTTAAAAATTGAAAACAATTTTAAATTATTATTAAATCAACGGATCAATCTTGAAACCTCATGAACCAACTCTTTGTGAACTTGGCGAGTCCATAGAAATTTCAAACTACTAGTAAAAATATAGTTTGATTTTAAAAATATTTTAAAATAAATTCTTTTTTATATATATATTAAATAGATTATATTTTGGATCAATTCAAGCTTTGCGGCTTAACTCATAAAACCCCAACTTAGATCATGTACTCCATTAAATTTAAAAATATTTTTTTAATTTAATGATATATTGTAAAAACTAAGCAGTATTCAAATATAATAATATCTATTTGAAACTGCAATAATACTGTAAAAATAAAAACAAAATAAATTATAAACCATTTCAAAATTAATAAAATATTAAAGAATGACATAGAAAGAAAAAAGAAGCTTAAAAAATATTTTTTTTTTTTAAAAAAGAAGCTTCACTATTTTAAACATGTATGAATATTGAAACACCATAAATTTCCCAATTCTTTTAGCAGAGAGGATAATTTGTTTTGTCATGCTATCAGAAGAAAAACTAGAGAACGACAATTGTTTGTTAGTTGGCACGCGTGCACACACATCGATATGAATTTTCTTATAGGTTTAAAGGAATTGTTTTGATACTGTGTTTTATAATGTTTTTAATTTTTATTTTAAATTAAAATTAAAATTTTTTAATTTTTTATAAATTATTTTGATTTTGATGTACTATGTCAAAAATAATTTTTAAAAAATAATAAATATTATTAATAATAAAAAATATTTTAAAAAATAATTTCAGCCCACACTTATAATCATGTACAAATTGGTAAAGAAAATAATACTAATTTAGGTCAAACTCTTTCAACTCCTTAAAAAACAATTCCCGGCAATTTGCCACTTCTATGGCAATGGGTCTGAGAGTTCGAAGATGTGTCGGCCCACTTATATTTTCATGTTCAAAGCTGTTGGTGTTTCCAGGGGCCTAGCTGGGCCCATCATATACCAAATCAAACCTACAAAGCCCATCATATATACTTCCATCCACTCATATGAAACAAGGATTTAAGCAAACATTTACACGAGGATATCACTGTGCATTGTGTCTTATTTCATTGTGAATTGCGACAGTGTGGAGACGATTTTGGGCTTCATCATCCGGTGTTCTTTTTTTTTTTAGGGTGTTTTCGGTTTTTGGCTTTTTTTTTCACCTTTCCGCTTTTGTACAGTGCATTGACGCCTCTGACCCTCGAAAACGACAAAATAGTGCACAGGGACGAGGGGCTCCGTCGGCTTTTCACAAAATCAGTGCACAGTGCACCGATGAAAAAATCCCTCGAAAACGAAAAAATAATGCACAGTGAACGGGGACACGGGCGTCCTTTCCCCATCGGTTTTTTCGTGAATCTCGGTTGGGTCAGGGGTGTCATAGTAATTAGCCTATTTTTTTATTATATTTCCGTCTAAACGGCTGGCGCGTCGTCAGGACGCGACAACGGCGCTCAACGCCAACTCGCACTTTAGACGGCGCGTGTGGTGCCATAAGACGGTCAAAAATTTTCCTCCGCCGGTGAATACGGTGCGCCTCTAGGTGCTCTGTCTGCCGTCGCGGCGCGTTCCAATCATAGATGTCCGTGTGAGCGGCGGCGAATGGTTTTTTTCTCGGCTGTCGCTTTTCTCTCTCCTGCCGACGCAAAGTCAGCTCCGGTCCCTCATGTTTGTGGTAAGTTAATTTCGGTCCCTTAGGTTTTGATTTCGTTGTGTTATTACTGATTTATTTAAATTAAGGTTTTATTATTTTCAATTGTGCCCTTCAATTAAAATTGATTATATAAGCAGTTTTTAATTCAGTCCTTATACTTTGAATTTTTGATTTATTGTTGATTCCTTCAATTTTTCCGGTACCGAAGTTTTGCTTTGTTTAATTTGGTCCTCCAATTGAAATTGGTAATATATACAAAGTTTGATTTCAGTCCCTCTTCTTCTAATTTTTTGATAGAATGACAACATTTGATCATTATTTATTTTTGGTCCTCCAATTATTATTATTTTCAATTTTATCCTTCAATTGGAATTAATTTTATATATGTCATTTTTCATTTTGGTCCTTATTCTTTTAATTTTCTATTTGATATTAATTCATATGCTCTTTTTTTAATGTTTATTTTTTATTGGTATTTATGCATCAATGCTTTTAGTTTTTGTCCTCTTTTTTAAGGTTTTATTCTTAATCGATTCAATCCTGAAATTTTAATTTGTGTTGATAATTATTTTTAAATTAATATTGCACATTTTTTCCCTTTATTTGTTTTTTATTTTTATTTGTTCTTTTGATTAAATTATTTTCATAATTTTGCTCTTTACGCAACAATCATGACAATTTTAGTGATTATTTTTGAGTTGCTCTTTATACAAATCTTTTGCTTTTTTTCTTATGATTTTCCAGTGCAATTTAATTATTTTATTTGTTATGACCGTAGTATTGATAACAACTTTAAATATTATAATAATCATTTTACTATTAATATTACTCCTTTTTTTCTCTTTGTTCATGTTTTTTTGTTTTTTGCTTCTTCTTTTTTTGGTTTTTGGATTCGATGATTTTTATGATTTGACTATTTATGCAATGATCATGATAAGTTTGGTTGTTGTTTTTTTACCTTTTTTATACAAGAATCTTTTACTTTCTTTTAATTATTTCTTATGGCAGTTTAATTATTGAAATTGTTTTGACAGTAATATTGATAATAATTTTAACTATTATAGTAATGATAATGACAATAACATAAAGATTAGATTTTCAATTTATGTGTTCATCAGTTTTTGTTCATAGAAAATTAACAATTTATTTCTATTATTTGATTATTGGAGGGTTTTTTTTTATATTAATTCATTTAGTTTTTATTTTAATTCTTAGAAAATGTTTATTTTTTATGCGTTTTTATACATCTATACTTTTAGTTTTTTTATAGTTTTTTTTGCTAGCATTTTTTTTCTCCGATTCAATCTTGAGATTTCAATCTGGATTGGTTGTCATTTAAAAATTAATATTCCTTCCTGAAATAAAAACTTTCGTTTCGGTACAGAAAGTTTTTATTTGTTCTAATTTGGTCCTCAAATTGAAATGAGTTAATATGCTACTTTTCATTTCAGTCCTCCTTCTTTGAATGTGTTTATTAAATTACACAACGATTACCATTATTATTCCATGATTTATTTTGGTCACAAAGTTTTTATTTGTTTCAATTTTATCCTTCAATTGAAATTAATTATTTATTTCATTTTTCATTTCGGTCCTTATTCTTTGAATTTTTTATTGGATATTAATTCATTTGGTTTTTTTTTTATTCTTTGACAATGTTTATTTTTTATTAGTATTTATGCATTTATGGTTTTAGTTTTTGACTTTAGTTTTTTTTCTCTTTTTCTTGAGGTTTTATTTTTAATCGGTTAAATCCTGGATTTTCAATTCATGTTTGTAATCATTTTAAAATTAATATTGCTCCCTTTTTCTCTTTATTCATTTGTTTTTGTGTTTTCTGTTATTTTTATTTGTTCTTTGAATTAGATGATTTTTATAATTTTATTATTTGCGCAATCATAATGATAATTTCAGTGATTAGTTTTTTTTTAATTTTTTACATAAATCTTTTCATTTTGTTTTTAATATTTTCCTGAAATTTAAATTTATATCGATTATCATTTTCAAATTAATATTACTCTATTTTTCCCTTTTATTCAATTTTTTTTGTTTTCTTTTATTTTTATTTGTTCTTTACAGTAAATGATTTTTATGATTTTATTATTTATGCAATAATAATGATAATTTTAGTGATTGGTTTTTTATTGTTCTTTTATAAAAATCTTTTGCTTTTTTTTAGTGATTTTTCTTGGCAATTTAGTTATTTTAATTGTTTTAACAGTGATGTTAATAATAATTTTAGCTTTTATAGCAATGATAATGACAATAATGTCATGATGGATTTTTAATTTATGTTTTCATCTATTTGTTTATAGAAAATGAACTACTTATTTTTTTAATTTGATTATTATAGGCGTTTTAACAATTTATATTTTATTTTTGTTTGATTTAAATTGAATTATAAAATGAACTAATCTTAATACAGTTAACTCAATAATTCAGATATCCGAGTTTTCTTGCTTTTTTAATGACGATGATACATTTATGCTGGTTATTTCGTTTTGAAAATACTAAACAGATAAATTTATTTCGATTTAAAATTCATATATTTTATAGAAAATTTGCACTTGACAATAAATTTATATTATAATAAAAATAATACATACAATTAATATTTTTTACGTTGAAAAAAATATTGTTCCGCCTGCGGCGAAGCGCGGGGGCATTATCTAGTAAGAATAAGAATATGTAGGTGGTGCACGTTTCGTGTTGACTTTGTGACTTTTTTAAATCTTTATTAAATTAATATTTTTTTAACTACTTTATTGTGTTATATATATATTAAACCATCCAAAAAGGCAAAAAGAACATAGATTTATAAGAAAATGACCAGAGCTACACACACACATATTTTATTATTTATTTCCTGCCCGGTAACAAGAACAAGACTAAGATGGTGTTTGGGATTGTGGTGAACCTCTGATTGCAAAAAAAAAAAAAAGAATTTAGGTATTTAGTTAATGTAGAGATTTAAAAAAAACATATGGAATGAATGAAAAATAAAAGGAGATGGGATAATTTATATTAGAAATTGTTATTTGTTGCTATTTTATTTATTATATTTTCATATTAAAAATATATTTATATTAATATAATCTAAAAAATAATTAAAATATAAATAAATATATTAGAAGGAGAACATAATATAATTTTTGTATCGCAATTTTAATTTTATTACAGATGATATTTTACTATATGTTGTTTCCAGGATCGCAAAGACCTTCACGTATGGATTTATAGTTCGTGATGAAATGACAGGTAGGTTGATGAGAGAATAAAACAAGTGTCTAATTTACTTGAATTATTAATTACATTTTATTATTATAATTATTAAATATTTAAAAAACAATATATATATATATAATTTCACAAGTTGAAAACAATATGAAAAGCTTGGTAACCAAACACTTAAAATTATTTTTTATTAACCTCAAACTCAACCACAATTTTAACCAAACACTTTAAAAATTATTTTAAACTGCATCTAAAGTGCTTTTTCATGAAACTGTTTTTTTAAAACCTTAACCACAAAAACAAAAGCAATAATACAAACACACAGTAAAACCTTCCCCCCACTTTAACTGGGTTAACAAACACAGTTAACCTTTCTTGATCTTCGAAACTCATAAAACCTCTGAACTCTGTGAATTAACAGTCACCACCACACACGCATCTCCAAATTGAAGATCCAATACTGCTTATAGAAGAAGTGGAAGAATCACCACCATCTTGATTAATGATACTTTGCGCAACCGTTTCACCAACCTGGTGTGCGACCCCTTCTACAAGCCCTTGAACCATTGTATGCATTAGGGTTCCATTGTCTTCCCCATGATGCCCCCCACTTGTCTGCTGCTGCTGCTGCTGCCGCTGCTGCTGCCGCCGCCGCTGCTGCTGCTGCTGCTGCTGCTGCCTCTCCATCTCTTCTTCTTCTTTGATCCTGCAAGAATGTTAGGGTTTGGAAGAGGAGGTGTTAATTTTCTGATGTGGAAGAAGGGGATTAAGAAGACATTGAAGAAGATGTCTGCCACTGAATATTGTGTGCTTGGCAGACGTAAGAAAAACAAGTTCCATTGTTAACAAAAACCTAGGTTGTGGTTTCCAATGGGTTCAATAAAAAAAAATTAATTATATAATAAAAACATAAAGACCAATTCAAAATTAAATCACTATTAACGAAAAAAAAAAGAAAAACAAATTCATAAAAAATCCAATGATAAAGGTTTTTCTCTTTAAAAATAAATAAAAACACACGTCAAGCTAGCCAAGTGAATGAATCTTATGCCTGGTGTATCAAGGAAATCAAAAAAACTTAGGCACGTGAGCCTAAATCGAACAACATGAAAGATAAGTAAAAAGAGTTTTGACTTCTTTTTACAAAAACATATTAAAGATGATATATACATATATTTAGATGATAACGTTTTTTATTAAATATGGTCAACTTGAGATAACTCATCAAATTTGTGACCTGAATTGTAAACTACAACTAGTTCAATAACATTTTTTATTTAATTATATGATAAAAAATGAAAATTGGTTTATAAATCGAATTAACCTTAACTTAGAACATGTGGGCTCGCGTCATACTCACACTCCTAGATCATAATATTTTTTTTTATAAATGTTCGACCTTTATTAAAAAAAAATATTTACCCCTTATTTTCTAAGAAAAAATAGAAAGAGATAGATGATATGCTCGATGGGGTTAGATAATGCGTTACCTACTATATTGAGCTCAAAATTCACTCACTATCATGGTGGTCGAAAAATAATGAGGTAAGAGTAAGACATTTTCACTCAAAAACATCTAATAAACAACATTCAAAAAATCATTTGAATTCAAAAACATCAAAATGAAGCTCTCTCTATATGTTTGTTTTTGAAAAACCACCACCATTAAAATCCCTTCTTCAAATGAAAAACTCATAGAAATCAAGTTTGGTAAAAACATTGCTGTAGATATCAAGATAACCAATTATTTTATATTGTTTTCTTCTTTTTTTTTCCAATAATTATCTCTAATTCAAAGGCTAAAAATTAAAATTTTAAACCAAAAAAAATTATTAAAAATATTGAAATGAGTTCAGTATTTTCTTCATGATTCAATGTTTTAATTTTTAACTCACATGTATCAAGGCACACAAATAAAAATAGATTGTGTTGAGAGTATAATAACAATTGTTTTTTTAGTTTGGAATTATTTTAAAATAATATACTTTTTTATTTTTTTAAACTATTCACATCCAAACAATCTAAAACTTTATATATAAACAATTAATTTTCAGCTTAAAAAATTATTATTTAAAAAAAAAAAGTTATTTGGTAACAATCCCAATATATTTTTCCTTTGAACTTCCCCCATTAAATTGTTTGGGATCGATGCCTATGTTCTTGATTTCATACTTCTCATAATCAAATATAGTCTCTCAACCATAAATAATAATAAAAAAAGACGTACGATTGCACTCGGCTTGAGAAATTCACATCAACCATATTTGAAAAGAGATCAGGATTTTATAAATCTTTTAATTAAAACTAAATTATATAAAAAAATTAATTTAATAAATTTTAAATGTCAACAATTATTTAACTAATCACATTTGTATTAAAAAATTAGTTAAATGAACATATTTATACTAATTATTTACCTGAATTCTAATCTTTATAGAAAAAAGAATCCTCATTAAGTTTATATAGCTAATATAAAATGTAACTAGCGTTAAGATTACAGAATAAATAAGATAAACATAATAATTGAGGAAAATAAAGAAAATTCATAACAACAACTTGCAGGTTTAATTTAAACATAAAAATGATCTCAACAAGTCTTAATTAGCCCTACAATAAAAATTAAATTATAAAAATATAATATTATTCCGATAAACTTCTTTGACTCATTCGAATTATTATCTTTAAATTTGAATGTCAATTTAATTATCACTTCAAAAAATAATCTGTCGGGTTATTTGTTTCCGAGACGCATAATTAGGGCCTCCTAAAAGAAAAAATGTTGTGGGCTTATAAAATAATGGCTGATGAAAGTGTGGGCTTTAAAACTTTCATGGGCAAGGCCTGTGCTAGATAGGACAGTACTAACAGGCCTCCAGTCCAGTAAGCTTGTAGCCCCGATGTGTTTTGTAAGAGCTTATGGGCCTATACATAGTCGTTAAATTTTATGGTTACTAATATGATAATTATTAAAAAATTACATTGTCGTTAAATTCAAGATTCATGAGAATAGTTAAGATGTGCGTAAGATAATTCGGACATCCATATTAATAAAAAAACATGCAAAAGACAAAAACTACTTCTCCAAATGTGGTTTGAGGCATGAATTCGTTTATTATTAAATAATAATAGAAATAATAATACACAAATTAATAAATAAATTTAAGTGTATGGGCCAACCCAACGATCATGGCGTGAACAACATGTATTTTTTTCAGGGTTTCAAGATCCTTCGCACACAATATTTATTAAGCACATCAATTTCTCATATAATATGTCTCTTTTTCTATAATTTATTTTCCAAAAACTTGGCGTATATATACTTATTCACTACCTGCTAGATCCGGTCTCTTGATCAAGAGATATGTGTAAATAATCTTAATTTTTTATTGATTAATTATTTAATATTGCATTTTAAAAGTATTTTATTTTGTTAAAAAAAATCATTTTTACCTTTTGTTTTAAATTATTTTTTTATGCTCTCAGATCATATTGATGTGTTTATATCAAGAATAATTTGCAATAAATAATTTTTTTTTTATTTTAGTGTATTTATGAATAGAAATTATTTTAAAAAACAATTTCAACCACATTTATAAACAAATTTTAAACCATACATGTAACTAATCTTAAATCTTAAATATAATATTAAATATTAATATTGCGATTCAAAATTATTATTTTTGTAAAATAAAATTATTATTTTAATATATTTATGAACATAAATTATTTTAAAAGTCAATTTCAACCGGAACCGGAATCGTAAACAGACTTTAAAATTATTCATGTAACTAAACAGAGTTTTAGATTATTGGATCAATCTTGTTTATTAAAATGATATATTTTTTTTTTATGTTAGCCTAGCTAGGTTGACTTTGACTTTAGTAGGTGAATGTCGTTTCTGGATCAACTTGGTGGAAGGGAACGTCGGATTGGAGGAAAGAAAGGAGAAGCAGCAATGTTCTGTACTCTGTAGATTCATGGGACAGCAGCAAGGGACAGGTTCTGGAAAGAGCATGAGCCTTTAAACGATATCGTTTTCAGTCACCCGTCCATCACGCGCTGGATTTCGGGGACCATCTCTGAAAAATTGCCTTCTTTTATGCATGTCAGCAGCAATCAATTGATCCTCAACTTAGATCATGAACTCCATTAAATTTAAAAATATTTTTTATTTATTTGATAATATATTGTAACAACTAAGCAGCATTTAAATATCGTAATATCTATTTGAAACTGCAATAACACCGTAAAAATAAAAACAAAGTAAATAATAAAACATTTCAAAATTAATAAAACATTAAAGAATGACATAGGAAGAAAAAAGAAGCTTAAAAGTTATTTATTTATTTTTTTTTAAAAAAAAGAGGCTTCACTAGTTTAAACATATATGAATAATTACACACCATAAATTTCCCAATTCGTTTAGCGGAGAGGATAATTTGTTCTGTCATGCTATCAGAAGAAAAACTTGAGAACGACAATCGTTTGTTAGTTGGCACGAGCGCACACATATCAATATGGATTTTCTTAGAGGTTTAAAGGAGTTTTGTGATATTATGTTTTAAAAATAATTTTTTTATTCTTTATTTTAAATTAAAAAATTTTATTTTTTAAAAAATTATTTTAATATATTTTTTAAAAAAAATATTAAAAAACAGTGACACCAACCCTTATAAACGTCTCGTGTTGACTTTGTGACTGTTTTAAATCTTTATTAAATTAATATTTTTTAACTACTTAACTGTGTTAATAATAAAAAATATATATATATGTTGATATATATAAATTATTACACTTCCAGCCACGAACGAGAATGATTGGAAAAACAGGAAAGGAATGATTCCCGTTGAAATATTATTTATTACCACATTTATAAATTAAACCATCCAAAAAGGAAAAAAAGAAGATCGATTTATAAATACAAGACCCAGGGCTATATATATATATATATATTATTTATTTCCTCCCTGGTAACAAGGACAAGGCAGCTACCATCTTTCAGCTTTCTTTTAAGAGGAGAACAACAGCACTGGATCAAATGACAATCAGTAACAAAATTAAGCAAGTCCCCAAATTCTATGACACCAGCAACTTGGATCCATTTATGATCTTCTTTCTTCCTTTCTTGATCTTCAAAATTTTAATCCTGTGAATTATTATTCACCACCACCAAACACGCCGCTCAAAACCGAAGATCCAATACTGATTATAGAAGGATTGGAAGAACCATCCCCGCCACCATTAGGATCATCAGTATTGCTGCTACCATCAGGATTCATGATACTTTCCACAAGCATTTGACCAACCTGCTGCGCGGCCCCATCTACAAACCCTTGAACCATTGTATCCATTAGGGTTCCATTTGCTGCCCCACCAGACCCCCCATTTGTCTGTTGATAGCTAGCCTGCTGCTGCTGCTGCCACTGCCGCTGCTGTATAGGCATAGCTCTCATGCTTTGGTTTTGCCTGAAAGCAAGATTACCTCCTCCAAGTCCAGGCTGCTGCTGGTATTGAATATTGAAATTGGTGGGTGCTGGTGAAGAGTTGCTGTGCTGAAGATGAGGAGAAGGTCTATTAATAGCACTCCTTGCGCACTCCATGTGCGCATCAAACTCACAAGAACCGCATCGATAAAGCCAATGGTTAGACCCTATCCTGCGACAGATGTCGCAAGAGAAACCTTTGGTTTGGTAAGGAGGATGAAAAGACAAGGTTAAGCTGGTGAGGATGAGACTGGTGAGCGAGTGACAGTGGATTCGTCGCACACATCATGTGCACATCAAAATCACAGGTGGTGCAGTGGTAGATAAACCCAGTTCCCTGGAGGCCGCAGCCGTCGCATCTGAACGAACCACCGGGGTAAGGAGGAGCAGCGAAGAGGGTCAGAGGGTGGATCGGGTGGGATGGGTGGGTTATCAAATTTGGCATCTGGGTGCACGAGATGTGGAGAGTGAAGTTACACGGCTTGCAAGAATACATCCATCCATGGGGCTGGAGCTTACAGGCAGAGCACGACGTCGTGTAAAGAGATTGAGCGTTGGATAGCTCTAAGGGATGAGGATGGCTGAAGTGGGTGACGTATGGATCGTGGTCCAGCCTCCCCATCTCTTCTTCTTCTTCTTCTTCTTTGATCCTGCAAGAATGTTTGGAGATGGAGGAAGAGGTGTTTGTTTTCTGCTCGGTTTTCTTGCTAGGTCTTGGCCCGATGAAGGGGTTTAAGAAGACTTTTTGAAAGATGTCTGCCACTGAATATTGTGTGCTTGGCAGACGTAGGTAGGGGGGTCGGGATGGAAGCTGGCAAAGTCAACTAAACGCGTTTTTCCAAGTTGACTTTGGAAATAAGAAGAATTTGAGGAACCAAGTCTAATGATGTCTAATAATCTCAATTCATTTACCTTAATTTGGTGTCATTGGTAGGAGGTTGTCTGATTTATTTCAACGTATAATCAACATGTATGAGATTGAAAGAAATAGGCAATAGCCAGACTATTTCTCAACACTTCATCAAAAATCTCGAAAGGAATTTTATTAATTATTCAAACCATCTTCTTTATATATATATATATATATATATATGATTTTGTGAAATTAATTTATGGTAGAATGAATATAAAATTATATTTAAATTATAAAAACTATTGATAAAAACCCAGGTTGTGGATTCCAATGGGTTAAATAATTTTTTTTTTAAGTTTAATTATATAATAAAAACATAAAGACCAATTCAAAGATTAAATCATTATTAAAGAAAAAAACAATAAACAGTTCATAAAAAATCCAATGACAAAGGTTTTTCTTTTTTTTTAAAAAAAAAAACATGTCAAACCAAGTGTATGAATCTTATAGGACTTCAAAAAAACTTAGGCACGTGAGCCTAAATCGGACAACATGAAAGATAAGGAAAAATAGGTTTACAAAAAAATTGAAGATATATATATAGATGATGATGATATATTTGATTAAATCTGGTCAACTTGATATAACTATCAAATTTGTGACATGGATTGTAAACTACAAGTGTACAATGAGTTAAATAACACTTTTTATTTAATTATATAATAAAAAATAAAGATTAGTCGAAGAATCACTCAACCATAAAAAAAATATTAATATAATAAATTATAAATGCCAAAAATTATTTAACTAATCACATTTGTTTTTAAAAAAATAGTTAAATGAACTTGTTTATACTAGTTCTATACCTGAATTCTAATCTTTATAGAAAAACGAATCCTCATTAAATTTTATATAGCTAATATAAAATGCAAGTAGCGTTAAGATTATAAGATAAATATAATAATTGAGGAAAATAAAGAAAATTCATAACAACAACTTGCAGGTTTAATTTAAACATGAAAATGATCTCAGCACGTTTAATTACCCCTACAATAAAATTAAATTATAAAAATATATATTTTTCCGATAAGATTATTTGACTCATTCAAATTATTATTTTTAATTTTGAATGTCAATTTAATTATCACCTAAGAAAAAAATCTGTCGGCTTATTTGTTTCCGAGTCGCTTAATCAGGGCCTCCAGTCCAGTAGGCTTATGAAAGTGTGGGCTTTATAACTTTCATGGGAAGGCCTGTGCCAGATAAGACAGTCTCAACTCCCATACACTAACAGGCCTCCAGTCTAGTAGGCTTGTAGGTGTTTTGTAAGAGGTTATGGGCCTATCCCACTCACGGTGCAATGAAAAAACACGTACAAAAACACCATCTAGCAGATGACCCGGTGATAAGAATTTTGAACTAAGAACTAGCGCTTTTTGTAGTCTCGGGTTTGAGTCATGTGATTGTTAATATGATGATCATTGAAGGTTTGTATGATCGTTAATTTCAGGACCCGTGGGATTAGACGAGATGCACACAAGCTGACCAAAAACCTAAATTAATAAAAAAAAATGAAGAAAAAAACATGCAGCAAATACCATACCTTCAACGTGTTTTGAGGCATGAATTCGTTTAATAATAATAGAAATAATAATACACAAATAAAGAAATAAATAAATTTAGGTGTTTGGGCCAACCCAGCGATCATGGCTTGGACAGCATGTATTTTTTCAGGTTTTTTCAAGCACATCAATTTCTCATATAATATGTCTCTTTTTCTATAATTTATTTTCCAAAAACATGGCGTATATATACTTATTCACTACCTGCTAGGTCCGGTCTCTTGATCAAGAGATATACGTAAATAATCTTAATTTTTTGCTGAATAATTGTTTGATATTGTGTTTTAAAAATATTTTATTTAAAAAAAATATTTTTTTTTATGTTTTCAGATTATATTCATGTGTTTATATCAAGAATAATCTGCAAAAATAAAAAAAAAAATTGTTATTTGTAATATATTTATGAAACGATAATTATTTTAAAAAAACAACTTCAACCATATTCGTAAACAAACTTTAAAACTATTCATGTAACTGATCTTAAATCTGAGATATAATATGAAATTTTTATTGAGTAATTATTTGATATTGTGTTTCAAAATATTTTATTTTTTTTAAAAAAAAAATCATTTTTATCTTTTACTTTTACTTTAAATTATTTTTTTATACTCATTATATCAAGGATAATCTATATAAATAAAATTATTATTTTAATATATTTATGAACATAAATCACTTTATAAAACAGCTTTAGCCAGACGACTACCCATTCCTTAAAAACTATTCATGTGACCAAACACACACACACACTCAATGTTGTTTTAGATTATTTAGATTATTCAAATATATATATATATATATATAGCTAGGTTGACTTAACTTTAGCAGGTCAATGTCGTTTCTGGATCACCTTGTTGGAAGGGAACGAGGAAAGAGGAGAAGCAGTAATGGTCTGTAGATTCATGGGACAGCAGCAGGGGACAAGTTCTGGAAAGAGCATGAGGCTTTAAACGATATCGTTTTCAGTCACCCATCTATCATGCACTGCATTTCGGGGACCAGCTCTAAAACATTGCCTTCTTTTATGCATGTCAGCAGCAATCAATTAATCCTCACCGCTCCTTTTATTAGCATTCACTTCCAAATTAATGTACTATATATGCGTTACAAAATTTAAATGTTTTTGATAAAACAATTTATTTTAATATATTTATTTTATTTTAAAACAAATAATTATAATAATGAATATAACAACACACGAGCTAGGGTTGCATGCATTAGTGGTTTTCCGATGAACTTCGTAGCATTCTTCAGCTGCCATGCCATGCAATGCATTATTAGTGTGACTTTGAACCGACGTTCTGTTTCGGTTGGTGCTTTGTTTTTTCAATTAGAATAGAATGTTTAGGTTTTGAAACGTTTCGGTGTGCCGTTTTGAGGTTGTACTGTCTATGTGTGTGTGTATATATAATTAATTAAATATATTAACTCAAAAATAAATTTAGTTCAAATCCAAAAATAAAATTATTTAGAGTCGTGCAATTTAATCTAAAAAAGACACGATAAAATGATTTTTCTAAATAAAATTATCAACATGTATAGTATTACGAGAATGTCATTATCAATCTCGCAAGGTTATTACATTATCTGATTGCTCTGAATTTTTAACATAATATATTTAAATATGTCAAGAGACTACTTGTAAAATTTCATCTCAATCTAATGGTCGGATTAAGAAATATGATTGATATTGTAAAATTATTCATTATTAAAAAAAAATACTATATGGCCAAAACAGAATGGGTGGAACAAAACCAAAACGTTTCAGCCGATATTTGGCCGAAAAATTCAGAATGGGCCAGAATTTAAATCTAGATAAAAACAACACTGTTTTATCTTTTTTTTTTTTTTTTTAACTTATACAACATATTTCTATTATTTCAATTGAAACAGAATAAAATTGACAACCTTAGTGCGTATAATTTGATCATATAATACAAAAATAACAAGCACGAGTACTCATCTTTCAAGTAAATTAATGATTGCAGGCACCTTGAAAACAGAGATCGCCATCATGTTTTTCCCAGTTCATGTAAAAGAACTGATGGTCATGCTTTCTGGTTAAATAAGTTGAAGAGTTTAAATTATTCTGTTTTATTTTATCATACTTTTAATTATGCTCCTGAAGGAAGTCCCCCAAATCTAAAAACACAACAGCAAAATCCCATATGGAAAGCACCAAAGCAATTATAGGAAAAGAAGAAAGGGGTGTGTGCTCATGTCAATGAAATGGAGAAAATGCCAAGGCAAATGGTAGATAAATTTCAGGGGTGTTTGGGATTAATGAAAAAAAGTTGAAAATTTTTTATTTTAAATTAAATTATTTTTATGTTTTTATATCATTTTGACGTGCAGAATATCAAAAATCATTTTAAAAAAAATCATTTTGATATCTTTCTAAACAAAAAACACTTTAAAAAACAACCCACAGTCTCGATCAATTACTTCATCCTTTTGAAGTTCCAAGTGCTTTTATAATGAAAAAAAAAAAAAAACTGGTCATCATTAATAGCTATCAGAACTCTCTCCCAGCATTGATATCAGGCAATGGAACTTCAAATGAGGTGGAGCCCAACATTGATATCAAGCAAAATAGCTATCAGAACTCTCTCCCAGCATTGATATCAGGCAATGGATAGATAGATTGTAACACCATTTAAGAGAGTTTTGTTATACCAGAGGGGGAGAGAGAGAGAGAGAGAGAGAGAGAGAGAACATCATTAATGGATAGATAGATTGCAAGTACATGATGGAAGTCAATACCCGAACCACAATATTTTTCCAGCTGAGGTGGGGGTGGTAATGAAGGAAAGGACAGGATGACAGATTCATCACTACCCCTTCTAAGCAAGAAAGACATGTATGGTGCGTTCTTGACTCCCTCTAAAATGACTACTCTTCCAACGTAAACTTTTGCAGAATCCAAAAAGAGGGCTTGTATAAAAAATAAATAAAATTTAGGTGGTGTAGAGTGTAATGAATTATGGCAGCAAAAACAGGCACCAGCAGCAGCAGCAGCAGTAAATAAGCATCCTGGTTCTTGATGAGAGGGCATTCAAGGTTCCAACTAACCCCAATACTTCTCTCCCACATTGAATACCGCCAGCAAACACAAGACTTTCAATTTTCTCTGATCTCCATGTTTAAAGGTGGTAGACAGAGAGAGGGAGAGGGAAAAAGTTGTGTTTGCAGTGGCAGAATCAGGTCATCAGGAACCAGGACAGCTCAGGGCAGCCTTAATTTGCTGGACGGTGGTTCCGATAAGGCTATTAACAGTATTCACTGACTCCAGGTTCAGCTTAGCAGATGGCAGGCTACTAACTAGTATTTGAAAGGCTACTGTGATTAGTGAACCACTCGACCTAGCCATGCTTCCCTTGTATATTAGAGCTTGTAGATGCACCATCTCCCTGGTCAGGATAACCATCAGGTGATATGGTGAATCCTGATGGCAGAAGAGGTATATAAGAAGGGTCCTCCCCGCTCATTGCGATGTTGATGGCCGGTAGATCGACAGGACAATAGACTACAAGTGAACCTGACGAGTCGATGCAGCTCTCTTGTAGTATTAACATGTTGTTCTGACTAGTGTTGTAGGCCTATTGCAGAATATTATAAAGTGGTTAATGTCATTAAGCATGCATTTTACTTCATAAAGTGAAACAATTCACTATAAAAGATAGAGCAAGAGGTGAACTGAGATAGCCTTACTCGAAGAACAGATATGCAGTTCCCGGGATGCGACCCATTCGCAATATGGGCAACTTCTTGGACTGCATTGCCACTGGAGAGAACATCCCACTAAAGTGTAACAAAACCAAAGGCAAAATATCAGAAAGAAATTAATCAATGAAATATTTTACAGCAATTGAACATGCCATGAATCATTCCACTTTCAATTTCAAAATTGATGTTACCTGTGGTCGAGTCTTTTCATCCTTGAAGAAATTGAAGACATTTTGAGGAGATACTGGAAGCGAAAATGTAGTAGCTGCACTGAGAACTACACCATTAGGTTGGCCAGGATCCGTGTTCTTATGGAGTGTAATTCGAACTCCAGCATCATGCAACCCAGATAGTGTGCTCCATCGGTGGCTGGTTGATGTGCTTATGCTAGAGCAGAAACTGCTGACCATTCGTTGGCCAAGTTTCATCATACTTCTCTTGCCTTCTGGTGATGGGATTACTGGAAAATGAAATATCCAGTTAATCTCGTGATTAAGAAATAGAAAGGATGTGATTATGGCACTAAACTTACTTCCTCCAAGATCTCGAGTTGAGCTTCCTGACACCATTTGACATGCCACCCTTTCGCACATCCTTTGCAGTGTAGCAAGCCACCGTTCTGCTCCGAAGGCCATGCCACTGTGAATGAGATCCCTATAAAGCTGATGGGTTGGGGCTTTGTCTTCTATCTCTACATGTTCCACCCAAGTAACCTGTTTCGCACTTCAGGTGAATAAGTATGCGCAAAAAATAGTTCTACAACTTTCACTATTTTGAAATCGAAACAACAAAGTGATCACATAAAGAAATTCTCAGGAGCAACTAGACAACCTTTGAGTATCCATTAGGCATATCCTGAATCAAGCATCCCGAGGGAAGCCTGTGACATCGAAATTGGGAAGCAAACTGTGGAATATCATATGAAACACTAACAATTGCCCACAAGCCTTGCTCAATTTGCTGACAATACCGGAGGATACAGAATTCCCGAGATGGAACCAGGGGTGAAAGCACCTGCAACTCTTCATACATCTGCAAGAAGCATGTCTCATATGATAAGTCATTCTTCAAGAAAATGCTGAAACAAAAAAAGGAAAGAGTTTTAAAGCTCCTTTTCTTTACCAGTTGCAAGGAACCACTGTGACTACCCAACATTCCAGATGAAATGACTTCAATGGTCTTTGCCACAGAGACGATAGTGGGAAATGATTCGACCCACTTGTTCTGCAAGCTCCAATCAGTGATGACACTCAGTAACACCCTTAATAATTAAGATATTTTGGGGGTCCAAAAATATTTATCGTTAGAGACTAAGAAAAAGACTTACTGAATCCATAAACATGTCAACCAAGGCTACACCATTCATGATAACAACGCCTGAATCTCGGGACGATTCAATTCGAACGTTGGGATTCTTTAAGTGACCCATAGCCCTTGGAAAGATCCTTTGATGGCTATCGAGATTAAGAACATCTCTCCCATCAGTGGACGATTTCATCCATAAAGGTTCATTAGTTTGCAAAAGCCTCAACAGTTCCTCCATAGCGTTTGCAGCAACATCAGTCATGAAAGACTTGTCCATGTCGGAAATGCCAGGAGGTTGAAAAGCTAAATTTGAGTTAGTCGGGATAAGATCAAGATCAATATCAAGTGAAGGACCACCAAGACCTTGGCCACCAAAATTCCCCATCGATAAATCCAATGAAGAAATGTGAACAGGTTGCACCGGAGGGAGTTGGGAAATTGGTCTCCCTATGTATTTAGCAGCAATGCTAGAAACTCGATCAAGCTGCAACAATCAACCAACAATTAGCAAAACATTCCAAAAATTATGCATGGAAAATTAAAATAAAAAAATTGCAAAGATAGAGAGTACTCAAAACACAGAAGCAAACCTCTTCTTTCAATTGAGCATTCTCGATTCTTAATTTCTGTTCGTCAAAATAGGAGTCCTCCGCAACGGGAGGAGCCCCACAAGAGGGGCAAATAATATTCTTGAGCGCCTCTCTAATGGCTATATTCTCACACCGGATCTTATCATTCTCAGCTCGAAGAGTACTGTTATCTGCTCTTTCATGTTGAGCCTGGATCATTTTCCAACAACAACAAAACAACCTTTTAATTGTCTCAACAAAATTCAATTAAAAACAAAACAAAGAGACAGACAAAAAAGGATAATCTTTAATTCACCTTCATCTGGGTCCTCCTGTTTTGGAACCAAAACTTGATCTGTCTTGGTGCCAAACCCAACTCTCTACTTAACTGTAACCTTTGTTTCTCATCTGGGTGTGGATACTCCTTAAACATTCTTCATCCCCGCACATTTCAAGCAGCAGCAGCCAAAAAAATTAAAGTATTAACTACCCAATAAGACCGATACTTACAAGCAACATTACACATACGTTATATGTCCCACAGAAGCAACATCACTGATTATCAGAGAAATGCATGATTGACAAAAACAAAGAGATTGCAATGTCAAAGAGTGCTTACGATTCCAACTTCTGAATCTGGTGAGCAGTGTGGCGGTGATAACGCTTCTTCCTTCTTTGAGGGTCGGAGGAGTCATGGTCCCCGCCGCCGCCGCCACTCCCTCCTCCAGCACTGCCATACTCCATTCTTCCCCCCCCAAAAAAAAAGTCTTTCTTTATAAACAACAACAGAAAGTAGAAGAGGAAGAGGCTATTAGGCAGTCGTCTATACCGCAAAGAAAGAGTCTTTCAAGAATAATAGTCCATGCTATATCGCATGCCTGTCCAGTTCTACAGTAGTATTCCAGTAGAGTTCAAAGAAAAAAGGGAGTTCATGATTTTTTATTTTCTTCGGTTTGAAGAGAAGTTGAGAGGGGTCTAAGCATTTGGTTTTTCAAGGCCTAAAAAGGCCACTAACATATCATATCACAAGGAGAGAAACAGCTGGACTGTCAAAGAATTTGCCATGATTTGAGAGTGAGTTAAGGAGACAGATTTTTTTTTAAAAAAAAAGATTAAATCTTGGGCTCAAATTTAGCTTCCCCAACTCCTCTCTCTCTCTCAAAAAACACAATAACACATTAACACCCCATTAAAACACTACTAGAAAACTAGTATGGTACTGTTACCCTACTAGGGTGTAGGAGTGTACAGTAGTAAGTAGTATATCGCTTGGTACATTGTGAAAATGTGTGTAACTGATGGTGAGTGGGGGTTTGAAGAGGAACAGGCTTGTGGGCTTTCAAATTCTGAGTCACCAAACTCGAGGGAAAGTCCATGGAAGGAGAGATGGGAGTCAGTTGGGTGCTCTTTCTTTCTCTCTCTAAAATTTAAGACACCCTCTCTCTCTCCTCCTCACTGTCTTACATGCATTGCTCAGTGTCAATAAACAAGTATTCGGAGAAGTCACGAAAAAGGAAAAAAAAAGAAGTCATGGCTGCTAGTCAGCCGGAGTTTGAATCTGGCAATCAATATCCGGCGAGTGATTTTGCTTTCTTTCCTGTCTCATTACGTTTCTTGACAGATATAATCTTTTTGTTTACTTTCTTTTATTGGGATCTTTATATTTTTGGTTTTTTTTTTATTATTATTAAATGGTTTGCAAGAATAGACACGAAGAAAGCTAGAGATTGGTGGTGTTATTGACATTATTTAGCCACTAGATATCATTAAGGCATGTCTTGTTTTGTTGTAATTAAGTGGTTGGAATTCTTGTGTATTAATGAAAAATTAGAGTGATTTAACCCTATAATTATTTTAATTTCATCCATATTTGCTCTAAATTTCCTTCTAAATAATTTGTAAATTTTATTTTCTAACCTCATAAATTCAGAAATGAGACTTTCTTTTTTTTTAAAAAAAAAGAGGGGAAGGTCTTCCTTATTATATTAATTAATGTTATATATTCATCTCTCTATATCAAACCATCAAAAATTAAAAAAAAACACCACTTTGCATTTTGACCCAATTAATCGAAGAAATTTAATTCGTTGTACTCAGCTTGTAAATATTTATGGCATAATAAAGAGATTAATTGAAAAAACACAATTATATATCTAGTAATTAGAGCACAAACAACATAAAATTTGTCGAACAGGAAGCAGTGGATTAGGAGAGTTTTAATTGTTCTTCAACCTAGTTTAAAATATTCCTTAGTTGTTCTTATTTTCTTACCCCTTTTGTCCATGCACACACTACAAAACAGTGCGATAAAAAGTCAAACCTTGCACCTTTTTGGAGCGACCGAGTTATGTCCACGACTCACCGCTAGATCACCACAAGATCACAAAAAATTTGGCAGCACTGCCCCACATTAGAAGCCATTTTTTTCTTATATAGATCATGTGGACCATAACCCTAAAATCTCTCTTTCGCTTTCTTTCCTGTGATTGACATCAACTTTCTACTCTCTTTTCAAGTTCTTATTTTTCAAAGCATGTTGACCATGAAACCATACCAAAGCCTGAGATATTCTCTATATAGTTTTTTTTTTTATATATATATATATATATATATATAGAGAGAGAGAGAGAGAGATAGTTTATATATATATATATATAGAGAGAGAGAGAGAGAGATAGTTTATATATATATATATATATATATATATATATATAGAGAGAGAGAGAGAGAGAGAGAGAGAGATAGTTTATATATATATATATATAGAGAGAGAGAGAGAGAGAGAGCTAGGGTTTTCCAAGGAAGCATTTTGCCCATCATATAATTCATACACGTGAGAGGAATCAAGGGAACGAGGTATTATTTCTTGTTTTTTGCATGCGAATAAAATTTATTATTATTATTATTATTGTCGAGGAGATGTTGATTCTGTGCTTGAAAAACTCCACGTGCAAATACTAAATATTAATATAAGTATCCATTCTTCGTTAAAGCGTAGGATCTTGTTGGCAATGTAATAATTTATTTTGGTGGATTTGATAGTTAATTAGAATGATTTTGTATATCTTTAGAGCATATTGCATGGCATGTTGAATTCGAAAAGGGGGAAATTGGAGAAACTCCAATGCAAATAGATTAGGAATAAATAAAATAAAAAGGAAAAAACTAGCAATGACAAATGCCTAATTTTTGGTCCTTTTTTTTTTGTTGATTCAAACGTGTCACTCTCATTTGTTCTAATGTGTTGAAAGATCAATCACTAATTAATAATAAGGTAAGACCAAATAGTTTTGAAGATGGGAAAGAGTACATTAATCACTATTTAAATTAAATAATAGTAATATAAAGTAAAAATAAAATAAAATCCAGATTTTTTTTTTTTTGGTATAAACCATCCGGTAATCCGGCCACTGCCGACTAATCCGGATTCGAGCCGGTAGGACCTTTAAAGGTGGCAAAGCTCTCCCAAGCGAGTTTTAAAACAGCTGCATACCCAAGGCTCGAACTCGAGACCTTGGTTAAGCTGGGACGACCCCCTACCAGTCGATCCATGCCCCCGTTGGTATAAAATCTAGAGTTGATGCGTCAAACATGTCAAGCTTGAACACCTAGTCTATTGTTAAAAAGCGTAGGACATGTGCGTTTAATATGTATTTTTCTTAATTTTTTCAAAAATAAAACAATATATCCTCCACTCATTTTTTTATTAGGGAGGCATGTCGTTTATTTTGGAAAGTTACCGAAAGTGACCAAAAAATCAAAGTCCAAATATAGTTAAAGATAAAAACTCATATAAATCTCAATAAATCTATTATCAACACCAAAACACCCTTTAACTACTCATGAAATTGAAAATTAAATAGATAAAAAAAATAATGGACCCACTTTACTTTTTATAACATAGTTTTTTTTATAAAAAAAACACTATTTCCATTGATCTTCTTTTGAGAAGATAAATTCATTAACTTAAAAGATCATTTTTTTATGGCTAAAATATAGATATTTAAGATTTTTCTTTATTCTTTAAATCTTCAACAACTTTCTCTCTCCTATCTCAAAATATAAAAATTAAAATATAATGAAAATGATGTTTGATGCCAAAACATGATTTTTCAAAGAGCAAAGACCAAATGGTAAGAAAAAAATGAAAATTTAAGGATCAATTCAACTCAAGTTTGTAATACAAAAATCTAAATAGGGCATTTTTTTTGCAATCTGGTTCTTTTTTTAATTTTAATTTTCAATCCTAATTAAATTATAATTTCGCAAAATCAAATCCAAATTCATCATCTACTATCCCACAAAACTCAGTACAGAATATCCCGCCATTGCTAGCTAATAAAACATTCTTCCAGAGTAAACCCTCATAAAAGGCCATCCATTAACCTCTGATTTTCACAAATAAATTAGTTCTTGAAACTATTTGGGTACTCCAAAGATATCAATAACATAATGTTGAATGGATTATTGAATTGTTTCAAATTGAAAGTGAAATTCCATCTTTTAATCATCATTTTGTGTGTTTCGTCATATACAGCAGCACTACATAAATGTGTAGCTTTTTAATTTCTCAGTTTCTTCTTACTACATTCTTGAGATTATCTCTATGCCATTAAAGCTTGAGATATCAAGCGAGATTAAATAAGTATTTAGTATTGTTGTGCAATATTCTATTTACAACTACTTTTTTTTTTTATTAGAAATCAATGTATCAAAATTACCCATATTTTGTTTTTGATAATTTTTTTTATTAAAATCATCTAAAAAAATCAATTTAATATATTTTCAAGTGAAAAATAATTTGAAAAACACTTTAAATAAAAAAAGCACTCACGAGGTATATGATATTATTAAAAAAAATGTCGACTTTTTTTTAAACTTAGACAACGAGGCTTGAACCTTTTAATCGTTAAGTTGCGTGGCAATATGATAGTCGATCATAGCAACCATAAGATACAAGTTTTCTGCATTGACATTAAAGATGATAAACCATTTCAATAGCTCATCGCAACTTAGTCATTATAGCTAATAAATTAGCACAATGTCGTAGCCTTTAAGCAATGGGGAAGCGGTTGGTGGCTTGTATCTATAGCTCTATTGCTTATTTAATTCTAACGCCAATATTGAAGGTTCATATATATATATATATATATATTGAAGATCATAGCTTTCATTTTTGTTTAGGAACGGGATGTATCTAATGTCCCCATTGGGCGTGGCATGATGACAAATGACTTATTATTTGCACAACAAGTTTCAAGTTTGAGTTAGAACGTGCACCCTTTTAAGAGTCTGAAACAGTAGGGGTTTTACCCGCTTACCTGGACTTACAAAAATAAGCTTTCCGGGGATGAAGTTTTCTTACATAAAAAAAGGTATGTATCTAAGATAGAGTAGTCACCACAACATTGATTGGAACAACTTAGTTATACTGTATATTTTTTTTTATTATTATTTTAGATTCGAGAAAACTCATCTCTTTTAGATCTTTTTTAGGGTTTAGATTAAGCGAGTAAAACATTAACTATTCCAGACTTTTAGAAGGTGAGCACGTCTCGACTCAAATTCAAAATTTACCACGTTATGTTCGGTTTAATGGATAGGCTATACCACAAAGCTAATTAACTCTTAATTTGGAGGGTTGTTAAGATGATCTTGAAAACCCTGTATATAAAATCATGCACATAAATCCGGCCTTCATTGAAAAAAAAAACCCGACATGCTGATTAATTCCCAGTACTGTGTGACGACGGATGGAGTTAACTAGCCATGGCAGAGTCGACAGAGTTAACCTAACTAGCTACTGAGGCATAGTGCTTTCTAACTACATCATTTAAATACTTTAACAGATTATATGGTCCATTCATATGGGGTTTTTAATTTTATAATTAATTCGCCCACCATCTTTCAGCTGTATTAAATTTGATTATTTGATTATTGCTTTGCCAAATCTTTTTTTATATATATATATATATATATTCTTCACCAGCAGAACCTAAAGTAGTTATTGAATCAAGACTGGTGGCGATCGACAGGGAAGAAGATTTAAATGTTCATAGCAGTATGCTGACGTGATTGATCAGAAGATGACGGGCTTTCGTTTTGGTGGTGTTTCTTCACAGCTTCACGTAGTTATAGCGACACCTGGCTCGCTCCATGCCCATGCATTTACGTGCACGAGCTAACAAAATCTGGTTGCCTTAAAACATATGCGATTACATTGCATTTTAAGAATATTTTTGATTTTTTTTTAAAAAATTATATTTATTTTTTATGTGTTGATGTTAAAGATAAATTAAAAAATATTATTTAATGTATTTTTAAATGAAAAATACTTTTTTTAAAAAATTCAATCACACTCTTAATCTTAATTAAACAACAGAAACTAATTTCTGGAGTCATATATACGTTAACCGGAGAACAAAATATAAATTAGTATTTTTATATATGAACAAATTTCTACTTTAATTTAGGGACTGAAATGTGGTGGCTGAAGTTTAGAATATCTTTAGTAATGATCATGTAATAAAGCAGAGTTGCACCAATTACCAACATATATAACTAAAAGATTTGTTTTCAATTTTGCCCCCCCTTTTTTTTTTAATTCTTGCACTTTAATTTTCTATTTTTTCATTGAGTCTGGGTAGAAAAGATGAAATTAAAAGAATAAGGACTAAACTATAAAATTAATCCCAAATTCATAATAGTTTTCATTATGGTCCAAATTAAAAATCATTTGTTTTAATAGATCATAATAGATCGATCATAACGAAAAAAAAGGTTTCATTAAACAAGAATTTTTTTTTTTTTATGTTTAAAATTGCCCGACACATAATGAATGCAAAGAAATTAAGTAAAAATAGTTAATAAACAAAGTTATTAAATCTAATGAAGTCTATTATACAGGTCATAATTATCATCTCATCTCATCTCAATAATGCCAAGCACATTCAAAACACACACTGAAAGGCAAGGTGTTCAATGATGGATAGATACATTACTAATCATTTAATTGATTTTATTAATATTGTATATTTAAGATTAATAATAAGATTCATATTTCATGGTTTTTAAATACAGACCAGAGCATATCTTTTTATTTATTAATTTTATGATCATAAAGGTTCATCCTTGAGTCGTAGTAGGTGTTTGAAAATGTGATAATCGTTGTTTTTTGTTTGAAAATATATTAAAATAATTATTTTTTATACCAGTATATCAAAATAAAATAAAAATACTAATACAACATTAATTTGAAGAAAATAAAAAAGTAAACTTTATTTATTTTTATTTTTTCAAAATTATTTTTAAAATGCAAAAACAAACTTACACTGCACATTGATAACAGGAATACCGGCTCCTTCCCCCCTTCTTTAATTCCATTTATACCAGGAAAATGATGATGAATTTGTAGTGATTTTTTTTTAATTTTGTTTCAAAAGTTTTTTTTATTTAAATTAATTTTTATATATATTTCTATATCCACCAAGGATAATGATTGGTGACGTCATGGTGCATAAACTGCTTAAGTGTCAATTTATTACTGGTTTAAAATTACTGTCTCCTGCATCATCTCTTATACAAGTCACAGTGCATGAATGTTTTAACCAGCCGGCTTCACCTCTGTCCTTGTGACGTGTGCAATCATCATCAACTCCTGCCCCTTGTCGGTTTTGAATTGAACAAAGAAATCGTATTATTTTTATCCAGAAAAAAAATCATAATAACTGGATACTTATAAGGCTTAGTATAATCCAGGCCCATAGGTTCCTGAGCTTGATAAATTCGGGCCCATCTGTCAATAGTCAATACCCATGGGCCCTGATCATCCATGGAAAAAAGTAAGTGCTTTGAATCCTTCTTACAATACCCAGATCGAAATGGATGGGTTTGAGAAGGGAATCAGAATCTGGAAGTGACTGACTTTGTATTAATTGATGAACGAGGTGTGATTGCTGCAGATTTTGTTGGTCCAAGTGGAGAGTTTGTAGCGGAATTATATATAAAGAAGATGAGGAGGTTGATGGATTTTGGAAGAAGAGCCCTTTTCTATATCAGGGTTCTTTCGGGTTACGAAGAACGGAAAATCCGAAACCATCGATTACAACTTGAGCAGCGTCTCCGTCAGGTACTAGGTTTCTATAGTGCTCTTAGATTTGTCGCTGTCCTAAACCTTTTATTTTTGCTTAAATGTAGTGAATTCCACCTACTGCAATCCCCGCGAGTAGCATATAATTATAACTGTACTTACATTTTAAACAATGGATAATTTTTTCAAGCATGTTGGTGAAGATGATGGTGTGCAATTTGTTTTTGGGTTGTATAAGATGCAAAATCCTTGCTTGGATGATTTACACATTTCCAGGTGTAGCCTAAAAGCGTTGGAAATGTAAACTTTCAATTGGTGGAATCGTTTTTTGGAGTTGTATTTGATTGTTTGATGGGTATCTATCTTCATGTAATATGAATTGTTTTTGGTATTCTGCAACACTATGGTGCTAGTGGTAGAGCTGTATGCTGGACCTACAAGAGAATGTCTTATACATCGATGGTTATGCACCAAATTCATGTGAAATAATTGTCTGATGATGGTAAAACAAGTGTAGGAGTGTGCTTGTGTGTGTGTGATATTGAAAAGCAGGACTTTCAGCATGTTTTATCTCATTACTTGTTCAGTTTGAGACTAAGCTTTAAGGTTGATTATGCTGATAGACTATATCTTCTTTGCACTTTTAAGTTCCTCCGGCTCTTTGCTCAATAAACCTTTTCATTTTGAGGGCTTCTAAACCATGGAAATGGTGTGTTTGTAATACTTTTCTGGTATTGATCTTTCTCCTTGATGTTGTTTTTGGCCCTTATTTTACCTCCTATCATTGGTACCAACAAGATGAATAAAAAGCTTATAGTCTTAGACAGCTTTGTTAGAAATTGATGCTGATGATGAAACTTGAGCTATTATGATAGCTTAGAATAACACTTTAAAACTGAAGACCCCCAATAGGGTTCATGTCTTTATTTTCCTCTAAATCTATGCTTCTTCTTTCTTTGCATTATGTACATTATGTTTGTTTATGATTACTAGAACCTGCATTAGATTGAGAAACTAAGTCACAAGCTAATAGAAAAGGATTTTATATTCTTTTTATGGTATGGTCTTTTCAATTGTATAAGCATCCCCTCACATTGAATTATTGAAATAGTCCTATTGCTTCTATAGGTGCGCTTTTGAACTAGACCTGATCTACGAGTAAAAGAGCATTGGAGTTAAATGTTTCAAAAGCACAACAAACAGGAGAATTCAACCATGTCAACTTTTCCTGTGCTTCATTCTATATGAATGAAGGCATAGTAATATAAACTTCCCAACAGCCAATAAAGTTAATGATTTCAACCAAGTCAACTAAATGCAAATCTGAAAGCCTGATGTTGTGAGTAGACAACTAAGATCTTCCTTCACAGCAGTTTCTTATGATCTGATAATCCTGTTTAAGCAAAGTATTATTAGTTTGTTTACATTTTGACTCAAATTTCATATATCATAAACTTCTTTTTTATTATTTATCTGTTTTCTCTGTCCTATTCTTGCCATTCACATTTTATCTTTCCTGTATGTTTATTGTCCTCACCTATTGTTTTGAAACCCCGATCATTTGTTTCCACATTATATTCCATCTTAATGAGATCTCTCTCTGTACAGGCACAAGAAAGAAAGGAAGCCTTGAGAAAGATCCCTGAGCAGTTCATATTATCAGAGGTTCGTCGAATGGTTGAGGAAATGCAAAATGTAAACAAGAAGATAGATGAAATTGTAAGCAATGAGATTTTAGATACATTTATCTTATTTTACTGAATTGTTGGTCTCTTTAGATTATTTTTGTGATTTCAGTATTATAATGTTGATGTCATTGTCAATATCATGAGCAATCCCACAAACTACTTGCCTGTATTTTATATATCTTGAGTTTCCTTATAGAGAAAAAGTTTAAACATTAAGGCTTGCTGAGAAATTTCTAGGTTTGAAATGCTACCAGACAACATATGATATTTATGTGTAGTTCTGTAGTAAGCTTATGCTTATTTATGACTATCTTTACTCACAATCTTCCATTGACCTACATGCTTTTAGGTAAGTGATGATTTCATTTTGGGAAGTATACCTGTGAGAAAACATGAACAGATTGGAATAATGTTCTAACACACCTGAACAATGGATAAGTCTTTTCATATAAAACTTGATGTTTGGGACTCCTGGGTTCTTAATTTTGGTGAAGGGAGGTTGTTTGTGAATACAACCAATGCCCAAGCAGAGAGTAAGAGCGACTTGGAATAGGCGTGGGATGAAGTGGGTGATCTTAGTAAGCTGGAATGCACGTGTTAGTTAAGGATGGGAGTACATAGTGTGATATGTGTGAGACTTTGTCCAATAAAAGACAAGATATGAGTGAAGTGAGGTTTCCAAAAGGGAAGTAGTCAAGGAATGTTGAGGGGGTGTGGTTTTCAAGGAAGAGATTTTTTGAGAAATGCAGCAATGTTGAATTAGAGGGATAAATGGAGGGTAAAAAGAATCCCTCCCTGCTGCATATGTTTTATCCAATTAATATGTACTTCTCCTACTCCCATTCTTTTTCCTAGTCCATCTTTCTCTCAATTCTTACATTGCTTGTACACAAAAGTACTTCTTTCATCTCTTAGACAGCATTCCGATATTGTCTCGGGATAGAAGAGACAAAAATAATGGGGACAAAGAGGATATGTCTACTGTCTTTCATGTTTTGAAAGTATATAAATTCACTCGAATACCGTCTCAAAGACAGTTATTTTATGTTTCTGTCTTTATCCCTTCAATCAAACATATTTTTGTCTCTTTTGTATAATATTATTTCTGTCCTGAGACTCTAACCAAATGCAACCTTAGAGAGTCCTTATTTTTACAGCGTCTCAATTCTACTTTTAACATTTTGAGAGGTATACTTTTATCTCAAAATGAAAGCCAATTCTTTTTTCTTATTTAATTTTGCCAGATCATATTCCTGATTCCTTTTCAATAATCATTTTCTCTGTTGCTTTTCAATGATCATCTTCACCTGTTTGATTGTTTGAATCTGAAGTTAAAATATATGCTTTTGTCCCCTCATCACCCTGCCAGATGGTGTTTCTTTGTCTGATTCCATCCAGGGTTGGAATAATGTCCTACTGATGTGCAGGAGGCCACATTTGATGATTACTTTAAGCCAATCAACAAGCAAGCTGAGATTATAATGAAGACACAACTTGAAGGAGAGGAGAATTCAATGAAGGATATGATGAAGGCTATGCAAACACGGGCCTTTGCTTGAGAAACTTGAAGCAGAAAGAAAAGCCAATGTGAATGGTGCAGGCGCGGAAACAAAAGCAAATGTGAATGATGCAGATGCAAATCAAATTAACCAGGAGACGGGACCCACCACCAAGCAGCACGCACAGGTGAGATGACTAGATCTTTTTTTTGTAAATGTCTCTTTCTCCTTCCCCTGGTGACAATTTTTGGGTGTTCTCATGAGTTTTGATACAATCACGCAAACCACCCTGACAGTCTGAATAATTGAGCCAATATTTTATGACTTCTAGTTATCCTTACACAGCAATGATAGGTGCTGCTACAAGAATGATTGTGGTGATTGATTTGTGTTTTGGGACAAAGTTTTACTCTACAAATGATTGCAATGTGATGAATATTATTTGTAATGAATACAACGGTGCCAAGGCCCGAGGGCAATAAAATCTGGTCAAATGGCAAGAGCAATTATGTCCGTTCATGGAAAAAAAAGAAAAAAAGTTGAGCGATTTTATAAGCGTTTGGAGCATAGTTGTCAATACCATTCCGAGTTTTTCAATTGGAACGGAACGTTCCGGTTTCGGAGCGTTCTAGCGTGCTGTTTTGATATCGTACTGTTCATATATAATTAATTATATATATATATATAAAATATTAATTTAACAAGCATAATTAAAATTTGAATTCTTTTTTATTTAAAATATTTTGTTGTTTTTAAATTATTTTGATGTATAGATATCCAAAGGGAATATCAAATTTTACTCTATTTTTTCGTCGCATCTTCACTCTTCAGCATTTTTTTCATGCTCAAGTTAATAAAGTAAAATTCTGGCTATTCTAGACTTTTACAAGGTAAACATGTTTTGACTTGAAGCCAAGATTTATAATGCAGATCTCAAGCCTTTTACCACTACGCCACAAATGTTATTACATAAACTAGAAAACACCCAGCTACCTCAGCATGCTGACTGCAGGTTGAATATGAGGACATCTTTGTACAAGAAAAATAATTTTTTTAATAATATGGTTTCTAGTACATTCATAATTCTGTTCCTATTGTTTCCTAATTCATATGTTGTCTTCAATTTTCATGGAATTTTTCCACGTTTTCGTACATGAAAAGACTTGATTTAATTCTGTTATATGCCAACCACACACACAAGAATATCTAAACCCTTGAATTTGAAGAATGATTTGAATGAACGCCCTTGCTGCTGTACCGTAGACATTTCTTCCGATATCTCCACGCAACTTGAATGATGTTAGCAGCACGGGCTCTCCAGTATGGAGATCGATACCTGTCAGACAGAAAGCAAAACAAAGTCTGAATGAACAGCCGAAACCATTTGCTGTTTCAAGATTTCATTTTGCAACCACCACTGATTCAAATAGAAATTTATCCAATTTTTCACTTGAATCAAATCTTTGATTAAAACTCAAAATTCATGCACAAGACATGCTGAAAGCACACCAAAACTCTCCCTTCCCAATTTACTCACAGCAAACACCATATATCTTTAATGGGACATTTCACTTTTATGATCTTTTTTCTCAAATCACAACCTCACCGGAAGTTAAAAGCGCCGCCTCAGGTTGCTTAAATAGTAGCTGTTTAAGCTGCAATCCTTGCATGAGGCTTGTCGTGTTGGCTACTACAAGATCAAAGTGGTCTTGACAGGTAACTTTAGAATCCTTGGCTGATAAACTTTAATGATGTTTGATTGATTCTTCTTGAGAAGGAAAGGAGGTCTATTTGTTTCACTCATGTTCAAATATTTTTAAATTAGACACCCTCTTAATAATTACAAAACCTTAATTATCAGCCAAATCAAACTCTAAAATAGCATCCCTTTTCTCATTCTTGTTTCTATGTTTGTACACCAATGCATGCTAACAGAATTTTTCTCCAATAAATGCATTTTTGTCATAAAGCATCTCTAAGATAAGCTTGCCTCCATACTCAAAATAAAGGAGGAAGAAGATACTGTCTTTCAATTCCTTTTGAGAATGCATAAACCTCAAAGACATTATAATCAACATGCATGCACTGCTTTCCTTGTAACAAAGTCAAATTGCTAAACTTAGTAAACATGTACGCAAAAAAGATATGTATAGGCATCAGAATAACCTTATGGCTCCTTGGACGAGTGGATTGCGCAAGTGTCTTGCAAAAATGCTGGTGACTTCTTCAAGGTCTGCGGCACTAAGTGAAAATGCTTCTACATTTGTTTGGCACCTTACTGTCCTGCTACTAATCAAATACTGTCCAGAAGTCTTGATTCTCCTTCCATCTATGGTAAGAACCAAAATTTCATGTTCATGCTCTTATGGTATTATAGACGCCAACTATTGGAAGTTGGCTATCGAATAACTTAAAAGTTAAAATAGTCTATCTGAAATAGAAATCAATATTCTCTTAAGAATCATGATATACCTTTGGACACTAAACTATGCTCAAGAAACCATGTGAGAAGTTCCTCACCACAAACATCCCCTTCGCATAAGGGTAAAACAGTGCCATCATGGTCGATATTTTCCAGATTTCCCCGCACAATAAAAATCATCTTCTCAACCAGACCACCAACATGAAAAATCTCACTTCCCTTGATGTATATTTTTTGTTTCAATTTCTCACAGACAACATCTAAGACATGGTCATCCATCAACTTAAAAATCGAAACCTACAGAATTTTACAAATAAATGCATAGTAGGTTAGTCCAAAGTTTATGATTATGAAGTTAGAAAGTCTATATAGATATTATAATAATAAAAAAAAAACCTTGTCTTTCTCCTTTCTGGAGACAAACTATTGAGTTTGATTGCAACCCTCAGCCAAATTAACTCAACAGGTTATCAGTACTAATGATCTGTAGGAATCAATGGGTATGTAGTACATATCAAATCAATTTTATTGGCTTGGGATATTTCATATCTTACTTTCTTGACAAGTTCAAAGAGATGCCTTCTTATTTCCCTCTGAAGATCTTCCGGCAAATTCTCCATAAGCATTCTTTCATTTACACCTCTAGTAACAGCCCAATGATACCGTTCAGCTTCTAACACTCTCCTACATGACAACAATTATAAAAGTTATGAGATCCAAATAACATATGCCAAGGAATGTGACCATAGAAAGAAGTAAATTCTTACATGTGCGCAAAAGAAATATGAGGAATATTATAGATAGAAATGCAAGGAAACAACAAAAGGGTGTAGCAATAGGCAAAACATAAATGAAAGAATATTTGCTTTGACACAGCAAAATGGTCCAGGAGAAAAATATCATGAATTCCATTTTCCTAAGCAAGGCTTGATGGAGATAACAAAGGTTTCTTTATTTAAATATGGAGGCAAGATATGAAGGAGTTTGATGACACTGTTTCACTCACTGGACACTCCAAACCATAAAGCCTCAAAAGCGTATGGAATTTCATTACATTTCATCACAAAATCCATCATGTCAAGAAATATATGATTGAAGGGCGCGCGCGCGCGCGCATGTGTGATGGGGAGAAAGGAATTTACCCCCCAAAACGGTAGAAAGATAGAGATGAGAAGTTAAAAGAATATACAGCAGACCTTCTTAGTTCTTGTGGCAAATACCGATGTCTCATCCACTGCTCAATATCACGTTGCCTCAATGACATTTCTGACCTCCTACAAGGGAGAACAGAGAACAACTAATAAATAATAATCACTCAAGCAGATGGCATTCTAATCTACTTGTAAATACCAAACTGGGAATAGAAAACTAATTGGTGAATACGAATTGCATCATATGCCCCCACATCAAAATTGGCATAGAAGTTGTTAAAATTTTTCTTCTCATGATGTAATTATTTTAGGCATCTATCTCATTTCTCACCCATCATTTTTGTCTTTGGAAGTTTAGATTAAAGATAGTGAACTCTAGTAATGATGAACTCACATGTCGTCAAGATTAACCTTTTGAGTACCTGATTGGTGTTAGGCCTATTCTTCGACTGTTTTCAACAACTAAACTTATGTGATTTTATATCAGAAGAATAACCAACAGTTTGAAAAAAGATATAAAAAAGGGATTGGAAGAACTGCATTTACTATTGAATATATAAAGATTAATCAACATATCAAAGTTCACTTATATAGCAATTGATATGAATAACATAGCATGCTGTAAATGTGCAGAGTATTCTTAAGATTTCAGTTAATAAATTTAGCAGTTCCCAACATCACACGATTCCCTCATTGATGATATCGAGTCAACCATAGATGTATTGAAAATAAATTTAAGCAGGTCTTATACCATTCACTTTCAAGATTATCTATAAGAGAATTTCATTTGTGCTGATTGATTTATCATTCTTGTTAATACATTGAACTTTGCATCAGATGCTTGCTCTATTGAGAGTAGGTGTTCAGCAGTGAAATTAATGATCCTACCTCTGGTTATTTTGAAAGAAACCATCACTATATAGAGAGTATCTAAAATATGGGAGAGAAAGTGATGAAAAATATCTTTAAACATGAACGCAGGATAGTAACTACTTCATCAAGCACAAACTATAAATTTCTTCCTCAATCATTTGACAGACACACTCTAGCGTAGGCCATCCATGCTTTCAAATAAGAACACTATTGAAATGGATGCACAATAATAACGTTTTCACCAGCAAACATTCCACAAAAAAACAGAATGGAAAAAAAAAGCATTTCATTATGAACAATTGAAGGCTTTTGGGTGAGATTTGAGAGGAGAAATTAAATAAATTATACCTCCGACCAAGAGATTGGAGAAAATTCTGCATATTTCCAATGAGAAGAGCAAAGAGCAGGAGTCCAAGTCCAACGATTGCCATGGTAAAGAGGACTTCCCAAACAAAATAGCTTGGAACTTGGTTTCCAGCAAGAGTACTGATTTGCTTCGCAAAATCAAAAATACAGCACCAAACAGTTTAATTTGCGCCAACATTGACACAATTATAATATTAAATAGGTGTGTTGCATAAAATGAAAGAGTAATTGAGAAGTAGCCCAAAAAATCAAAGGTTTCAAGATCACAAGGGTTAAAATAAACCCTTGTTTTGTAAACTCAAGCAACACCACCGAGTGAAAAAGGAGGTGTTTTTAGCTTAGTGTAGAGTCAGTGCATTGAAAGTGATTGATTACACCACATTGTTTCCACTAGTCATTTGAACTTCACTCCGCACTCCGTTGTGGGTTGAATATTTTTTTCTAATAAAAAAATAAATACATATATTTTTTTTACATGTTTTTTTGAACAACAAATTCCTAGATATAAATCGGAAAAAAATAGAAAAATCGATAGACAGATATAAATCAAAATATTTCATCTTGCAGCATATATCGTTCAGCAACATGTATCGTTCACCTAATTATGTTTAATGAGTTTGTTTATTAAAATTATTTTTTTATCAGATCTAATGATAATAAAAACAGACACGCATAAATTAATAAATTCAAATGATAAAAATAGAAGTGAGAAAAAAAATTAATATGGAACCATCTCCATCTCACAAAAAAAGTGCCATTGTTTTTTAAGGATTTTGTTAAATATACAAAAGAAAATGGAAGATTATGATTAGAGGAAGTATTTTAGCGGCAAGTTTCATATTACTTTGCTATGGAGGGAATTTTCAACACATCATAATAGCTTAAAAAAAAGATGGAAGATAAAATTGCTCATATACCTGGAATCCCCAGAACAATGAATATATGTATCTGGTGATGACATTTTTGCCGGTGAGGTTGACTGCTTTGGCATAGATTCCATAATCAAAACCAGTTGTCGGACCACCCGTTTGAAAACATTTACTAGCATCAGAGTTGTGTGTCCATTTATACCAGTTTGGATCAGACCCATATTCTTCTGTTACATTCCCACGTCCACAGTCTAAAAATTTCAAGCATTGATGCGGAAAACCAGTATTATGGCAAGCATCGTGGAGACATTGATTAACTCTCTGTTAAAAGAGTGGGAGGAGTCATTTTAGTACTATCACCAACGCATCAAAATACAGAACTAGATTCAGATTTCGCTCAATCAGCCAAAAGGAGAAAGAAAGCAATGTGCCGAAAAAGAAAATGATCCATGCAATGATACTGTGACAAGAAAAAGAAATGTTATGCTAGTAAACCAAGATATTCCTCTCACTCTATCATTGCTTAAGAGGTTAAAAAACTAGAGATCGAAGATTATGAGGAGATCGAGGGCGAGAACTCATGAAAAAATGTATATGCATCTCTAGATACTAGAGATCCAGAATAGTAACAAAGTTCATAAAACCTTCTGGATATTCAAAGGATAGGAAAATGTTTACAGAAATAAAGCTCAATATACTCACCTGCAACCCAAAGAGATACCAACATGACCCAACGATGTGGCCAGACAACATATAGGTGAAAAGATTTATAATGAAGTTTGCCAATGCTGTCTCAAATATGAAGCCACTTGGAGACCGACCAATGAAGAAAGGAGTAAGCCTACACAGCTTTGGAATATTCTGGACAAGAACAGCTGATCGCAGAAGATTTTTGGCAGTATTTGCTCCAGAGGCATCCTGTCCCATTGGTAAGACTACTAATATAATGATCTGCACATGATTACCAAGAAAATATGGTATTAGATTCCAGTGCTAATAGAAGACATAATTTACTGAATCTGGAAGATTACAACGTCATTTCTAATATTTTGCTCAGATTGAAGACAATGTAAGGATTATTAGGCATTGTGTTGCAAGCAGAGAGTATGGAACTAATATAAAAAGGGGTGTTAAAAAGGGTGGCGGTGGTTGAGGACAAGGAAATGCTGGCGGATACCATAAAGATCTAAGGGATTGAGATGCCTCACTCAACGTGGGCCATCCATATACATATTGATATTATACATAGAATTACATGAATACTCTATACATGACAGAATAGATACAGCACAAGTGTTCTAATGTACAATAAGAAGTCTAATATACAATTGTTTAAGTCTAGATATAATGTAGGAAAGTCTTCCTGTCAAGGATAATTTTTGGCCTTCGTGGTGTATATGTGCGTGAATCCCTCCACTCAAGAATTTTTGTTTATTTTTTTCTTGTTACCTGCCATTTAATATTTTCCTTAGTTTTGCAATTTATTGCGATGTAATTTATAATAACACCAGGTATAGTCAGCTTCGAAAGTGGTTATCCAGATCCTCTCCAAACCTCATTTTAGGAAAGATAGATGGCACCTACAAATTGTTGTGAGTATTATGAATGTAAGGAACGGAAACATAAACTTGAGGTGTGCTTGTGCACTGTCCTTAAGGATATTTCCCGAACAATAAAGTATCCTCCAGGATTCAACAAGTTCTTTCTTATCAGAAGAGGGCAACATAGAAACAGTTTGGAAAGTAGAAAAACCAACAAATGAGGAGAAGAGAAAAGTGTTTTTTTGGATTGTGTCTTGTTTGAAAAAACTGCATGGTATTTATAGGCTAATTAAAATGGTTGTTACAATAATATAAAATATAGCCGTTATAAAATTAAATTATAGTGACAGTTATAGCTAGAAAAAATAAACAGAAAATATTTTAATTTTTAATGGTTACAAATTTCATGTTTTCAGTTTGAGGGTCATCAAAATATTTTAACAAAACAATAAATTTTTAGAGAGTATAGGCGTTGCCTTGAGCGCAGGGGGATGAATCAGAGGTTTTTCCCTTACTCGACTCATCCTTGTGTGCTCGAGCTCGCTCTACTTCTTTTGTTGGTTACTATCCCATCTCTCAAGTTTTAGTATATAAATACTTGATAGAAGTCTTCTTTTTCCAATGTGGGATACCAAATCCTATATATTCTCTTTGCACTCAAAAAGCTATTGTGTTTTACCAATATGGGATAGACTTTTGAAATACCTTTTATAACTTTTACAACATATATATATATATATATATATATATGCTGTAAAAGTTATAGTAAGATTAGGAGAGTGTTCATAAAGTCAATCATGAAGTGACTATCGTAGCATTGCTCATTAGAGGCTGCATTTGACACTTCACATTTTTCAGGTTTTACCAATACTTCATTTCAGATTGATGACATTATTTATCCTCCCCATATAAGGCAATCAAACTTAGTGACTTGCTTTAACTAAGTTGGGCCTAAGACCTAGTGTTGTCCTTGTGCCCTCCAGAATCCAAATTCATGTAATGACAAACAATTAATTTCCACATCCTTGGCCAGGTTCACAATTTGACGTTTAGATGCTTGTTATTGAAACATAAAAATATAGTTATGACATGATGTAATGAATTTTAAGTGAAATCTAGAAGGTCAATAGCTACCATGCTAGACAGAGAATGAATCACTAACCTGCGGGAGTGGTAATACCACAAATAAGTCAATAAAGAACCATCCTCGGATGTAGTGCATGGCAATTTTCTTTGGATGATCAACTAACTCTCCAACACCAACCACTCTAGATTCAGGAGCAACATAAGCTAACCTAAACTGCAGAAAATAAATGAGAGTCTTAATGAACTGATAATTGTTAAGAATAATTTTCATATACCAGTCAAAGTTGGACTTTAAAAGAGCTTCAAGATAGGATTATGGAGTTTCACAATCATAGTTGAATAGTTAAAAGAGCACAGAGACAAGCTCAACATTTTTTATAGGAGCTTTTTTCATCACCGGGTCGTTTTATATGACATTACGGTTTTCATCACCTTTAAATTTAATCTCATATGTCATAAAAAGTTCTATGATCCTAGAAAAAAAGTTTTCAACTAAAATTTCACATGATCCCTTTAGCGGCTTTAACAGTGTCAAGTGTGGTGTTACTACAAAGCCTATAATAAGTGATCTCTACATTCAAAATAAAAAAAGATTGCCATTAGTACTAATGGAGATGACAGGTCTAACAGCAGCCAGAAAGAAGGAAAGAAAATTAGATTAATGTAAGGAGCTAGTGTACCTGAAGAAGTATGTTTAGTAAGTAGATGAGATCAGTCAAGCTCCTAAAAAACACAATTGTTTTAGTCATTGGCCAATCAATAACTATGCACTTGTTTTCCTGCAACCAAAAATGAAACTCATGTAATTCCAAAAAACAAATACAAGCTAAAGTATGAACTGAGGAGAATAATAAAGCCTTGAAGTAAAAAACAGATGAAGTATCTTAGCAATAACGGAAGCTTTCGAGCAATCATTATGGAAGTTCTTTTTCAAATAGTTGCTTGTGGAATCTGGAAGGTCTATACAATCAAAGTAAAATCACGACCAGACATCATGGACCCTCTCAGCAATAGAATATCCATGATTAGAACACAGAAAGTTGAAAGCCCTAAAACTTAACAAAACTGTTTAAAAGTTGCTAAAATCATGGTTTCAGAGCTGTATGTAACTGCATGATTTGTGAACTGTACTATATTAATGCCATTAGCTATAAGTTTGGGAGCACAAAGCAAGATAAACATACCTGTTGCACCCATAGTAAGAAAAAAAACAAGGGATCGATGAAAATCGCCACCAAGCATGAAATGAAAAAAAGTTTGTTCCACCTCTGAACCACTTGAGTATGAGGATTCATAACTCTAAGAGTATATGAGTTTATAACATCATTGAATCTCCTCGTCCAACCTGTAGCATCTTCATGGAGAACATTATGAAACTGCAAGAAGCACAAAGGCATAAAGCTATGATCTAGTAATGGTTCAACATACTATTTATAAGCCAATCACAAGATACTTAATATTGTTTTCTACTTGTAGAATTAGAAAAGATTACAATTCTCCTATAGTTGGAATGTAATTTTCTTGCAGGTAGACGCTATAGATTTTATTTTATTTTAAGCTCATGTAACTGAGAAAAATTATTGAAAGAGCTTGCACAAATATTCTCTTTGATGCATTCACTCACAAGGAAAACACTACTTCTTGATCTAGTTTGAAACTAGCCAACACCTTCCATAAAATTCTTAGAAATCTACTTGGAGAAAAAATAGATTTGCCTAGCTTCATAAGTTAACCATGGCATTGGAACTTAACAAAAAACTAAACAAACTAGGAAAACTTAGACAACAAACCAATGATAGTCAACTTTGGTCAAATTTTGTGAATGCATCAACTCATCACCTTATGCATAAACGTTGTCAAAATCTCCAAAACAAAATGAACCTATTCTTTTAACAACCATCATATTAGGTCCTTAAGAGTATAATAAATCTTGAACTTTGAAAAGCCAAAAAGAGAACTAGTTTTCTTCCTCCTTGAACAATGATTTTCCCCTACATCGTGCTATAGTCCTCAAAACCAACCAACAAGATGTCAAAGATCAGACCTTGAGCTTCGTGCCATACATTTATGCCGTGGAAGAATTTAAATGATTGCCAGGGTAGATTTTGCAAAAAAATTCATGCAAATGAACATTCCAAAACAACACAAGAACTTAAATGGTTCCCAAACAGTTAGGCTATATGCAAAGAAGAATGCAAACAAATGAGCACATAGATAACACCCAATTCAATACCAAAAATAGAATCTGAAACTCAACCATGTTAGAGAATAATATAAATCATATTTTGAGGCCTCACCTAAGAGTTTAAGCTCTTAGGTAAGATGGTTCCTTTACATGGTATCAGAGTCTTGTTGACCAAGCGGTCACGAGTTTAAATCTCACCACTCTCATTCTATTTGATAAAAATCAAGCACAAGATAATATGGACCTATGTGCAGGTTTCAAGCCCAAAGAGTTTTCACTTGAGGGAGTGTGTTAGAGAATAATATAAATCATATTCTGACGCCTCATCTGATAGCTTAAGTTTTTAAGTGAGATGGTTTCTTCATAAACCACAACTCCCCAACCAGCAAATAAGTCTATAGCGAACCATCATTTTTAAGTACATTTTATAACGCTCAACACCCATATAGCAGAGCATATGCGATTGGAGCTCATGATCCAAGTCCCCCGCAAATAAATAAAAACTCATTACTCCCACGACCAATACCTAACTATATGAACTTAAATCAAGCTCCTCATTATAATATTTTCCTTTTCAATTAGATCACGTAAATGAAAAGATTGCTCAAAATGAGAGGAAACTTAAACACAATATCTTTGATGACATATTGCACCTTTCAACCATGAAGAATATCAACAATAACCCCCACTGGATCTGTACAGCCTCTATTGCCACCGCTTTTCCTTCATGAAAGCATCAAAAACTATTATCATAATCCCATTCCACCACTCTCTGTCACCACCAACAAGAATAGCCTCGAGAGTATAGACCAATTACCATTACAGCTTTTATTTTGACTTGTGAGATTTATCACGTCATGAATTCTCAAGATTTCATCTTTTCACCAAGTGAAACCAGTTTGGGATAGCATGTCAAGGAAACGAGAAGCCCTCTGCAAGATTTTTGTTTCTTATCCCACTAAGGAACTACGCATCACTTTCAAAGAGATGGCAATCAAATTATGGTCAATACTCGCTATGTTGATAACAATACAGGAGGTTATCATGAAATTAAACTAGTGATGGAGAAAGCCTAGTTTTATGATAGAGCTACTCAACAAAAGTGACCAAGCAAAAATATATGCAACAAAATTGCCATTTATGAATCAAGTTTTAATCATAATCCATATAGAAACTGGTTCCCCTGTTTGTATAATGAAGGGCAACGAGAAGTAGCAGTAAAAATCCAGGATAACATGACAGAAACTCCAGAAGCTATAAGATTTTTTTCTATAAGAACAAAAGCATACCTTGGAAGCTTTGGAATGGTAATACGATGGGCATGTTGTGCAGTAAGGATCATTGCACATCCCTAGTTGCCCAGACCTCATTAAGTGGGTATTTGTAGCAGTATTTATGTCATCCCGGTTGTTCTGGTCCATTCCTTTGAAAGATACATAGCTTTCTGGCTTGGGTTCCACCTTTTTGCGAGCTATTACACCATGATTTGCCGGGAACAGGTTTTCAGTGTTACGGTTGATATATAACGGGCCGCTCATTTGTACCAGTGGAGCTTTTCTTTCTCTACGCAGTGGACCAGTATAGCCAACACGATTGGCAAAACCATAGGACTCCATGGAATTCACGGTAATAGAAATTGATTCACTCGGAGTCCTGGAAGGAAATGGCGAAAATCGAGAATCCACATCTTCATCCATTAACTTTGGATGTGTGTTTGACAGCATTGGGGCATCATCTTTTTCATGGTCAGCCATTGATTATTAATAGAGCCTACAAAGGAGCAGAAAATGAAATCAATATTCAATACATATAAATGCATGTCCAATTACAGAAGGAAAATTCATGAAGAAACACAGTGGAACAGGAACCCGAAAGGTGGGAGAAGAAAAATAAGAAATAAAGGTGAAAAATCAGTTGCTTTTATGCCTGTAATGATTTGATGAATTCATGAGATCAATAAATTGTTCTCAATAAATAAATAAAACTCATTCGGGCCAAACATGTTCGAGCAGAAAAAATCTAGTTTAGTTTAGTTCCCATGATTATAACCTTCGTTGAAGAAGAGTTCAGCTTACTTAAGTCAAGCCCAAAAGGTTACATTTGACCAGTGATTCTAGCTACTAGCACTTGATGTATCATAAACTGATTCTATGCTGTGTAAAAACATCATTAAAAAAACATCATTAACCAAAAGGACTTCTAGCAGACTCTATAGTTAGTTTTTCCTGCGCAGTTAAGAGATTGCCCATATATGGATGACAAGAACAGACACCCAATTTGACTTTAAAAGAGCAAAATCACTGATGAACAGCGAAGGGTGTTAACTTTTAAGCTCAACTGCTGAAACCCACTTCAGAACTCACTACACGAAAACAAAAACAAAAACAAAAAAAGTACAAAAAAAGCACAAACCTGCTGCAACTTGGAAGCAAAGAAAACCAAATTAAATTCTAAATCCCAAGCTGCATCATCTAGCAATGAGCAATGCAATTCAATCTTGAAAGAGCAGTAATGGAAGAGATAAAGAGGGAGACTTTGAAAGAGACAGTGAAGACTTCAGTTGAGGAATGTGTCAACCAGAGTTGGGTTGACTTTTGGTCCACTGGCTTGCTTTGGTTGCCCATTATACAAAGCTTCCTAAGAAACAGACAAGAATATAATGAACTTGCCTGTGTCATGCCAGCCATTACCTGTCAACTATGACGACTTGTTCTTGGTTGACTCTTCAATAAAGTAATCTTCGTCCAAATTGGCTTCGCCGTCTGCTTTGACGGGGTACCTTCTTCTCAAATATTGTGAAATTTTATATAGGCACTAGGTACTGCATTGCTTATATTATTTGCATAATAACTGAGATTTCTGGCTCAATTATATTTTTTTATAAAAAGTATTTTTAAAATTGTGTTAATATTAAAAGTATTTTTTAAATTTAAATAATAATAATAATAATAATGTATTTTCAAGTAAAAGATATTTTAAAAATTAACTTCTATTATGCTTTTAAATATACAATATGCCATGCACGCATCAAGAACTATCTATCTTTCTCTTATTTAATTTTTTCAAATATTGTGAAATTTTATACAGTTATAATTTTTTAGGATGAAACAATCAATTATCTACTATCAAATTAAAAAAACAATTATAATCAAATTAGATACCTTAACTATTAGGGGCAGAATAGCAAATTCACACACATTCCTAATTAGTTATTTATTATTTTTTACTAGTAATAAATTTGATATTTTTTATTTTCAACACGTGTTTTTTTAAATAAATAAAAAAATCACAAACCACACACCCTCGTAAACCAGCACCCCTCACCCAAATTGGGTTAAGAGAGCAAGAAACCCGATCTCTAGAAATTAAGGCCCATCACCACCATTCTTGAGCTCATTTTTCTTGTTTCAAGGGTTTCTCCAGTTATAAGAGAAAATAATAATAATAATAATTATTATTATTATATATATATATATATATATATATATATATAAAATAAAATAAAAACGCTAGCTAGGGATTCAGGAGCGGTTGCGTGTTTTTGGCGCGTTGCTATCTTGTTGCCCAAGTTTTAACATAGCATCATAAAAGTATAGTGTAATAGAATTCTCCAGAAACAGAAACACACCAAGTTTCGAGCTTTCAATTTGTCTTCCAGAAGTCTTACTTTTTTTTTTATTTTTTTGTAAATAAAGTGCCATTTCTACTTCTTCTTTTAAGGCTTCAAGCTTAACCAGCTGCTAAACAACGTTAGTTTCTTATTTCTTTTTCCTTTTCTTTTTCCTTTATTTTATCTGGATTTTGGATTAGAATTGAAGAACATTCGTTCGTTATATAGTTGATTTGTTTAAGTATAAGAATAAGAATGTTTTATATATTTATGCTTTGTTCGATTTTAATTCAATTTTGCTTTGTTGATTGCAGATTTTTGGTGCTGTTTCTTAAGATCGTTAATTTTTTTTTAAACGTAGCAGAGTTTTATTACAATATATAGTAATAATGGTAAGGATTCTTAGCCATCCTTCTCTTTTCTTTCATGCCCGAGTTAAGTGCGTAAAATTCTGACTATCCTAGACTCTTATAAGATAAACACGTTCTGACTTGAACCCGAGATCTATAATATAGATATCAAGCCTTTTAACACCGCACCAAAAACTTTTATTACATAATCTAGAAAACACCCAGCTACGTTAGCATGCTGACTGCAGGTTGAATATGAGAAAATCTATGTACAAGAAAAATAAATTTTTTAATAATATGGTTTCTAGTACATTCATAATTCCGTTCCTATTGTTTCCTTATTCATATGTTGTCTTCAATTTTCATGGAAATTTTCCACGTTTTAGTACATGAAAAGACTTAATTTAATTCTGTTATATGCTCTAATTAACCACACACATACACAAGAATATCTAAACCCTTGAATTTGAAGAAAGGTTTGACTGAACGCCCTTGCTATTCCTTGGACATTTCTTCGGATCTCTCCACGCAACTTTTACGCGGGTAGCAGCACGGGCTCTCCAGTATGGAGATCGATTCCTGCAGACAGAAAGCAAAAAAACAAAGTCTGAATGAACAGCCGAAACCATTTGCTGTTTTAAGAGTTCATTTTGCAACCACTGGTTTAAAAAGAAATTTATCCAATTTTTCACTTGAATCAAATCTTTGATTATAACTCAAAACTCATGCTGAAAGCACACTAAAACTCTCCCTTCCGAATTTACTTGCACTACAAAAAAACAGGTCGATTTGCAACGGATTGATCTGTTGCAAATAACAAAGAAAGTCGTTGTTAATATTAATTAACAATGGCATTTGCAACGGACACAATCCGTTAGAAAAAAGTCGTCACAAATTTTGCTTGCAACGGATTACCCGTTGCAAAATAATTTGCAACGGATAATCCGTTGCAATTTCTCCCGTTGCAAATACACATTTTGCAGCGGCTGGTCCGTTGCCGTTGCAACAGCGAGTCCGTTGCCGTTGCAACGGACGGAATATTATTTAAATATTTATATTTTTAAATTCTATTTTTTATATATTTTAATTTTAATTAATTACAACTAAATCTTTTAAAAGCACTAGCAAATATTGAAATATTATTAATATTGAAAATAACATAAATATGGTGGAAATAAATTAAAATTATTATAAATTAAAATTCTTAATACACTACTGATTCGATTATATTTACATGACTAAGTAAATAAACGTGGAGCCTTAATACACTACAGATTCGATTATATTTACATGACTAACTAAATAAACATGAAACTTAAAAATACATATTTTAAAGTGTTTAAGGCGGAAATGATCTACGATGTTGTTGATGAGAGGAAGATGGACCATTATATGGCATTTGAGGTCGAGGTCCTGGTGCCATTGTAGGTGATGGCATCGACGAAGCCATAGGTGACGCAGTGGAAACCTGTGGTTGGAATGTGAATAAAGAACACCGTCTTTATTCTAGATTACTCGATTTCTCAAGCAATACAAGAGCTCGAATCCACGAGTAATTTAAGAACAATATTTCCAGAACAAGTAAATTCTTATTCAAGATGTTTAATCAAAAGCAAGATGAAAATCCTAATGGTTTGGTTGCTTTACATTTATAAGCTACCAAACATTACTGTCATAATGACTTACGGAAAATTAGGAAAGAAACGAGGTAATAGATAATCCCCGCAATTGGAATTCTAATCAACAATAGAAATAAAGAATTAAATAAAGAAACAATTGAAATAGGAAAGTAATTGCAGCTGATCTTCTCCTGCATGGTAGTGATCTGATCGTGGTTCATTCCATAATGGACTCTTCGTCGTGATCCTTCCATGATAAGCTCCTCATCTTGACTTATGCCTTGTTTGCCTCCTCTATGAGTTCAGCTTCTGTAGCCAGCTGTCCTACATCAATAGGTGATGGCATCGACGGAGCCATAGGTGATGGCATCGACGGAGCCACAGGTGTTGGCATACCTAGACCCATATGTCCTACCAAGAGCTTAAGACAATCTTGAATGGAAGAAATTTGAGTTTGCATTTGATCCAATTGCTCTTGATACCGTCTATTAGTTGTTGTGCTTGGATATGATGAATTTACTGAGTAGGTATGTGAAGAAGAACTCACATCAACTTTAGATTTAGGCATACGAGGTGCACCATATACTCGATCCTTGCTTACTCCCCCTGAAGCCTCACACCAAGCTGCTCCATCAAATGAGGGATGATTGTCCTGATCAGGTCCATATCTTGCAACCATCTCATTTCTATATTTTTCCTGCAAACAGACAAGTCCATGTCAAAATATATTAATTTGAATATGAATGATATTTCATATATATATAAAATAAAATACAAGTACTTACCACCACTATTTTAGACCGGTTATCTACAAATGTGCCGGTCTCATTTGATTTTTGATGCAAAGCAGAAAAGACCTCATCCCAGGGAAGTTCTTTCCCCCCGGCCTGTTCTTGCTATGAACATGAAAAAAAAAAGTAAGCAACAAAAATATAAAACAAATTAAATTACAACTGTTGAACAACAACATTTCATACCATACTAGCTCGATATGATGCAAATGACACCGAGCCAGCAGAATGGGTACTTATTTTCCCATATGTTTTCTTCAATCGATTCTCTTTTAAAGTTTTGGATCGTTTGCAAAATCTATCGGTGGACCAAACATCGTTGATCATCGTATTCCAATCTTCATTTTGGATCCAAACAGGTCCTTTATCTAGACAATCGATGATATTTGTTGTACCTATTATTGACATAGCTTTATTTCGAGCTCTTGCCAATTGTTGGTTCAAGGAAGTTCGAGCTTTATCTTCCCATATTTTACGAACAATTGCTTCATCTTCTTCGGGGAAGGCATATTTTTTCTATCAAATACATATGACAATTAATAAATGTTAACATAAACACACAGATCTCAAACAACCTCATCATTTAACAAAGAACTAGTATCTCGTGCCAATCATTTGCAAAACATCTAGTTATATCAAGTTGGATCAAAATTCCACTTATGCAAGGAAGCATAAACTACATTGGAGCTCCATGCTAAAATAATACATTATAATCGATCAAGTGTGCTTGAAAACAGGAAAGTCAAAACACATTTAGACCAGAACCAAAACCAAAGGAAGAAACTGCTCAACACCATCTACACCTAGCATTTACTAAGCCAGATACCTCATAGCATCCCCAGAACAGCAAAAATCCATTAAGTGATCACTCAATCATTCAATCAGCTAAACCATCCCCACAATCCAGTGGAGAACACATCCCGAGCCATATATCAACATAATAGCTCCATAATCGACACAGATACAAATTCATTATTCTTATTAATCATAAAGAAAACTACTCCCTCAAGAAAACAAAATATCCATCAGCCAACTTCACCTAAAAATCATGATACTTTCAGGGAAACAATTCCAAATCAAGAACAAAACCAGACCCAAATCATAAATACATATAAATTATCTGTATGTAAGCTAATTCCAACTATAATACAAAACCAAACTGGTCAAAAACACATCAACAAAACATCTAACCAATCAATCCATCATTCAAAAAGATTCAAACTTTCCCTTCAATTTCCAAACTACTAAACAAACAAGGCAAATCAATTCTCAATAATCATTCAACTACTGTTAAACATGATTGTCAAATCTCCCTCAAAAATAGTTAACAGAAAAAACATACCTTGAACTCCTTAAACAGTTCATCTTTACACATGGCATCAACTTTATCCCAAGAGTGCCATGGCCCCTTGAAATTAGTTCTCAAAATTATTCCGATTTCTCTGCCACATGAAGCGTTATTGAACCTGAAAAATTAAAGTAACAAACGTTCATGGAACAATAATGACACAAATGATAACTATGTAATAAAAATATTATACTTACTCGGATGTTCCATACAAACTCAGTTCTTTTTTTCCCGACACTGGATCGATTGCCGTGTCAAAACTCTTCCGTTTAATGCTTACACTGCTTCGAGAACAACTTGAACCATGGATTGAATGGAGGCAATCCGGATCATCTGAACATCGCATGTTACTACCTTCTCTTGACTCATCTAATTCTCTCTCATCACTACCATCTTCATCAACTTCATCTCCAACTCCTCCCGCATAACCTTGATGTACATTAAATTCTCTGAACATGTTTGTATCATCTCGCGGGACACCTTGTGTTGCTAACAAATCTTGAAACCCGAAAGCTTCATGTGCATTTAACCTCACATGATCCTCTTGATGAGGAAATGTACTTGCAACTCTGTGTGTATAATAATCATGTAGTTGATCAGGCTCGGGTTGGTGAGAAGATGATGCGTTCTTATCCACGGTAGATGGAGTTCTATTCGCTCTGGATGCGGCCTTATCACTTCTGGAATATTGTAATATAGATGCACGTTTAGACATCCTACAACAATTGGATTGTCGTCAATAAGTATTGTTGGTAAAAACTAATCAATATGACAATAATAAGAGATATGAACAAAAGAATATTAAATATCATAAGTTAATATATCAATTAAATATAAGAAATACAAGCAGCATGCTAATCAGCATCATCATCAAAAGATATTGATCGATGCTTGATTGTGAGCACTTCCCAGTCAAGAGCTATGTGTATCTTAAGGTTTTCTTTTATTTACTCTGTTTGTTTGGAGTTCACAAGAAATTCTATTGGGTGATGATTTATAAGCAAAAACCAGCACCCAAGTCCTTAATCTAAACACCACTCAGGATGACACTAAGCTAATAAAATCCAAACATATTCTTCTTCAGGACGTAAAACTTGAATTTCTGAATTGGCTATTAGGCTCCATCATCATGTATAAGTTTGAAATTGAAGAGAAAAATTCTTGAAATTTGTAGAGAATAAGATCATGCTGGCAGAAATAAATGATGAAGATTGATCAAAATATTTCCATGGAAAAGGTTTTGCATAAACACACATCAATAAGTAACCCATGGTATACTGCCACAATCACCTTAAAAAATAGAGGGCTCAATGGTTCGTATAGAGTGTTTTCCCTTGTCTCTGAACAGAGCAATCAATATCCAAGAAAATCAACAAATCATCATAAGGAGTGTGATGTCCAGTGGATTTTAATAAGATGCCCCAATAACACCAAAATATAAGGAGTGTGATGTCCAGTGGATTTTAAAAAGATGCAAATTCTTAACACCAAAATATGATCATGAGAAAGCATCAGAATAAATGAGAAGATGAGTTTATAACAGAGCTGCAATTAAGCACTATGTTCAGCAATAATCCTCAGTCAAGCTTAGTAATATTAACAAAAAGAAAAAAGATAAAATAAATTACCCATTAATATGTTAATAGTTACAATGGGGATTCTGAATCTCATTTACATACATTTATGCTCAAATGGGGATTCTGGCTCCATTGGACCATCCTCAAATAGTTTCAAGTTTTTCTCAAAACAGAATGATAGAAGTTTCTCTTCATATGCATGTAAAACTTCTCCAAGAAGAAAGTTGACTTGAGCTCAAAAATTATCTGACTGAGACCATCAGCTACTCGGGCTCAACATTTACAGACTACTTCAATAATGAATCAGCATAAGTTTTACTGTGAAACCCAAAAACAAAAGCCCATCTGCTGGTCTCTGTACTTTTACAACTCTGGAATCTGGTAGTTGTGTGTGTGTGTGTGTGTGTATCAATTCCTTTCTCTTCCATTTCCCTTTCTCTTCCATTTTTTCTAAGTTCTTTCTCTCTTTTGTTATTTTTTCATGATGATACTATGTAACTAAATTGGATTTGGTTGAAGAAAACGCAAGCCTCAAAATCAATAAAACTATGAGATCTAATATGATCAAAACTTTTAGCAAATCATAGTCCAACTACTTATGGCTTGCAAGCCAAAGCATTTTAAGCCAAATATACAAAGGTCAACTAATTAATATCCATTAAAGGAGTAGTGTATTGCTACATTCCTTTGTACCCTGGAGTCCAGGCAGACACTACTCGTGTACTTATATCCCCTTCATGCAGTTAAGTGTTAACAGATATGAAGTTTATAATGAACTTCGACTAAAAAGCATAACTACATTGTACTCCAAAGAGTCATCACTTCAAAACAATTACATCTCCGAGGTAACGACTTTCACAGCATGGCTTTTAGGAGATAAATTGAACAATTAAGTTACATAGAATCCAGTGACTTTAAACTCCGAGATTCTAGTCATGAATTCTCCCACAAAAATTGTTTTTTACCACATTCATCGACAAGAGAAACTGGAATTGCAGCATTGCCTCTAGATTTAATAGTTGAAGGAAAAAATGTTACAGATCTAGTAGAAATCACAAACAGTAACAGCACAACGATGTAATAGATCAAACAAAAACCAGAGAGCCTCGATAACAACCAAAAACAAGATTACAAGAAAAAGAATTATACAATGTGGCTTGGTTATGAGTAAAGAATTCCAAGAACTATTTTAAAAGAGAGAACCTTGGGATCCAACAACATCTAAAATGAAGCAACAAGACAGCAAGTTCTCTTCTTTTTACAATTCTTTTTCAAAATTCCCCAGGAATCAAGAAAGCCCTTAAACCAAAAAAAAAGAAAAAATGAAGAGGGACCAAGTTAAGAGAAGAACTCACGGATTTGTTATCAGAACTCACGGATTTAAATTTTGAAATGGTGACCGTACCTTCGTTGTTCTGGTGATGCGCCTGCTGGGTGGCTGAAGCTCGTCGCCGGCGAGGTGGTGTTCCAAAGGTGCACGGTGGGGTTGCAGTGGCTGGGGCTACTCTGCCTTTGCTTCAACGGAGACCAGCAGCTGGGTTTCTGGTGCAGAGGGGAGGATTCCGACGAGGTGGTGTAAGGTGGTCGGAGTTTATGGCTGATATTGCTGAACCGAGAGGGAGAGAGAGAGAGAGAGAGGGTCTTCTGGTTTTAGAGAGAGAAGGTGACCGAACCGAAAAAGAAGAGAAAAAAAAGAAGAAGGGAAAGAGAGAGAGGGTCTTCTGGTTTTGTGTAAGATGCTTGATTTTTCGGGAAGAAGAGATTGAGCTGGTGTTCGTCTTCTGGCTTTGTGTAATTAAGATGCTTGATTTTTCGGGAAGAAGAGATTGAGCTGGTGTTCGGTTGATGGAGTGTTAATGTGAGTAAATGAACAAGCGACCGGGAAAGAGGAAGACACTGGATATTCAATTTAAAACGGTAAAACGGTGCGTTTTATCTTTAATTTGCAACGGCTACTCCGTTGCAAATGTTGCAAATGCAACGGACAATCCGTTGCTACTGCAACGGCAAATCCGTTGCAAATTAAACTTGCAACGGAATATCCGTTGCAATCCTTGTTTTTTTTTCCAATTCATTTAGCAACGAAATATCCGTTGCTAAACAATTTCCGGATGCAAAATTAGCAACGGAATTTTGCCGTTGCTAATGGCACCCTTTTCTTGTAGTGTTGCAGCAAACACCATACATCTTTAATGGAACGTTTCACTTTTCCATGTAGCATGTTCAGCTCTATCTTTATTCTCAAATCACAACTTCACTGGAAGTTAAAAGCCCCACCTCAGGTTGCTTAAATGGTAGCTATTTAAGCTGCAATCCTTGCATGAGGCTTGTCGTGTTGGCTACTACAAGATCAAAGTGGTCTTGACAGGAAACTTTAGAATCCTTGCATCTAGACTTTAATACTGTTGGGACTTTAGAACCTTGGCTGATAAGTTAATCTGACTGTGGTCCTAGCATGGAGATACATTCAAGGCTATGATTGTAGAGCAACAACCACAGCCTAAATAGCACCTTCGCTGAAAGTTTAAGCCAGTACCATAAGCACTTCCCTGCTTTAATTTCGTGATTATTCTATGATGTTTGATTGATTCTTCTTGAGAAGGAAAGGCGACCTATTTATTTCATTCATGTTCAAATATTTCAAAATTAGACACCCTCTTAATAATTACAAAACCTTAATTATCAGCCAAATCAAACTCTAAAATAGCATCCCTTTTCTCATTCTTGTTTCTATGTTTGTACACCAATGCATGCTAACTGAAATTTTCTCCAATAAATGCATTTTTTTCATAAAGCATCTCTACAATAAGCTCGCCTTCATACTCAAAAAAAAGGAGGAAGAAGATACTGTCTTTCAATTCCTTTTGAGAATGCATAAACCTCAAAGATATTATAATCAACATGCATGCAGTGCTTTTCTTGTAGCAAAGTCAAACCGCTAAACTTATTAAACATGTACGCAAAAAAGATATGTATAGGCATCGAAATAACCTTATGGCTCCATGGACGAGTGGATTGCTGGTGACTTCTTCAAGGTCTGCGGCACTAAGTGAAAATGCTTCTACATTTGATAGGCACCTTACTGTCCTGCTACTAATCAAACACTGTCCAGAAGTCTTGATTCTGCTTCCATCTGTAGTAGGAACCAAAATTTCATGCTCATGCTCTTATGGTATTAAGGACGCCAACTATTGGAAGTTTGGCTATCGAATAACTTAAAAGTTAAAATGATCTATCTGAAATAGAAATCAATATTCTCTTAAGAATCATGATATACCTTTGGACATTGAACTATGCTCAAGAAACCATGCGAGAAGTTCCTCGCCACAAACATCCCCTTCGCATAAGTGTCCTCCAGAACCATCATGGTTGATGATTTCCAGTTTTCCCCGCACAATAAAAATCATCTTCTCAACCGGACCACCAACATGAAAAATCTCACTTCCCTCGATGTATATTTTTTGTTTCAATTTCTCACAGACAACATCTAAGACATGGTCATCCATCAAGTTAAAAATCGAAACCTACAGAATTTTACAAATAAATGCATAGTAGGTTAGTCCAAAGTTTATTATTATGAAGTTAGAAATTCTATATAGATATTATAATAATAATAAAAAAAACCTTGTCTTTCTCCTTTCTGGAGACAAACTATTGAGTTTGATTGCAACCCTCAGCCAAATTAACTCAACAGGTTATCAGTACTAATGATCTGTAGGAATCAATGGGTATGTAGTACATATCAAATCAATTTTATTGGCTTGGGATATTTCATATCTTACTTTCTTGACAAGTTCAAAGAGATGCCTTCTTATATCCCTCTGAAGGTCTTCCGGCAAATTCTCCATAAACATTCTTTCATTTACACCTATAGTAACAGCCCAATGATATCGTTCAGCTTTTAACACTCTCCTACATGACAACAATTATAAATGTTATGAGATCCAAATAACATATGCCAAGGAATGTGACCATAGAAAGAAGTAAATTCTTACATGTGCACAAAACAAATAAGAGGAATATTATAGATAGAAATGCAAGGAAACAACAAAAGGGTGTAGCAATAGGCAAAACATAAATGAAAGAATATTTGCTTTGACACAGCAAAATGGTCCAGGAGAAAAATATCATGAATTCCATTTTCCTAAGCAAGGCTTGATGGAGATAACAAAGGTTTCTTTATTTAAATATGGAGGCAAGATATGAAGGAGTTTGATGACACTGTTTCACTCACTGGACACTCCAAGCCTCAAAAGTGTATGGAATTTCATTACATTTCATCACAAAATCCATCATGTCAAGAAATATATGATTGAAGGGGGCGCGCGCGCGCATGTGTGACGGGGAGAAAGGAATTTACCCCCCAAAACGGTAGAAAGATAGAGATGAGAAGTTAAAAGAATATACAGCAGACCTTTTTAGTTCTTGTGGCAAATACCGATGTCTCATCCACTGCTCAATATCTCGTTGCCTCAATGACATATCTGACCTCCTACAAGGGAGAACAGAGAACAATTAATAAATAATAATCACTCAAGCAGATGGCATTCTAATCTACTTGTAAATACCAAACTGGGAATAGAAAACTAATTGGTGAATACGAATTGCATCATATGCCCCCACATCAAAATTGGCATAGAAGTTTTTAAAAATTTTCTTCTCATGATGTAATTATTGTAGGCATCTATCTCATTTCTCACCCATCATTTTTGTCTTTGGAAGTTTAGATTAAAGATAGTGAACTCTAGTAATGATGAACTCACATGTCGTCAAGATTAACCTTTTGAGTACCTGATTGGTGTTAAGCCTATTCTTCGACTGTTTTCAACAACTAAACTTATGTGATTTTATATCAGAAGAATAACCAACAGTTTGAAAAAAGATATAAAAAAGGGATTGGAAGAACTGCATTTACTTTTGAATATATAGAGATTAATCAACATATCAAAGTTCACTTATATAGCAATTGATATGAATAACATAGCATGCTGTAAATGTGCAGAGAATTCTTAAAATTTCACACGTGAGAGTACTCCAAAGATTTCAGTTAATAAATTTAGCAATTCCTAACTCATACGATTCCCTCGTTGATGATATCGAGTCAACCATAGATGTAATGAAAATAAATTTAAGTAGGTCTTATACCATTCACTTTCAAGATTATCTAAAGAGAATTTCATTTGTGCTGATTGATTTATCATTCTTGTTAATACATTGAACTTTGCATCAGATGCTTGCTCTATTGAGAGTAGGTGTTCAGCAGTGAAGTTAATGATCACTATATAGAGAGTATCTAAAATATGGGAGAGAAAGTGATGAAAAATATCTTTAAATATGAACGCGGGATAGGTAACTACTTCATCAAGCACAACCTATACATTTCTTCCTCGATCATTTGACAGACATTCTAGCTAGGCCATCCATGCTTTCAAATAAGAACACTATTGAAATGGATGCACAATAATAACGTTTTCACCAGCAAACACTCAACAAAAAAACAGAATGGAAAAAAAAACAAAAAACCCATGTCATTATGAAGAACTGAAGGCTTTTGGGTGAGATTTGAGAGGAGAAATTTAATAAATTATACCTCCGACCAAGAGATTGGAGAAAATTCTGCATATTTCCAATGAGAAGAGCAAAGAGCAGGAGTCCAAGTCCAACGATTCCCATGGTAAAGAGGACTTCCCAAACAAAATAGCTTGGAACTTGGTTTCCAGCAAGAGTACTGATTTGCTTCGCAAAATTAAAAATACAACACCAAGTCATCAGAAAAACAGTTTAATTTGCACCAATATTGACACAATTATAATATCAAACAGGTGTGCTGCATAAAATGAAAGAGTAATTGAGAAGTAGCCCAAGAAATCAAAGGTTTCAAGATCACAAGGGTTAAAATAAACCTTGTTTTGTAAACTCAAGCAACACCACCAAGTGATAAAGGAGGTGTTTTTAGCTTAGTGTAGAGCAAGTGCATTGAATGATCACACCACATTGTTTCCACTAGTCATTTGAACTTCACTCCGCACTCCGTTGTGGGTTGAATATTTTTTTCTAATAAAATAATAAATACATAGATTTTTTTGTGCAACAAATTCCTATATATAAATCGAAAAACTTATGCACATATCTAATTCAATAAATTAAGAATTACCTCTGTAAACACATTAAAAAAACCATTAACGATAACTAAAAACAAAATTAGAAAAATCGATAGACAAATATAAATCAAAATATTTGTCGTTCACCCAGTTATAATTAATGAGTTTGTTTATTAAAATTATTTTTTTATCAGATCAAATGATAATAAAAACAGACACATATAAATTAATAAATTAAAATGATAAAAAATAGAAGTGAGAAAAAAAAAACTAATATCGAATGTGGTGACGCATCCAACACGCATTGCATCGAAAGGAAAAGAATGTGGTGACGCATCCAACAACATGGCAAAAGGGCTGGCAGTTTTGACCACCGGAAGGTGCTGTATACACCGCCCAAAGAGCTCAGGCACCTCCCACGCACTGCCAAGTAAACAACTTCTGCCAACAATTTTTTGAATTTAAAACCATTTAATCATCCTAAATGTACCAGATTATCCTCCATGGTTTTTGAATTATGAATTGACAAAAAAAAAAGTGTAAAGAAACTAAAAATCCCTAGGCTAAAGGGTAAATACGTCTTTTCACCAAAAAGGTAACATATACTATCGGTAAAATCTGTAATAACTACTTAGCCATGTGAGAAGGCTGAACCACCTCCAACTCATAAAAAGTGCCATTGTTTTTTTAAGGATTTTGTCAATTATACAAAAGAAAATGGAAGATTATGATTAGAGGAAGTATTTTAGATGCAAGTTTCATATTACTTTGCTATGGAGGGAATTTTCAACACATCATAATAGCTTAAAAAAAAGATGGAAGATCAAATTTCTCACATACCTGGAATCCCCAGAACAATGAATATATGTATCTGTTGATGAAATTTTTGCTGGTGAGGTTGACTGTTTTGGCATAGATTCCATAATCAAAACCAGTTGGCGGACCACCCATTTGAAAACATTTGCTAGCATTAGAGTTATGTGTCCAGTTCAACCAGTTTGGTTCAGACCCATATTCTTCATTTGCATTCCCATGTCCACACTCTAAAAATTTCAAGCATTGCTCTTGAAAACCAGTATAATGGCAAGCCTCAAGGAGACATTGATTAACTCTCTGTTAAAAGAGTGGGAGGAGTCATTTTAGTACTATCACCAACGCATCAAAATGCATAACTAGTTTCGGATTTCGCTCAATCAGCCAAAAGGGTATAGAAAGCAATGTGCCAAAAAAGAAAATGATCCATGCAATGATACTGCGACAAGAAAAAGAAAGTTATGCTAGTAAACCAAAATATTCCTCTCACTCTATCATTGCTTCAGAGGTTAAAAACTAGAGATCGAAGATTATGAGGAGATCGAGGACGAGAACTCATGAAAAAATGTATATGCATATCTAGATACTAGAGATCCAGAATAGTAAAAAAGTTCATAAAACCTTCTGGATATTCAAAGGATAAGAAAATGTTTACAGAAATAAAGCTCAATATACTCACCCGCAACCCAGAAAGATACCAACTTGACCCAACGATGTGGCCAGACAACATATACGTAAAAAGATTTATAATGAAGTTTGCCCATGCTGTCTCAAATATGAAGCCACTTGGAGACCGACCAATGAAGAGCCTACACATCTTTGGAATATTCTGGAAAAGAACAGCTGCTCGCAGAAGAGTTTTGGCAGTAATTGCTCCAGAGGCATCCTGTCCCATTGGGAACAATACTAATATAGTGATCTGCACATGATTACCAAGAATATGGTATTAGATTCCAGTGCTAATAGAAGACATAATTTACTGAATCTGGAAGATTAAAACGTCATTTCTAATATTTTGCTCAGATTGAAGACAATGTAAGGATTAGTAGGCATTGTGTTGCAAGCAGAGAGTATGGAACTAATATAAAAAGGGGTTTTAAAAAGGGTGGCTGTTGTTGAGGACAAGGAAATGCTAGCGGATACCATTAAGATCTAAGGGATTGAGATGCCTCACTCAACGTGGGCCATCCATATACATATTGATATTATACCTGCCATTTAATATTTTCCTAAAACTAGTCACACTAATGTGTGTCTAGTTCTACACTCACAACTCACTTAGTTTTGCAATTTATTGCGATGTAATTTATAACAACACCAAGGATAGTCAACTTCGAAAGTGGTTATCTAGATACTCTCCAAACCTCATTTTAGGAAAGATAGATGACACCTACAAATTGTTGTGAGTATTATGAATGTAAGGAACGGAAACAGAAACTTGAGGCGTGCTTGTGATGTCTAATCTCCTTAAGTATATTTCCCGAACAATAAGGTATCCTCCAGGATTCAACAAGTTCTTTATTAACAGAAGAGGGCAACATAGAAACAGTTTGGAAAGTAGAAAAACAGAAGAAGAGAAAAGTGTTTTTTTTTCGGATTGTGTCTTGTTTAAAAAAAATGCATGGTATTTATAGGCTAATTAAAATGGTTGTTACAATAATATAAAATATAGCCGTTATAAAATTAAATTATAGTGACAGTTATAGCTAGAAAAAATAAACAGAAAATATTTTAATTTTCAATGGTTACAAATTTAATGTTTTCAGTTTAAGGGTCATCAAAATATTTTAACAAAATAATAAAATTTTTAGAGAGTATATGCGTTGCCTTGAGCGCAGGGGGATGAATCAGAGGTTTTCCTCTTACTCAACTCATCCTTGTGTGCTTGAGCTCGCTCTACTTCTTTTGTTGGTTACTATCCCATCTCAAGTTTTAGTATATAAATACTTGATAAAAGTCTTCTTTTTCCAATATGGGATACCAAATCCTATATATTCTCTTTGCACTCAAAAAGCTATAGTGTTTTACCAATATGGGATAGACTTTTGAAATACCTTTTATAACTTTTACAACATATATATATATATATATATATGTTGGGCCTAAGACCTAGTGTTGTCCTTGTGCCCGCTAGAATCCAAATTCATGTAATGACAAACAATTAATTTCCACATCCTTGGCCAGGTTCAGAATTTGACGTTAGATGCTTGTTATTCAAACATAAAAAATATAGTTTTGACATGATGTAATGAATCTTAAGTGAAATTTAGAAGGTCAATAGCTACCACGCTAGACAGAGAATGAATCACTAACCTGCGGGAGTGGTAATACCAAAAATAAGTCAATAAAGAACCATCCTCGGATGTAGTGCCAGGCAATTTTCTTTGGATGGTCAACTAACTCTCCAGCACCAACCACTCTAGATTCAGGAGTAAAATAAGCTAACTTAAACTGCAGAAAATAAATGAGAGTCTTAATGAACTGATAATTGTTAAGAATAATTTTCATATATCAGTCAAAGTTGGACTTTAAAAGAGCTTCAAGACAGAATAATGGAGTTTCACAATCATAGTTGAATAGTTAAAAGAGCACAGAGACAAGCTCATCATTTTTTATAGGAGCTTTTTTCATCACCGGGTCGTTTTATATGACATTGCGGTTTTCATCACCTTTAAATTTAATCTCATGTGTCATAAAAAGTTCTACGATCCTAGAAAAAAAGTTTTCAACTAAAATTTCACATGATTCCTTTAGCGGCTTTAACAGTGTCAAGTGTGGTGTTACTACAAAGCCTATAATAAGTGATCTCTACATTCAAAATAAAAAAGATTGCCATTAGTACTAATGGAGATGACAAGTCTAACAGCAGCCAGAAAGAAGGAAAGAAAATCAGATTAATGTAAGGAGCTAGTGTACCTGAAGAAGTATGTTTAGTAAGTAGATGAGATCAGTCAAGCTCCTAAGAACCACAAATGTTTTAGTCATTGGCCAATTAATAACTATGCACTTGTGTTCCTACAACCAAAAATGAAACTCATGTAATTCCAAAAAACAAATACAAGCTAAAGTATGAACTAAGGAGAATAATAAAGCCTTGAAGTAAAAAACAGATGAAGTATCTTAGCAATAACGAAAGCTTTCGATCAATTATTATGGAAGTTCTTTTTCAAATAGTTGCTTGTGGAATCTGGAAGGTCTATACAATCAAAGTAAAATCACGACCAGACAATGACCTTATCATGGACCCTCTCAGCAATAGAATATCCATGATTAGAACACAGAAAGTTGAAAGCCCTAAAACTTAACAAAAGTGCTTAAAAGTTGCTAAAATCATGATTTCAAAGTTGTATGTAACTGCATGATTTGTGAACTGTTCTATATTAATGCCATTAGCTATAAGTTTGGGAGCACAAAGCAAGATAAACATACCTTTTGCACCCATAGTAAGAAAAAAAACAAGGGATCGACGAAAATCGCCACCAAGCATGAAAAGAAAAAAAATTTGTTCCACTTTTGAACCACTTCATAATGAGGATTCACAACGTTACGAATATATGGGTTTATAACACTATTGAATCTCCTTATCCAGCCTTCAGCATCTTCATGGCGAACATTATGAAACTGCAAGAAGCACTAAGGCATAAAACTATGATCTAGTAATGGTTCAACATACTATTTATAAGCCAATCACAAGATACTTAATATTGTTTTCTACTTGTAGAATTAGAAAAGATTACAATTCTCCTATAGTCGGAATGTAATTTTCTTGCAGGTAGACGCTATAGATTTTATTTTAAGCTCATGTAACTGAGAAAAATTATTGAAAGAGCTTGTGCAAATATTCTCTTTGATGCATTCACTCACAAGGAAAACACTGTTTCTTGTTGAAACTACCCAACACCTTCCATAAAATTCTTACAAATCTACTTGGAGAAAAAATAGATTTGCCTAGCTTCATAAGTTAACCATGGCATTGGAACTTACCAAAAAACTAAACAAAGGAAACTTAGACAACAAACCAATGATAGCCAGCTTTGGTCAAATTTTGTGAATGCATCAACTCGTCACCTTATGCATAAACGTTGTCAAAATCTCCAAAACAAAACGAACCTATTCTCTTAACAACCATCATATTAGGTCCTTAAGAGTATAATAAATCTTGAACTTTGAAAAGCCAAAAGGAGAACTTGTTTTCCTCCTCCTCCTTGAACAATGATTTTCCCCTACATCGTGCTATAGTCCTCAAAACCAACCAACAAGATGTCAAAGATCAGACCTTGAGCTTCGTGCCATACATTTATGCCGTGGAAGAATTTAAATGATTGCCAGGGTAGATTTTGCAAACAAATTCATGCAAATGAACATTCCAAAACAACACAAGAACTTTAAATGGTTCCCAAACAGTTAGGCTATATGCAAAGAAGAATGCAAACAAATGAGCAAGTAGATAACACCCAATTCAATACCAAAAATAGAATCTGAAACTCAACCATGTTAGAGAATAATATAAATCATATTTTGACTTGTGAGATTTATCACGTCATGAATTCTCAAGATTTCATCTTTTCACCAAGTGAAACCAGTTTGGGATAGCATGTCAAGGAAACGAGAAGCACTCTGCAAGATTTTTGTTTCTTATCCCACTAAGCAACTACGCATCACTTTCAAAGAGATGGCAATCAAATGATGGCCAATACTCGCTATGTTGATAACAATATAGGAGGTTATCATGAAACTAAACCAGTGATGGAGAAAATCCTAGTTTTATGATAGAACTACTCAACAAAAGTGACCAAGCAAAAATATATGCAACAAAATTGCCATTTATGGATGAAGTTTTAATCATAATCCATATAGAAACTGGTTCCCCTATTTGTATAATGAAGGGCAACAAGAAGTAGCAGTAAAAATCCAGGATAACATGACAGAAACTCCAGAAGCTATAAAAAAAAATTCTATTAGAACAAAAGCATACCCTGGAATCTTTGGAATGGCAATACGATGGGCATGTTGTGCAGTAAGGAACATTGCACATCCCTAGTAGCCCAGACCTCATTAAGTGGGAATTTGTAGCAGTATTTGTGTCATCCCGGTTGTTCTGATCCATTCCTTTGAAAGATACATAGCTTTCTGGCTTGGGTTCCACCTTTTTGCGAGCTATTACACCATGATTTTCCGGGAACAGGTTTTCAGTGTTACGGTTGATATATAACGGGCCGCTCATTTGTACCAGTGGAGCTTTTCTTTCTCTACGCAGTGGACCAGTATAGCCAACACGATTGGCAAAACCATAGGACTCCATGGAATTCACGGTAATAGAAATTGATTCACTCGGAGTCCTGGAAGGAAATGGCAAAAATCGAGAATCCACCTCTTCATCCATTAACTTTGGATGGGTTTCTGACAGCACTGGTGCATCATCTTTTTCATGGTCAGCCATTGATTATTAGTAGAGCCTACAAAGGAGCAGAAAATGAAATCAATATTCAATACATATAAATGCATGTCCAATTACAGAAGGAAAATTCATGAAGAAACACAGTGGATATTTTGATTAACAAGAACAGGATCACGAAAGGTGGGAGAAGAAAAATAAGAAATGAAGGTGAAAAATCAGTTGCTCCTATGCTCGTAATGATCTGATGAATTCATGAGATCAATAAATTGTTCTCAATAAATAAATAAAACTCATTCGGGCCAAACATGTTCGAGCAGAAAAAATCTAGTTTAGTTCACTTCCCATGATTATAACCTTCGTTGAAGAAGAGTTCAGCTTACTTAAGTCAAGCCCAAAAGGTTATATTTGACCAGTGATTCTAGCTACTAGCACTTGATGTATCATACACTGATTCTGTGCTGTGTAAAAACATCATTAAAAGAACATCATTAACCAAAAGGACTTCTAGCAGACTCTATAGTTGGTTTTTCCTGCGCAGTTAAGAGATTGCCCATTTATGGATGACAAGAACAGACACCCAATTTGACTTTAAAAGAGCAAAATCACTGATGAACAGCAAAGGGTGTTAACTTTTAAGCTCAAATGCTGAAACCCACTTCAGAACTCACTACACTAAAACAAAAACAAAAACAAAAAAGATCAAAAAATGCACAAACCTGCTGTAACTTGGAAGCAAGGAAAACCAAATTAAATTCTAAATCCCAAGCTGCAACATCTAGCAATGAGCAATGCAATTCACGTTTGAAAGAGCAGTACTGGAAGAGTGAAAGAGGGAGACTTTGAAAGAGACAGTGAAGACTTCAGTTGAGGAATGTGTCAACCAGAGTTGGGATGACTTTTGGTCCACTGGCTTGCTTTGGATGCCCATTATACAAAGCTTCGTAAGAAACAGACAAGAATATAATGAACTTGCCTGTGTCATGCCAGCCATTGCCAGTCAACTATGACGACTTGTTATTGGTTGGTTAACTCTTCAATAAAATAATCTTCGTCATCGCCGTCTGCTTTGACGGGGATACCTTCTTCTCAAATATTGGGAAATTTTATATAGGTACTAGGTACTGCATTTCTTATATTATTTGCAGAATAACTGAGATTTCTGGTTCAATTATATTTTTTTAATAAAAAGTATATTTTAAAATTGTGCTAATATTAAAAGTATTTTTTAAATTTAAATAATAATAATAATGTATTTTCAAGTAAAAGATATTTAAAAAATTACTAAAGAGGTAAATGAGCTCGGGATTTTACTGTTCACGCACACCCAGATCCACTGTAGACTGGGGGTGCGTGATCTGGTATGGTAAATGTCATTTAAGTATGGTGCCTTGCTGCTTCCTCGCCTGTCAATTGATACTTATAGATATGTTCGCGGTAAAAGAACAACAAAAGTTTGTAGCTCAGTGGAAAACGCTTCATAAGCGAGAGGGCGGGGGTTCGACCCTTGCGCCTCGCGCGCCTGACTAATTTAGCTGTGCTCGTTTTTCTTCTTTTTTTTTCTTTTTTCTTTCTTTTGATTGTTTTTTCAGCCGTGCTCTTTTATCTTTTTATCTTTCTTTTTTATTATTGTTTTTTATTAGTTTTTATTTGTTTTGACGTCAAAATATTTATCTTGCTTATAATTTTATTTTTTTCATTTGTTTTTTTGTTAAAGTTAATGATTTTTTTTTCATTTATTGAATTTTTTTCTATTAATTAACAATAAGCTAAAATGTGTGGGGAAATCACTGTAGCTTCATATATATTTCATTGTGGATTTTAACAGTGATTTTCTTTTCTTTTCTTTTTTTGCTTTTTGCTTTTTATTTGTTTTTACTTACGGATTGCCTTTTTTGTTTTCATTTTATTTGTTTCTTGCTTTTCTTTCTTGCTTTTTTATTACTTTTTTTTTGTTTTTTTTTCCAATTTTTTTTTGTTTCTATTATTATGTTTTTTTCCTAATTTTTTTTTTATTTTCCCATGAAATATTTTTTTTTGTTGGTTATATTTTTTTCTTCCTTTTTCACTTATATATATATATTGTATACTCAGAGTGTCCGGCTAGCTTAAATACACCCTGATTAATCACCGGATACAATTTTTTTAAAAGCTTTTTTTTTCATGATTATATTTGTTTTTCATTTTTTTCAATGAAATTTTTTTTCCTGGTTATATTTTTTTAATTTTTTTTCTTTTTCCACTTATATATATATATGATCGAAGTGTCCGGACTAGCTTAAATGCACCACGATTAATCCTCAGATCCAATTTTTTATAGCTTTTTTTTTGTTTTTTCCTTATTATGTTTTTTTTTTTGTTTTTTTCCTGATTATTTGTTTTTCATTTTTTTTCCATGAAATATTTTTTTCCAGTTATATTTTTTTAATTTTTTTTTTACTTATATATTTTTTTTGTTTCTTATGATTGGGGTATCCTGGCTAGCTTAAGCGCACCACAATTCATCATCGGGGCTAATTTTTTTGTTATAACTAGGAAGTCCAGACCAGCTTATGTGTACCAAGACTAATCCTTTGACCCATTTTTTTTTGCTAAAGTGTTTTTCTTATACTTTTGTTTTGTTTACTTATATATATTTTTTTATAACCAGGGTTTACGGGCTAGCCTATGTACACCACAACTAATTCCCAAACCGAATTTGTTTTTAAAATAATATGGATTGTTACAGTGCTTTCATACTTATATTTTTTTTCCTTTAACTTATTTTTTTTATAATCATAGTCTCTGAGTCAGTTTATGCTTTTATTTTTATTTTTTGTACTTATATATTTTTTTTATAACCAGGATCTCCGTGCCACCTTAGGCGCACGATAACTAATCCCCGGACCAAATTTTTTTTTATAACCGGGGTGTCCGAGCCACCTTGTGTGCACCACGACTAATCCCTAACCAATTTATTATTTTTTCTGAATTTTTTTCCTTATACTTTTTTTGTTCACTTATACATTTTTTTTCCTTATCACTAGATCAATTTATTTTGGTAACTGGTGTCTCTGAGTCATCTTAAGCACACCATGACTAATTCCTGGACCGAATTTATTTTTTTAAGCAATATAGATTGTAAATGGTGTTGAGAAAGCACTATAGCTCCCCACACATAGTATTGTTGATTGCAATAGTGCTTTGCCCGCTACAGTGTTTTTTGCTTCTTCTTCTTTTTTTACCTCTTTTTTCCTTATTATGTTAATTTTTTCATTTTTTTTCTTATTATGTTTTTTTTTCCCAAAACATTTTTTTGCCCATTATACTTTTTTATATTCTTTTTTCTTTTTCCACTTATATATTTTTTTTGTGTTTTGTGTTTTGTGTTTTTTAACCAAGGTGTCTTAAGCGCACCACGATTAATTCTCATATCCAATTTTTTTATATATATAACAAGGGTGTTCAGACCAACTTATACGTACCATGACAATCCCTGGACCCATATTTTTTTTTCTAAAGTGCTTTCCCACTGATACTTTTGTTTTGTTCACTCATACATTTTTTTATAACCGGAATCTCCGAACCAGCTTAAACACACCATTACTAATTTCTAAGCCGATTTTTTTTTTAAATAATATGGATTGCTACAGTGCTTTCACGCTTATACTTTTTTTTTTCTTTCACTTATACATTTTTTTTATAACCATGGTCTCTCAGCCAACTTAAACTTATATACCCCTATAAGACAAGATCCAAAAGGTGGCTATAAGGGTTCATTGATAATTTACTAATTTTTAATTATATTTTCTGTAGCAGTGTTATGGGCGCGTCTTCGGGCACGACGTCAATTTCAGAGCTCATGCATATTTCAGATGGCACGTGCGTCGTCGTAAAACTTCTAAAAATATATAATAGTTTTTTATATATTCATTTTATTATGTAAAATGTGTTTAAAATAATGTCATAGTATCAGAGGTATTTTCAATTTTTTTTATTTTTGTGCATAGTACAATAATTATAATACCCTTAAATAAGACAAAAACCAAGAATTGTTAGTGGGAGTGTCCCGATAATTTTACTTTTTTAGTGCACAGTAAAATAACTTTTGTTGTCTCAAATAAGACAAAACGAAAGAGTCACCTGCGGTAGTGTTTCAAACATTTCACGTTTAACTATACATGCATAGAAAATAGTTTCACTCTTATTTTACACTACCAAAGTTAAACTTACTATGTTTTTTTAACGAGAGTTGCATTTAATACAAATAAAAATAACAATAAAAATTAAAAATCTAAACAAAGAGCAAAGGTGTATAGATACAAATAAAAGGTGTATAGATACAAATAAAAAATTTAAAACTATCTTAGAAGGACCGAAAAAATCAAAGGATCGATACTAAACTAAAAAAAATAAAAGAATAAAAACCAAAATACAAAATACAAAATTATGTGTTAAATCTAGATAAAAAAAATTTAATCCCTGTGGCGAAGCGCGGGTTTACAGCTCGTTAACTTCTATAATGCTTTTAAATATACAATATGCCATGCACGCATCAAGACCTATCTATCTTTCTCTTATTTAATTTTTTCAAATATTGTGAAATTTTATACAGTTATAAATTTTTAGGATGAAACAATCATATCTATTATTAAATTAAAAAAAAAATATAATCAAATTAGATACCTTAACTATTAAGGGCAGAATAGCAAATTCACACACATTCCTAATTAGTTATTTATTATTTTTTACTAGTAATAAATTTGATTTTTTTTATTTTCAACACGTGTTTTTTTAAATAAATAAAAAATTCACAAACCACACACCCTCATAAACCGGCACCCCTCACCCAAATTGGGTTAAGAGAGCAAGAAACCAGGTCTCTAGAAATTAAGGCCCATCACCAGTTCACCACCATTCTTGGAGAAAATAATAATAATAATAATAATAATAATTATTATTATAAAATAAAATAAAAACGCTAGCTAGGGATTCAGGGGCGGTTGCGTGTTTTTGGCGCGTTGCTATCTTGTTGCCCAAGTTTTAACATAGCATCATAAAAGTATAGTGTAATAGAATTCTCCAGAAACAGAAACAGAAACACACCAAGTTTCGAGCTTTCAATTTGTCTTCCAGAACTCTTACTTTATTTTTATTTTAGTTTTTTGTAAATAAAGTACCATTTCTACTTCTTCTTTTAAAGCTTCAAGCTTAACCAGCTGCTAAACAACGTTAGTTTCTTATTTCTTTTTCTTTTATTTTATCTGGGTTTTGGATTAGAATTGAAGAACATTCGTTCGTTATATAGTTGATTTGTTTTAGTAAGTATAAGAATAAGAATGTTGTATGTATTTTTGCTTTGATCGATTTTAATTCAATTTTGCTTTGTTGATTGCAGATTTTTGGTGCTGTTTCTTAAGATCGTTTATTTTTTTTTAAACGTAGCAGAGTTTTATTACAGTATACAGTAATAATGGTAAGGATTCTTAGCCATCCTTCTCTTTTCTTCATGCCCGAGTTAAGTGTGTAAAATTCTGACTATCCCAGACTCTTATAAGATAAACACGCCATGACTTGAACCCGAGATCTATAATGTAGATATCAAGCCTTTTAACACCACGCCAAAAACTTTTATTACATAATCTAGAAAACACCCAGCTACGTTAGCATGCTGACTGCAGGTTGAATATGAAAAAATCTATGTACAAGAAAAATAATTTTTTTAATAATATGGTTTCTAGTACATTCATAATTCCGTTCCTATTGTTTCCTTATTCATATGTTGTCTTCAATTTTCATGGAATATTTCAACGTTTTAGTACATGAAAAGACTTAATTAATTTTGTTATATGCTAACCACACACACAAGAATATCTAAACCCTTGAATTTGAAGAAAGGTTTGATTGAACGCCCTTGCTATTCCTTGGACATTTCTTCCGATCTCTCCACGCAACTTTAACGCGGGTAGCAGCACGGGCTCTCCAGTATGGAGATCGATTCCTGCAGACAGAAAGCAAAACAAAGTCTGAATGAACAGCCGAAACCATTTGCTGTTTTAAGAGTTCATTTTGCAACCACTGGTTTAAAAAGAAATTTATCCAATTTTTCACTTGAATCAAATCTTTGATTAAAACTCAAAATTCATGCACAAGACATGCTGAAAGCACACCAAAACTCTCCCTTCCCAATTTACTCACAGCAAACACCATATATGTTTAATGGGACATTTCACTTTTATGATCTTTTTTCTCAAATCACAACCTCACCGGAAGTTAAAAGCGCCGCCTCAGGTTGCTTAAATAGTAGCTGTTTAAGCTGCAATCCTTGCATGAGGCTTGTCGTGTTGGCTACTACAAGATCAAAGTGATCTTGACAGGTAACTTTAGAATCCTGGGCTGATAAACTTTAATGCTGTTGGGACTTTAGAACCTTGGCTGATAAGTTAATCTGACTGTGATCCTAGCATGGAGATACATTGAAGGCTAGGATTGTAGAACCACAACCACAGCCTAAATAGCACCTTCGCTGAAAGTTTAAGCCAGTACCATCAGCACTTCCCTGCTTTAATTTCGTGATTATTCTATGATGTTTGATTGATTCTTCTTGAGAAGGAAAGGCGGCCTATTTATTTCATTCATGTTCAAATATTTCTAAATTAGACACCCTCTTAATAATGAAGGTGTTTACAAAACCTAAATTATCAGCCAAATCAAACTCTAAAATAGCATCCCTTTTCTCATTCTTGTTTCTATGTTTGTACACCAATGCATGCTAACTGAAATTTTCTCCAATAAATGCATTTTTTTCATAAAGCATCTCTAAGATAAGCTCGCCTACATACTCAAAAAAAAGGAGGAGGAAGATACTGTCTTTCAATTCCTTTTGAGAATGCATAAACCTCAAAGATATTATAATCAACATGCATGCAGTGCTTTTCTTGTAACAAAGTCAAACCGCTAAACTTATAAAAAATGTATGCAAAAAAGATGTATAGGCATCGAAATAACCTTATGGCTCCTTGGACGAGTGGATTGCGCAAGTGTCTTGCAAAAACGCTGGTGACTTCTTCAAGGTCTTCGGCACTAAGTGAAAATGCTTCTACATTTGTTAGGCACCTTACTGTCCTGCTACTAATCAAACACTGTCCAGAAGTCTTCCTTCCATCTATGGTAAGAACCAAAATTTCATGTTCATGCTCTTATGGTATTACAGACACCAACTATTGGAAGTTTGGCTATAGAATAACTTAAAAGTTAAAATGGTCTATCTGAAATAGAAATCAATATTCTCTTAAGAATCATGATATACCTTTGGACACTGAACTGTGCTCAAGAAACCATGCGAGAAGTTCCTCACCACAAACACCCCTTTCGCATAAGTCTTCTACACTACCATCATGGTTGATGATTTCCAGTTTTCCCCGCACAATAAAAATCATCTTCTCAACCAGACCACCAACATGAAAAATCTCACTTCCCTTGATGTATATTTTTTGTTTTAATTTCTCACAGACAACATCTAAGTCATGGTCATCCATCAACTTAAAAATCCAAACCTACAGAATTTTACAAATAAATGCATAGTAGGTTAGTCCAAAATTTATGATTATGAAGTTAGAAAGTCTATATAGATATTATAATAATAAAAAAAAACATGTCTTTCTCCTTTGTGGAGACAAACTATTGAGTTTCATTGCAACCCGCAGCCAAATTAACTCAACAGGTTATCAGTACTAATGATCTGAAGGAATCAATGGGTATGTAGTACATATCAAATCATTTTTATTGGCTTGGGATATTTCATTTCTTACTTTCTTGACACGTTCAAAGAGATGCCTTCTTATATCCCTCTGAAGGTCTTCCGGCAAATTCTCCATAAGCATTCTTTCATTTACACCTCTAGTAACAGCCCAATGATACTGTTCAGCTTTTAACACTCTCCTACATGACAACAATTATAAATGTTATGAGATCCAAATAACATATGCCAAGGAATGTGACCATAGAAAGAAGTAAATTCTTACATGTGCGCAAAACAAATAAGAGGAATATTATAGATAGAAATGCAAGGAAACAACAAAAGGGTGTAGCAATAGGCAAAACATAAATGAAAGAATATTTGCTTTTACACAGCAAAATGGTCCAGGAGAAAAATATCATGAATTCCATTTTCCTAAGCAAGGCTTGATGGAGATAACAAAGGTTTCTTTATTTAAATATGGAGGCAAGATATGAAGGAGTTTGATGACACTGTTTCACTCACTGGACACTCCAAACCATAAAGCCTCAAAAGTGTATGGAATTTCATTACATTTCATCACAAAATCCATCATGTCAAGAAATATATGATTGAAGGGCGCGCGCGTGTGACGGGGAGAAAAGAATTTACCCCCCAAAACGGTAGAAAGATAGAGATGAGAAGTTAAAAGAATATACATCAGACCTTCTTAGTTCTTGTGGCAAATACCGATGGCTCATCCACTGCTCAATATCTAGTTGCCTCTCTTGTTGCCTCATCCGCTGCTCAATATCTCGTTGCCTCAATGAAATTTCTAACCTCCTACAAGGGAGAACAGAGAACAATTAATAAAAAATAATTACTCAAGCAGATGGCATTCTAATCAACTTGTAAATACCAAACTGGGAATAGAAAACTAATTGGTGAATACGAATTGCATCATATGCCCCCACATCAAAATTGGCATAGAAGTTTTTAAAATTTTTCTTCTCAAGATGTAATTATTGTAGGCATCTATCTCATTTCTCACCCATCATTTTTGTCTTTGGAAGTTTAAATTAAAGACAGTGAACTCTAGTAATGATACTCACATGTCGTCAAGATTAACCTTTTGAGTACCTGATTGGTGTTAAGCCTATTCTTTGACTCTTTTCAACAACTAAACTTATGTGATTTTATATCAGAAGAATAATCAACAGTTTGAAAAAAGATATAGAAAAAGGGATTGGAAGAACTACATTTACTTTTGAACATATAGAGATTAATCAACATATCAAAGTTCACATATATAGCAATTGATATGAATAACATAGCATGCTGTAAATGTGCAGAGAATTCTTAAAATTTCACACGTGAGAGTATTCTAAAGATTTCAGTTAATAAATTTAGCAATTCCCAACATCATATGATTCCCTCATTGATGATATCGAGTCAACCATAGATGTAATGAAAATAAATTTAAGCAGGTCTTATACCATTCACTTTCAAGATTATCTAAAGAGAATTTCATTTGTGCTGATTGATTTATCATTCTTGTTAATACATTGAACTTTGCATCAGATGCTTGCTCTATTGAGAGTAGGTGTTCAGCAGTGAAGTTAATGATCACTATATAGAGAGTATCTAAAATATGGGAGAGAAAGTGATGAAAAATATCTTTAAATATGAACGCAGGATAGTAACTACTTCATCAAGCACAAACTATAAATTTCTTCCTCAATCATTTGACAGACACACTCTAGCGTAGGCCATCCATGCTTTCAAATAAGAACACTATTGAAATGGATGCACAATAATAACGTTTTCACCAGCAGACATTCAACAAAAAAACAGAATGGAAAAAAAAAAAAAAAAGCATGTCATTATGAGCAACTGAAGGCTTTTGGGTGAGATTTGAGAGGAGAAATTAAATAAATTATACCTCCGACCAAGAGATTGGAGAAAAGTCTGCATATTTCCAACGAGAAGAGCAAAGAACAGGAGTCCAAGTCCAATGATTGCCATGGTAAAGAGGACTTCCCAAACAAAATAGCTTGGAGCTTGGTTTCCAGCAAGAGTACTGATTTGCTTCGCAAAATTAAAAATACAACACCAAGTCATCAGAAAAACAGTTTAATTTGCACCAACATTGACACAATTATAATATCAAATAGGTGTGTTGCATAAAATGAAAGACTTATTGAGAAGTAGCCCAAGAAATCAAAGGTTTCAAGATCACAAGGGTTAAAATAAACCTTCTTTTGTAAACTCAAGCAACACCACCAAGTGAAAAAGGAGGTGTTTTTAGCTTAGTGTAGAGTAAGTGCATTGAAAGTGATTGATTACACCACATTGTTTCCACTAGTCATTTGAACTTCACTCCGCACTCCGTTGTGGGTTGAATATTTTTTTCTAATAAAATAATAAATACAGATTTTCTTGCATAACAAATTCCTAGATATAAATCGAAAAACTTATGTACATATCTAATTCAATAAATTAAGAATTACCTCTGTAAACACATTAAAATAACCATTAATGATAACTAAAAACAAATAATAATAAAAAATATAAATCAAATATTTGATCTTGTAACATGTATCTTTCACCTAGTTATGTTTAATGAGTTTGTTTATTAAAATAATTTTTTTATCAGGTCAAATGATAATAAAAACAGACACATATAAATTAATAAATTAAAATGATAAAAAATAGAAGTGAGAAAAAATAAACTAATATCGAATGTGGTGACGCGTCCAACACGCATTGCATTGAAAGGAAAAGAATGTGGTGACGCATCCAACAACATGGCAAAAGGGCTGGCAGTTTTGACCACCGGAAGGTGCTGCATACACCACCCAAAGAGCTCAGGCACCTCCCACGCACTGTCAAGTGCCATTGTTTTTTAAGGATTTTGTTAATTATACAAAAGAAAATGGAAGATTATGATTGGAGGAAGTATTTTAGCGGCAAGTTTCATATTACTTTTCTATGGATGGAATTTTCAACACATCATAATAGCTTAAAAAAAAAGATGGAAGATAAAATTGCTCACATACCTGGAATCCCCAGAACAATGAATATATGTATCTGGTGATGATATTTTTGCCGGTGAGCTTGACTGCTTTGGCATAGATTCCATAATCAAAACCAGTTGGGGGACCATCCATTTGAAAACATTTACTAGCATTAGAGTTCTGTTTCCAGTTTAACCAGTTTTGATGGAACCCATGTTTTTCATTTGCATTCCCACGTCCACAGTCTATAAATTCCATGCAAAGATCTTGAAAACCAGTATATTTGCAAGCATCATGGAGACATTGATTAACTCTCTGTTAAAAAGAGTGGGAGGAGTCATTTTAGTACTATCACCAACGCATCAAATTACAGAACTAGTTTTGGATTTCGCTCAATCTGCCAAAAAGAGAAAGAAAGCAATGTGCCAAAAAACAATATGATCCATGCCATGATACTGTGACAAGAAAAGGAAATGTTATGCTAGTAAACCAAAATATTCCTTTCACTCTATCATTGCTTCAGAGGTTAAAAACTAGAGATCGAATATTATGAGGAGATCGAGGGCGAGAACTCATGAAAAAATGTATATGCATAGTAGCAAAGTTCATAAAACCTTCTAGATATTCAAAGGATAAGAAAATGTTTAAAGAAATAAAGCTCATTATACTCACCTGCAACCCAAAGAGATACCAACATGACCCAACCCAACGATGTGGCCAGACAACATATAAGTGAAAAGATTTATAATGAAGTTCGCCAATGCTGTCTCAAATACGAAGCCACTTGGAGACCGGCCAATGAAGAGAGGAGTAAGCCTACACAGCCTTGGAATATTCTGGACAAGAACAGCTGCTCGCAGAAGATTTTTGGCATTATTTGCTTCAGAGACTCCCTGTCCCATTGGTAAGACTACTAATATAATGATCTGCACATGATTACCAAGAATATGGTATTAGATTCCAGTGCTAATAAAAGACATAGTTTACTGAATCTGGAAGATTACAACGTCATTTCTAATATTTTGCTCAGATCGAAGACAGTGTAAGGATTAGTAGGCATTGTGTTGCAAGTAGAGAGGATGGAACTGATATAAAAATGGGTGCTAAAAAGGGTGGCGGTGGTTGAGGACAAGGAAATGTTGGCGGATACCATAAAGATCTAAGGGATTGAGATGCCTCACTCAATGTGGGCCATCCATATACATGCTAATATTATATATAGAATTACATGAACAGATACATCACAAGTGTTCTAATGTACAATAAGAGAAGTCTAATCTACAATTGTAGAAGTCTAGATATAATGTAGGGAAGTCTCCCTGTCAAGGATATTTTTTAGCCTTTAGGGTGCATACGTGCGTGAATCCCTCCACACATGAATTTTTGTTTATTTTTTTCTTGTTACCTGCCATTTAATTTTTTCCTAAAAGTAGTCACACTAATGTGTGTCTAGTTCTACTCTCACAACTCACTTAGTTTTGTAATTTATTGCGATGTAATTTATAACAACAGCAAGGATAGTCAACTTCGAAAGTGGTTATCCAGATACTCTCCAAACCTCATTGTAGGAAAGATAGATGGCACCTACATATTGTTGTGAGTATTATGAATGTAAGGGACGGAAATAGAAACTTGAGGTGTGCCTGTGCACTGTCCTTAAGGATATTTCCTGAACAATAAGGTATCCTCCAGGATTCAACAAGTTCTTTCTTATCAGAAGAGGGCAACATAGAAACAGTTCGGAAAGTAGAAAAACCAACAAATGAGGAGAAGAGAAAAGTGTTTTTTTGGATTGTGTCTTGTTTGAAAAAACTGCATGGTATATATAGGCTAATTAAAATGGTTGTTACAATAATATAAAATATAGTCGTTATAAAATTAAATTATAGTGACAGTTATAGCTAGAAAAAATAAACAGAAAATATTTTAATTTTCAATGGTTACAAATTTAATGTTTTCAGTTTAAGGGTCATCAAAATATTTTAACAAAACAATAAAATTTTTAGAGAGTATAGGCGTTGCCTTGAGCGCAGGGGGGTGAATCAGAGGTTTTCCTCTTACTCGACTCATCCTTGTGTGCTCGAGCTCACTCTACTTCTTTTGTTGGTTACTATCCCATCTCAAGTTTTACTATATAAATACTTGATAAAAGTCTTCTTTTTCCAATGTGGGAAACCAAATCCTATATATTCTCTTTGCACTCAAAAAGCTATTGTGGGATAGACTTTTGAAATACCTTCTATAAGTTATATATATATGTTGTAAAAGTTATAGTAAGATTAAGAGAGTGTTCATAAAGTCAATCATGAAGTGACTATCGTAGCATTGCTCATTAGAGGTTGCATTTAACACTTCACATTTTTCTGGTTTTACCAAGACTTCATTTCAGATTGATGACATTATTTATCCTCCCCATATAAGGCAATCAGACTTAGTGACTTGCTTCAACTAAGTTGGGCCTAAGACCTAGTGTTGTCCTTGTGCTCGCCAGAATCCAAATTCATGTAATGACAAACAATTAATTTCCACATCCTTGGCCAGGTTCAGAATTTGACGTTTAGATGCTTGTTATTCAAACATAAAAATATAGTTATGACATGATGTAATGAATCTTAAGTGAAATTTAGAAGGTCCATAGCTACCACGCTAGACAGAGAATGAATCACTAACCTGCGGGAGTGGTAATACCACAAATAAGTCAATAAAGAACCATCCTCGGACGTAGTGCCAGGCAATTTTCTTTGGATGGTCAACTAACTTTCCAGCACCAACCACTCTAGATTCAGGAGCAACATAAGCTAACCTAAACTGTAGAAAATAAATGAGATTCTTAATGAACTGATAATTGTTAAGAATAATTTTCATATATCAGTCAAAATTGGACTTTAAAAGGGCTTCAAGACAGAATAATGGAGTTTCACAATCATAGTTGAATAGTTAAAAGAGCACAGAGACAAGCTCATCATTTTTTATAGGAGCTTTTTTCATCACCGGGTCGTTTTATATGACATTACGGTTTTCATCACCTTTAAATTTAATCTCATGTGTCATAAAAAGTTCTATGATCCTAGAAAAAAAATTTCAACTAAAATTTCACATGATCCCTTTAGCGGCTTTAACAGTGTCAAGTGTAGTGTTACTACAAAGCCTATAATAAGTGATCTCTACATTCAAAATAAAAAAGATTGCCATTAGTACTAATGGAGATGACAGGTCTAACAACAGCCAGAAAGAAGGAAAGAAAATCAGATTAATGTAAGGAGCTAGTGTACCTGAAGAAGTATGTTTAGTAAGTAGATGAGATCAGTCAAGCTCCTAAAAACCACAACTGTTTTAGTCATTGGCCAATTAATAGCTATGCACTTGTTTTCCTACAACCAAAAATGAAACTCATGTAATTCCAAAAAACAAATACAATCTAAAGTATGAACTAAGGAGAATAATAAAGCCTTGAAGTAAAAAACAGATGAAGTTTCTTAGCAATAACGAAAGCTTTCGAGCAATTATTATGGAAGTTATTTTTCAAATAGTTGCTTGTGGAATCTGGAAGGTCTATACAATCAAAGTAAAATCACGACCAGACAATGACCTCATCATGGCCCCTCTCAGCAATAGAATATCCATGATTAGAACACAGAAAGTTGAAAGCCCTAAAACTTAACAAAACTGTTTAAAAGATACATAGGAAAATTCATGAAGAAACACAGTGGATATTTTGATTAACAAGAACAGGATCACGAAAGGTGGGAGAAGAAAAATAAGAAATGAAGGTGAAAAATCAGTTGCTCCTATGCTCGTAATGATCTGATGAATTCATGAGATCAATAAATTGTTCTCAATAAATAAATAAAACTCATTCGGGCCAAACATGTTCGAGCAGAAAAAATCTAGTTTAGTTCACTTCCCATGATTATAACCTTCGTTGAAGAAGAGTTCAGCTTACTTAAGTCAAGCCCAAAAGGTTAAATTTGACCAGTGATTCTAGCTACTAGCACCCAAAAGGTTAAATTTGACCAGTGATTCTATAGTTAGTTTTCCCAATTTGACTTTAAAAGAGCAAAATCACTGATGAACAGCAAAGGGTGTTAACTTTTAAGCTCAATTGCTGAAACCCACTTCAGTACTCACTACACTAAAACAAAAACAAAACAAAAAAAACAAGTACGTACAAAAAAGGCACAAACCTGCTTTAACTTAGAAGCAAAGAAGACCAAATTCTAAAGACTCGCAAGCTGCATCATCTAGCAATGAGCAAAGCAATTCAAGCTTGAAAGAGCAGTACTACTGGAAGAGTGAAAGAGGGAGACTTTGAAAGAGACAGTGAAGACTTCAGTTGAGGGCTGTGTCAACCAGAGTTGGGATGACTTTTGGTCCACTGGCTTGCTTTGGATGCCCATTATACAAAGCTTCCTAAGAAACAGACAAGAATATAATGAACTTGCCTGTCTCATGCCAGTCATTGCCAGTCATCTATGACGACTTGTTATTGGTTGGTTAACTCTTCAATAAAATAATCTTCTTCCAAATTGGCTTCGCCGTCTGCTTTGACGGGGGTACCTTCTTCTCAAATATTGGGAAATTTTATATAGGTACTAGGTACTGCATTTCTTATATTACTAGCCAATGACCCGCTCGTCGCGGGCGGTACCTTAATTTTTTAATGTAAAAAAATATTAATTGTGTATTTTTTTTGTTATGATATAAATTTAGTCAAAATAATAAATTTGTGCAGAAATACTATGAAGTGCAAGTTTTCTATAAAATATATAAATTTTAAATTAATATAAATTTATCTGTTTAGTAGTTTTAATAAAATAAACAACATAAAATTATCATCATCAATAAAAAAGCAAGAAGATTCGGTATTTGAATTATTAAATTCATTGTATTAAGATTAGTTCATTTAATAATTCAATTTAAATCACATTTAAAAATAAAATATAAATTATGAGAAAACCTGCAATAATCAAATAAAAAATAAGTAGTTAATTTTCTATCCATAAAAAGATGAAAACATCAATTGACAATTCATCCCTACGTTATCGTCATTTTCATTATTATAGTAAAACTTATTATCAACTTTACTGCTCAAATAATTAAAATCATTAAATTACCTTAAAAAATCAAAACATTTTAACAAAAAAAACAATAAAAATAATCACTAAAATTATCATTATTATTGCGCAAACAATAAAATCATAAAATTATCTGATCCAAAAAACAGATAAAATAACAGAAAACACACAAAAAAAAAGAACAAAGGAAAAAAAAGAGTAATATTAATTTTAAAATTATCACCAACATAAATTAAAATTTCAGAACAGAACCTGATAAAAATAAAATCCTGACAAAAACTAAATCAAAAAAATAATAATCTAAAAGCATAAATATATAAATACGGGCAGAAAACAAACATTGTCCACCCATTGTATTTTTTAATATTTTTAAATTATTTTTATGTGTTGATGTTAAAAATAATTAAAAAAAACAATTATCATTTTAATATATTTCAAAACAAAAAATATTCTTTTAAAAAAATCAATCACATTTCCAAGAAAAATAAAAAATGTTTCATGGAAAAAAAAGAAAAAAAAAACATAATCATGAAAAAAACAAAAGAAAACTATAAAAAAAAATTGAATTTGAGGATTAATCATGGTGTGTTTAAGTTAATTCAGATACCCCAATTATAAAAAAAAACAAATATATATATATATATATATATAAGTGGAAAATAAAAAAAAAATAGTACCAGAAAATAAATAAAAAATTCCCAAAAAGAAAAAAAAACGTAATAAAAAAGAACAAAAAAAAAGGGAATAAATGAAAAAAATATGCAGAAAGTGGGATTCGACGCTGCTCCCTCTTCCATAATGGCGTGTGCTGTGAACCATCTCGTCTACATCAACATTTTGCTAATAGTTTACGAACAATTATATTAATAGAAAATGTTACTGTGGGCAGAATAAAAATATGCTTACAGTGGGATTCAAACCCACTCCCTCTCAAAAGAGAGGCTATAATGTCGCGCTCCTGGACCAACTCGACTACCTCAACTATTTTTCATGGTTTCCGGTTCAATTATATTTTTTTATAAAAAGTATTTTTTAAATTGTTTTAATATTAAAAGTATTTTTTAAATTTAAATTTAAATAATAATAATAATAATGTATTTTCAAGTAAAAGATATTTTAAAAATTAACTTCTATTATGCTTTTAAATATACAATATGCCATGCACGCATCAAGAACTATCTATCTTTCACTTATTTAATTTTTTCAAATATTGTGAATTTTTATACAGTTATAAATTTTCAGGATGAAACAATCAATTATCTACTATTAAATTAAAAAAAATTATAATCAAATTAGATACCTTAACTATTAAGGGCAGAATAGCAAATTCACACACATTCCTAATTGGTTATTTTTTATTTTTTACTTGTAATAAATTTGATTTTTTTATTTTCAACACGTGTTTTTTTAAAGAAATAAAAAAATTCACAAACCACACACCCTCGTAAACCGGCACCCCTCACCCAAATTGGGTTAAGAGAGCAAGAAACCCGGTCTCTAGAAATTAAGGCCCATCACCAGTTCACCACCATTCTTGAGTTCATTTTTCTTGTATCAAGCAGTCTCGTTAATTTCATTCTGTTCTGACTAAAATGATTGGAATGTTTTGTGCTATTAAAAAACTAAAATGAAACGGCATTGTTTTCGTCTTGATTTTAATTTTGGTTCGTTCCAGAAATTCTGGCCGGAACGTCTCGGTACCGTTCCGGCTCAAAATCATAATATTTCTTTTTATTTTAGAACATTTTACTATCATAATATTTTGAAATTTTAGAGATGTTTCTAATTTTAAGATAATCTTTGTTTGACTTTGTGTTTATATTGTATAATTTAAAATTAATTTATCTTGAATTTAAATTATACTTGTTAAATTAATATTTTATTTTTTTTATTTATATATATATATATATAATTAATTATATATGAAAAGTACAACCCCGAAACAGCACACCAAAACACTCCGAAACCGAAATGTTTTGTTTCAATAAAAAAATTAGAACGAAGACCGGAACGGTATTGATAACCTTGATTTCAAGGGTTTCTCCAGTTATAAGAGAAAATAATAATAGTAATAATAATAATAATTATTATTATTATTACTACATACATACATTAACAAAAGAGCTAAAACAGCTCGGGGTCGGCACTGTGCATTGTGAGTAAAATCACTGTGGACTGGACTTTTATCCGCCGTGCGTCGCGCGAGTTCGTCCACCTTTTCGTTATGAACAGTGTAGAGGCGATATTAGCCCCGGTAATAGGACAAAAAAGCTGTCGGCTGAGGGGTAAATACCGGTTAGGCTCAGGGGCGCGGACGTAATTGCACGCGTACGGACCGGTCCGGTCCGGTCCGCCGCAACCCTTTTTTTTTTAATATTTTTGAAATGGCTAAAGACGGTTATAGCCCCCTATAAGACAAAATAGCTTATTTACGGGCAGGGACATAACAGTAACTGACCATTATTATTTATATATTTTTCGGAAACTGTCAGGCGCGTGCGTGCCACGCGGTCTACGGTGCCCCCCCTGACGCCCCTTTCAAGCGGCGCGTGCGGTATGATACGGTGGCCGGGAAATGGTCAGCCGGAGTCTAATCCGGTGCGCCGGCGCTTGGGTCTTCCTCCCGGGGCGGCGCGTTGTACCACACTGTGTCCGTGTACGCGGCGGAGGCCGGTTGAAGACGGCGGCAGCGTTTCTCTCTCTCCCCTGCACGTAAAAGTGCAGGGGAGTCCCCCGTGTTTATGCATTCTTCAATTCGGTCCCTCAACTTACAATTTGCTTCCCCGCACCTTGCACTTTTGTTACAGTAGTTTTCATTTTCTTCGATTTCGTCCTTCCGGTTGAAATTAATTAAATGGGCACCTTTCACTTCGGTCCTCGAACGTTTTATTTCCGGATTGGGTCCAAATTGGTCAATAAATTCGGTACACAGGTTTGAATTTTTTCAATTTTGTCCTTCGATTAAAATTGATAATAAATGTGATTTTCATTTCAGCCCTTCAACTTTTGATTTATGATTTAAATCCCTGTTTAAATATTTAATGCTTATCAAATAATTGCTACATTTTTGCTAATAATTTTATTTTCCATCGATTTTTTTTCTTTGATTTATTTTTTGCCACTTTCATGCATTAGGATAATAATAATAATAATAATAATAATAATAATAATAATAATAATAATAATAATAATAATAATGAGCATGATCATGATGATAATAATAATAAAAATAATAATGATAATAATAATAACAATAAAAATAATAATAACAATAAAAATAATAATAATAATAATAATAATAATAATATAAAAAAAATATAATTACAATAATAATAATAATAATAATAATAATAATAATAATAATAATAATAGTTTTACTTTTTGATTTTAATCCCTTGATAAATTGATATTTGTGTTTTATTTTCCATTATAATAATAATAATAATTATAATAATAATAATAATAATAACAATATTTTTTTCCCTTACTCTTTTGTTAATGTGTTTAGGTTTTTTTCTCTCAATAAAAATAATGATGATGATAATAATAATAATAATAATAATAATAATAATAATAATAATAATAATAATAGTAATAGTAATAGTAATAATAATAATAATAATAATAATAATAATAATGATAATAATAATATTTTTTTCCCTTACTTCTTTGTTAATGTGTTTAGGTATTTTTCTCTCGGTATAATTTGATAATTTTTATTGCTTTAACAGTGATAACAATGATAAAAAAAAATTGTTTGATCTTTTGTTGAGGTTTTTAGGATTTTTTTTACAATAATAATGATGATAATTTTTTTTACAATAATAATAATGATAATTTTAAAATTTGAGACTTCGATATTGTTGTTATTATAATAGACATTGTTCATACCTTTTAGTAAAACAAGTTTTATATATTAAAATATTATATTTTAATCTTATTTCCATTCTAATAATAATAATAAGAATAATAACAATAATAATAATAACAATAATAATATTTTTTTTCCTTACTCTGTTGTTAATGTGTTTAGGTTTTTTTCTCTCAATAAAAATAATGATGATGATGATAATAATAATAATAATAGTAATAATAATAATATTATTATTATTATTTTTTTCCTTACTCCTTTGTTAATGTGTTTAGGTATTTTTCTCTTAGGATAATTTGATAATTTTTATTGTTTTAACAGTGATAACAATGATAAAAAAAAATTGTTTGCTCTTCTGTTGAGGTTTTTTGGATTTTTTTGACAATAATAATAATGATGATTTTTTGACAATAATAATAATGATAATTTTAGATGTTGAAATTTCGATATTGTTATTATAATAGACAATGTTAATACCTTTTAGTATACCAAATTATCTTAACAATCTGTAAAAAATTATTTTTTTCGCTCGCACTACACCCGCAACGTAGTGCGGGCAGTTGACTAGT
>CM055030.1:8821308-9025528 GCA_029204005.1 Salix udensis | reverse complement strand
TACATACTAAAAAAAAACGCTAGCTAGGGATTCAGGGGCGGTTGCGTGTTTTTGGCGCGTTGCTATCTTGTTGCCCAAGTTTTAACATAGCATCATAAAAGTATAGTGTAATAGAATTCTCCAGAAACAGAAACAGAAACACACCAAGTTTCGAGCTTTCAATTTGTCTTCCAGAACTCTTACTTTTATTTTTACTTTTTTGTAAATAAAGTGCCATTTCTACTTCTTCTTTTAAAGCTTCAAGCTTAACCAGCTGCTAAACAACGTTAGTTTCTTATTTCTTTTTCTTTTATTTTATCTGGGTTTTGGATTAGAATTGAAGAACATTCGCTCGTTATATAGTTGATTTGTTTTAGTAAGTATAAGAATAAGAATGCTGTATATATTTTTGCTTTGTTCGATTTTAATTCAATTTTGCTTTGTTGATTGCAGATTTTTGGTGCTGTTTCTTAAGATCGTTAATTTTTTTTTAAACGTAGCAGAGTTTTATTACAATATACAGTAATAATGGTAAGGATTCTTAGCCATCCTTCTCCTTTCCTTTCATCTACAGTGGTTGATTTCATTTCGATCATTGAATGAGTAATTGAGCATTTCACAAGCCTTTGTCTTGATGTTTACGTTGTGGGTTTTAAAGTTGAAAGTTTTTATAATCTTATATGACAAACATGGTGTAATCATTAAGCAGTTGAAGGATAATATATAATCCTATATTTATTTTTAGACCAGATATTCTTGCTCTTAGTTGAGCATATATGGAAGTTTTTCTTTTGGGCTGAGACTTGAGACTTGAGACTTGAATGTAATTTGCAAATAGGGCAACCCAATTGGGTTCTTTGAGCCAAAAATCGATGGCTTTAGGGGTCATGGATTTCAAAGATCAACCTTTAGACAATGAAAGACGAAGCTCGGTGAGTCCAGTAAGAGTAGAAACTCTGGGTTACAGAACATTTGAAAATTATGATTCTAATTAGAAACGTCAAGCATACATGAAAGATAGAAAATGTGATTCAGGTGTCTTGTTGCAGCAGGAGGTTTTTAATTTTTCTTTGTTAGTTCTCGGTGAGCTGTGAAGTCGGTTTCAGATTACTCCATTCTCATGGATTGTGCTGAAAGTAAAAGTAATTTTGAGGTTTCTGTGAATTGTGAATCATGATAATTTCTGTACTCAAGGATGCCCACGTTAGTAAGTGAGAATGACAAAAGAAAGAAATAGAGAAATAGTTCTAAATTACATGGTTGTGCTCTCCAATTTATGAGCATTCTTCAATTAATGCATTAGATTTGCTAAAAACTCTGTTTATTCAATGTTTCTTGGGGGACAAAAGCTGCATTTAGTGTGGAAACAGTTTGTCACCAAATAATATGGCTATTGGGCTGATTTAGCAGTAACCATCTGTCCATCAATCATTCATCACATCTTCTGTGTTCTAGTAGGGCCATCAGATGGATGGTTTTCCACCTCCTTCTGCTTAATTTGTTTCCCTTGTCCAGGAATCTCCTCTAGTGATAGGTGCCACTGTGGCTGCTGCTGCCTGGAGTGGTAAATTTTTAATTGGAGCATGGCAAGCATTCAAAGCTCGGCCTGTGGTTCCACGTGTTAAAAGATTTTATAACGGCGGGTTCGAGCAGGAGATGACAAGGAGAGAAGCAGCTTTAATTCTTGGAGTGAGGTAAACAGTTTGTATCCAGGTCTGATATTTATTTTTAGTTGGATGTGTTCTGGGGTTACCAGGTAACTGGTTTTACATTTTCATTTTCACCTTATGCTAGTAGGCTAGCAGTGATGTGCTCGCTTGCTGGTTAAACTTGTCACACATTCCCAATTCATATTTACAGGATTCGTCAAACAATAGCATTTACATTGCTTCAAGCAATTAAAGGCGTACAAATCAATTGATTTAAATTAAATATCTTGTTATCTTTTGGGATTTTTCCAATTCACTTGAATATATAATACGTGTGCTACATTCTACTTTTGTTTCAGAGAGAGTGCTGTAATAGATAAGATCAAGGAGGCTCATAGGAGAGTAATGGTGGCAAATCACCCTGATGCTGGAGGGAGCCATTATCTTGCTTCAAAGATCAACGAAGCCAAAGAGCTCATGGTGGGGAAAACTAAGGTGGGTGCCTCAATCTTTTAGGTGATACATGGAAGATACCAATACATGATTCAAGAGTCTTTTATGTTTCCTTGTAATCTTCATAGCTTGCTGTAACTGTCCGAATCAAGTTCCCATTTCCCCCGAAATGGGAGTTTCGTGATAAACTCTTGGATGAGAAAAAATTTCTGGCGAAGTTGCAACATTCTGCATTTCTTTTATTGGTTTCATAATAACTTGTGTTGTGAGGAGATAAACAAGAAAGATTGGTTTTGATTTTAATCAGGAAGAGGCTCATCCGATTTTTGTTGCTGATATGAACATTTAAAACATAGAAACAGACGATCGGATAGACTAAGAAAAAATTTCCTTGTGACTAGTGTTGCTGTCTCTCTCTTAACTTCTGTCACGGTTTCAACTCACCCTCTATACAACATCATTTCGTGATGTAAAATGAAGATTCATGATAATTGGTGTTGTACAATTAAGCATATTTACCGTGAATAAAATACAGTTGCTGATGCTTTGGCTACCGGAAGTTATAATCATGGTTTTGACCTCCTCCTGAATTCTTTAAAGATATTCTTGTTGTGGATACTAGGAGTGTTGTGAGGCCATGTTCTGTTATTTTGTAGGCTTTTAGCCTTTTCTTACCAAATTTTTTTCTCCTAGATATCCGAAAAAAATCTTGACGATGGTATTGCATAATTAAGCAGGCTAAAAGATGGGAGATGATCATAATCATATGTCAGATATTATCTCATGAAACACCTATCTCTTGGCTATCATTTCCAACTTAGAGTAGTGAGGAACAGAGTATTTCATTTCCAGAGACTGCAATTATCAGAAGTAAATGCTTATGACCGCAGGATGTGTCTTTTAATTTTGCTTCAGGATAATGTTGCGAAAATCTTCCATCTGGGCCTGAAGATGTGATCATATTTCTTTCTAATAAATAACTTGACAAAAAGTTTAGAATAATGTATAAGAAATAGCCTGAAAGATTGCTTGCTAATAGTCTGCCGAAAAACATAATTGCAATCCTAAAACCATATCTGTCAGCTTAAATATAGAAATTCATCCTTCTTCAAATCTTGTTGGGAGGCGACGAATATGTGATGCAGTCGACATAAATATCGGAAGTACTTCGACGAGCCAGTCAGTATGGCAAACATGCTAGCAGCTCTTCTTTGTGCCTGTTTGGGAGTGTGGTTACGGTTGTTTTTTAAGGTGTTTTTCATTTAGAAATATATCAAAATGATGTTTTATTTTATTTTATTTTTTTAAAATTATTTTTGACATCAGCACATCAAAATTATCTAAAAACACCAAAAAAAATCATTTTTTTTTCAAAAACACTTTTGAGAAGCTCTCCCAAACACACCCTTATCAATTGTTTCATAGATATTCGTACAGGGCTCTCTTTTTTGTCTAAAATCCCAAGAAAATGAAATAATCAAATGAGAACACAAAAGTGAAAGGGCAACATTTGAAGGAAACTTAGGGGTGCTTCTGTGCTTTGGAGTTGAAAGTCATCAAGACCTTAAATTAAGTTTTTGTCATACAATTTATACTAAGTTACTCTTTCAGAGTATAATTGGGAGTTGTTTCTAAAAGTGCTTTTCATTCATAAATACATCGAAATGATATTTTAAAAAAATAAATTATTTTTGACATTAGCACATGAAAATGATTTAAAAACAATAATTTATTTTAATTTATTTTAGAAAAACATTTTTGAAATACAATATGAAACACCCCAAAGTATGGTCATGCAACTTTGTGTTGGCCATTAGTGTCATGCTACTTTGATTTGGCATTTGAATCAAGAACATTTGCATCATGCAACTTAAATTTTTTCTTCTTTTTCTAAGCATTCGGGTCTTGTGATTTCTTTTTAAATCTTGTGCCCTCCCCTCAAAAGGTGTAGAGTGTAGAGGGATACAGAAGGATGGGATGCTGAAGATGTGATTGTTTAATATTGTTTTTTAAAATACTTTTTACTTGAAAAATATTAAATTAATGTTTTTTAAAAGTTTTTCAATAATTTTAATATATTTTCAATTAAAACACACTTTTATAAAAACATTTTTCATTGCATTACCAAACTCAAACTTATGACACATTTATATAAATAATTATATGTTATTATTATTATTACTACTACTATACTATTATAGTTGAGGAAGCTATATGTTAGAGTTTGACCATACTATTTAAAAATAAAATATAAATTATTATTATTATTATTATTATTATTATTATATATTATCTTATGATTCCTTATTCATGTGGAAGAAGGAAGTAATAGATGGACAAAAATAATGAGTTAAATGGTTCATTTTATAAAGAGTTAAATGAGTTAAATTAACATATTAATTTCATAATTTAATTATTTTATATTTTTGGGTTTTAATTTTTTTTATTCACTTAATTTTAAAAATTGTATAGATAAAATATAGATGTGTTTTAAGAGTTGTATTTAAAGGTTTGAGTTACTCAGTGAGTTTTTAGAGGTTTATGATAAATTTTAAAGTTGAGGTTTGAAAATTTTGGTTCAGAAAAATTATTTTTAGTTGTGAAATTATCATTGAATAAGAAATATTTAAAGGTGTTTGGTCATAATTACTTTTAAAAGCGATATCAATAATAATATAAGTAAAAATAATTAAAATTTGGAAGTATATTATTATGTATTCAATTATTAATATATCATAAAAACAGCAATGCAATGCAATATGAAAATTCTACTTTTATTGTCTCATGAAACTATTGCATTCTTATCACACCTATAATCAATAATTGGGAACAGAATTGGAGAACATGTAACTTTTTATGTAATATATATTAAACTAGAAGTACTGAATCGAAACAAAACCCAAAATTGAGGTCTCTTTCAGTACTTCATTAGTTATAATCAATGGCCGAATAAAGAACAGATGACCTGAGAGAGGATGGTCTGCTGAAATGCTCTGCTACGGGTGTTTCAACTCTTCCCCTATTTACTCTTACATTCCTTCTCCAATCATCAGCAACAGAAACAAGAACTTGTTCTTCAAGACCTTTCCTTTTTTGTCCTCTCATAAACCCAAGTTCACTCCATCACTCTCTTGCTCTCACTCTCTCTCTCAAATAATGGATTTGGACAACAACAAGGATCAAGAATCAACAAGTTTATTTGATTTCTTAAGCCGAAAGGCCTACGCACCACCTTCATGGGCTTCCCTTTTGAATCCAATCCCTTCTCATATCTTCTCTCTTGGTCACCTCCCTACTCCTATTCACAAATGGAACCTTCCGAATTTGCCCGCCAACACTGAAGTCTATTTAAAGGTAATCATTTTTTATGATCAATTCAAGTTATTTCCAGAAATCCCACCATGAAATTTTGATTCTTTATTTGTGATTTTGGGCGTGAAATTGAATTTGTTTATGTAGAGAGATGACTTGTCTGGGATGCAAATGAGTGGTAACAAAGTGAGAAAGTTGGAGTTTTTAATGGCTGATGCTGCGGCTCAAGGTGCTGACTGTATTATTACCATTGGTGGTATTCAAAGTAATCACTGTCGTGCCACTGCTGTTGCTGCTAAGTACCTTAATCTTGATTGTTACCTCATACTTCGTACCTCAAAGGTTAAGCCTTTGATTTGTTTCTATGTTATGCTGTGTGCGTGCGTGTGTTTTCGTTAGTAAGATGAATGATTTTGATTTATCTTTCAGGTTGTTGTGGACAAAGATCCAGGATTGACAGGAAATCTCTTGGTGGAGAGATTAGTTGGAGCTAATGTCCAACTTATTTCTAAAGAAGAATATGCACAAATTGGGAGTGTGGTTTGTTTACATTACCCAACAATTCTTGATGCATGTGTATTGGTGATTGTTAAGATGATGCCATACATTTTTTGATGGCTTATGGATGACCTTTATCTTTACCGTACCCTATTACAATTGTGCGTGTAGCGTATCAAAATGTTGTTCTAGGGATATAAGAAAATGTGGGGACTCATCAATCTAGGTAGAGGGCTGTTCTTTAACCTTGAATTTTGTCTTGATTGTAAAAAATACAGTTTCTGAAATTGTGTTTAAACACAATAGCATCTAATATGAGCTTATTCAGTTGCATCGCTTATGCAAGCAATCATTTGAAATCAATCACCATCGCCCTGTGACCTACCATGTATTACTTTCTTCCATTTATTATATGTGGCTCACTTTTATTTTAGAGATACATGCTCCTATGTCTATGTTCCTAGGTATTTAAGGAAGAAGTTACACTGCATGAGATTCCATTTTCTGCTGTAATATTCACGACTTGTTTGCATCTTCTGGTTTCAGTTTCTCTTAAGGTTCATGAAATGGATCTATTCGCAGCTGCAAATTGAGTCTAATATTGTAGATTTGACATGGTTCTCAGTCTATGGCCTTGAATTTTTTTATTAAATCTTCCATTTAGAGAATGCATAAACATTTTAGTTGCCAGTTAAACTGAATGGTCATGCTATAAATCTATGTTTTTGTGCGATATTCATCCAATGCTTTTGACTGTTAATGTGACTTTCAATTGGCTTACTGGAGGAACTGGTTTTGTGTACATTTATTCATCCTGTGGTGTCAGAATCTCACCAATGATTTAAAAGAAAAGCTGGAGAAGGAAGGGAGAAAACCATATGTTATTCCTGTTGGTGGATCAAACTCCTTAGGAACATGGTGAGTCTAGATTGGTCTGTGTTTAATCTTGTGAAATCGTTGAAGCATTATTCTGTTTCCATTTTGTGACTGCTCATTTAAACAAATGAACATGCCTGTGTAAGCTTGGCTAGGCCCTTTGTTTCTGCATGTCGCTAGTTTTCTTCTAAAATTTTAGTTTATTTCACTCAGGGGTTACATTGAAGCTATCAGGGAAATTGAGCAGCAAGTTCAGGCTACTACAGGCAGAATAAAATTTGATGATATTGTTGTAGCATGTGGCAGGTGCTGTTCTATTCTATCTGTTAAAGTTTCAGAAAATGACATGCTCTTTATTGTTTTTTTTTCTGAGCTGTGAAATGCTGTAAGGGACAAAAAAATTTCTTCAAGAGCTCAAGTACAAGAGAAATTTTGAGGCGATAAACATTCTAGGCTCTAAGTATATGGGGTGGCTAGTTAATGCTTCTTCCTGTTGGACCATTATTGCTTCATATAGCGTTTTAGGTAGCCTGTAGCATTATAGGAGCATTTTCTCTAGAAAAAAACATTTATACCGTTTAATCATTTCTCTTAATTATAAGCCTGACATATGGCATCCATTTTACAAAATCCCATCCATATATCTATTTCAATAAACCATTCTGTGATATGATCATGATATCACTTCTGTGCATTGCTCAACTTAGGTGACTGTTATATCCAAAGTTTCAGCCAAGCCTCTTCTAAATAATCACAAGGTCCCTAAACTTATAACTTCTCATCATAAACGCCATCAAGGCTACAAATTTGTTCAGTGTCAGCATAATCCAACTTAAAATCATCATTCCATTCAAAATCCTTAGCCATCTGGCATCGGGCCTTGATGTGGTAGCACTAACGTATGAGAACTCACTCAAATGTTGTCGGCCAAGATTTGGTCGGTTGGATACCATTATCACAATTATTTCAACTGTTGTCTTTCCTTTAATCTTAATTTGATTTTGAGATTATTACTGAAAGGTCTCAAAAAATCTGCAAGAGTATGAGATGGTTTTAAATTATGAGTACAAGCATCTGATCTGATCATTTTGATGTTCAAAGTTGCTGCTTATTACTGCAGTTTAACTTTTTGTGTGGAATCTGTGTTAAATGTTGTTCACTTGTGGGCTTTGAGTGGTCAAGTTTTTACGTGTTGACAGCTGATTGACAAGATACAAATTTTTTCAGCTTCAGAATATTGTTGTTCTACAAGTGTAATCCAGAAAGCTAGAAACTCTTGGTGCTATAATATGCTTTTATTAGTAATAAAAAAAAATGATTTGTTTTTTATTGCTTTCTAGTGGAGCAACAATTGCTGGTCTGGCATTGGGTTCATGGCTAGGAACATTAAAGGCAAAAGTATGTCTTCCTTCCTATGAATTCTCATTATGTCCCTGACATGTTTTTCCTAACTTTAATTCCATGTTCCTATCTAGTAGGTTCATGCATTCGCTGTTTGTGATGATCCTGATTACTTCTACAACTTTGTTCAAGACCTAATCGATGGACTCAAAGCAGGTGTTGACTCGCATGATATTGTAAACATCCAAAATGTGAGTGCTTCATCACATAAGTGAAGTGCATGCTCTGTTTTGATTTTTAAAGTAACATATTATAAAGCTGTCACATATATCATGATGAAGGGTAGTGTTTGTAACATATTATAAAGCTGTCACATATATCATGATGAAGGGTAGTGTTTGTAACAATGTACATATAGCATTTGATATTTGGCTTGTTTTTCTCTTGCTTCTGTTTCTTCTTTGCTTTTTGGGATTGTGTTGGACCTAGTCGATATATCTTTTTGTTGATGCATATATTTTAAGGGATTCAACTAGTTTATGTTCTGTTTAGTTTATTGTGTGCATGTCATTGTATAGTAACTTTTCTGATTGGCCTTTTTTCATATATTTTCACATCATGATTTTCAAGAAATCTGTTGGTCCCTGCTTTTTCCTGGAAATATATTATCGCGGCTGCAACTCAATGGTTTATGCTTTATTTTAACAACTGGTGTGTGAATCTGATTCTCCTGGAAGTTTAAATGGCAAAGCTGAAAACTTGTAGTTTTTGGCATAACATTTCGGCATGATGTGTCAGGTTGCTTGGTTGAACAGAGAATAATTATATGTTTGCCTTTTGTTCTTATTGCTCACAGGCCAAGGGTCTGGGTTATGCAATTAATACATCCGAGGAGCTTAAATTTGTTAAACAAATTGCTACCGCTACAGGGGTCGTTCTTGATCCAGTTTACAGGTATGGTACTCCTAGTATGGATATGAATGTTAAGTTACATATGTTTTTTTTATCCTTTATGACATCCGATTTTATTTAATATATCTGTATTAATCAAACAAAAGAAAATACCAACGACATCATGACTATGGTTCCATGAAATTGCTTCAAAAGGGCCATTTTTCAATCCAAACCAAATGATGTACTGCGTTGCTGCTAGAAATCCCATGTAGGTAGACCGACGTGTGTTTGTTGTGAGATTATAATTATAACCGATAACTATGAAGAGGTGCATGCCAACATGGTGAACATTCATATCCACAGTGAAACGGTTTCAGCTTTCAGAAATGAAATTGTGTGAAGATCTGTCATGATAGTTTATATAATTACAAAGTTAACACTGAGCATAGCTTCCAGTTTAGCTTTTTATAACGAATACAAGTTCTCGGTGTGAAGATCCTGAAGTTCACTGATGCTCTCATTGTGCTGTCCTTGTAGTGGGAAAGCTGCTTATGGAATGATGAACGACATGGCAGAAAATCCAAAGAATTGGGAAGGGAGAAAAGGTCCTCTTCATCCATACAGGGGGGCTCTTAGGATTGTTTGACAAAGTAGACCAGATGTCTTCATTGGTTGAAAATTGGGGCCGGATGGAAGTCCAGGAATCTGTTCCAAGAAAGGATGGTGCAGGAAAAATGTTCTAGTGAAGAAAATCAAGTTTTTCAGCTTCCTTCTCGTTTGTTTTCCTGGTAATTCCCAAATCTGTGTTTCATAATGATGCATGAAAACTATATGCTTGTATTCCTGTCCAAAAATAAGAAGAAAGGAAAACTGTACCGTTATTATCGTACTCGGATTGACAATGATGAGATTTGCTTCCAGCACAAATGGCTTACATGCAACCATGTTGATTCTAGTAAAAGCGCTTTAAAAAGCGCTTTTGTTTCAAATCTATTTCAAAAAAAAAAAAAAAGGATTGTGTTTTGCTCGATCGGATATAATTGATATTATAAAATTATTTATTATTTAAAAAAAACACTATTTAGCTGAAACGGAACGGGCGGAACGAAACCGGTATGGTTCGATAGGTATTTGGCCGAAAAATCCAGAACAAATCAAAATTTAAACTGAGATAAAAACGATGTTGTTTTGTCTTGTTTTTTTAATTTGTACAAAATGTTTCGGTCATTTTAGGTTTTCAACCGAAACAGAACAAAACTGACAACTTTGGGGCATACTGCTAAATTTGAGTTTGAACCTGAAACAATTTACAAGGCAAAACTCTATTTTTTCTGTTGGAGAACCTACTTGTGTTACTAATGTTCTTTTCATGGCATCATAGATTCTTTATTTTCATCTCGGTCTCTGGATGTCTTTAGTGTAATCATCTCGATCTAAAAACTTAACGGTCGAGAAATAATTTTACATTAATTTGTTAACACCTTACAATTCATGAGTTTTAAACTAGAAATTCATGAGTTCTTGATCATTATAATCAATATATTATATGAAGGAATCTTCTTGAAAGCTTATGTAATTAAGCTATGCTCTAACAACGATTTTGTATTAATACGAACACTTGGCGAGGAGTATATATTTGTGTACGTCATAAGATTTTAAATTTCCTTTATTAACATTTTTTTTTCTCATTTTATTCAAGTGTAATTGCTTAACTAATTCTATCATGCTGAAAAGGGTCATGGTAGGGATTGGGGAGAAAAATTCGAATGGATAGCAGGATAGCGTAAAGAGTTCATTTTACTTGGCTGAAAATGCTAACAAGCCTAAATAAAGATTATTTTTTAATATTTAAAAATATATTAAAATAATATATTTTTATCTTTTTAAATTTTATTTTTTAACAGCAGTAGCATATCGAAAACCATTTAAAATATAAAAAGATATTAATTTTAAATAAAAAAATATTTGTGAAAAAAAAAATTAAAGTTTGTCTGAATTCCAAATACACTTTTATGCCAATGATGCTAGCTATGAGAATTACATTTTGTAAAAGTTTTTTAATCGAAAATATATTAAATAATCTTAAAAAAAATAAAAATGGAATGGCTGGTTTGACACCACATCTACTAGTCTATTGACCTTTTTAGGACATGAGACGAGTCGCTACATCTGTATGATAATGAACTAACATATGCCTGATGATCTTTTGATGTTTAGAGATGTTATAAAGTTGTTGTTTTTATTTGAAATATATTTAAAATGATTTTTTTTTATTTTTTTCAAATTATTTTTAATATCAACCCATTAAAGAAAACATCAAAAACACTAATTTAAAGTAAATCAAGAAATAATTTTGAAAACCAAAATGCTAGATAAGTCAAACCATCTGTCTACTCTCTTTTGACACCTTTTCTTTTCTTCGTTTAAGTAATTTATTTTCGTCCTTATTCATCGAAACAATTTATATGAGTTCTTGATGATGTTGTCTGAGCCAATGTTTTTTGTATTACAATAGTATTATTTACTCTCATTTCAATATATGAGCATCACTGGCCACCTCTATTTGTTAATTTTACAATTTATAAAATTAATTAAAGTATATGCAAATCAACACAAACACTCAATTCCATGCATCCCATCAATTTATCTCAACTAAAAGCATTATTTTTGCAAGTGGGGATACTCTGCACCAATGTTCAAGCTTCACCATACATGTTTATTATACTCGTGGTGTTTTATCTGTTTATTGGATTTGCAGGATATTCAAATAGTTCAGAAATTAATTGAGAAGTGTATAAGTTACTTCGAATATTCATATTATAAAACAAATAAATTGCAAGAACTAACATGAATCACAACTTAATCAACCAATAGTAAAGTATATGACAAAATGCTATCAATCATCTCGACAAATTTCTGAAAAAGAAGCTGGGACGGTACCTTTCACTCTATCTTCTCCGACAATGGAATGCAATATCCCACTACTCTTTTAGGGTTTGGGAGGAGATTGATGGGATAAAAATTAATTTAAAAAATATTTTTAAAAAAAAACTTTTGAGAAACAATATCAATGATCCGGTAAATTGCTTTCATCAGGCGAGCGTGGACATGATTATTTATGAAATTTTAAGTTTTGTTGTAGCAATGTTCAAATTTAGATGATGAAAAATGAGTGTATTCGCTACAAAATGATGAACAAAAAAGAGTTAATTAGATCGTGTGGAGGTAAGAGAGCCTGTGGTCAACTCAATCTAGCACGGATGAGACATCACTATCATGAGATGGCTTTGCATGTTCATTTGTTGAGATCTTTATCCCTCAAGTGGGCTTGGCTTGAAGATAGCTAGCTGTCATTGCGTACTCTTTTGTGCATTCATAAATCGCTTTCGTTTCTTTAATTTAAGAACTTGTTTGAGAGTGCGGTTGTGATAGTTTTTGAAAAGTATTTTTTCGTGTTGAAATGTATTAAAATGATGTTTTTTTATTTTTTAAAAATCATTTTTGATATTAACACATTAAAATGATCTAAAAATACTAAAACATATTAATTTAAAATGCAAAATTTTTTTTTCAAATTTCGGCAAAAAAAACAGGTTGGATCGCATAGCCAAACATGCTCTAAAATTGATTTTGAAAATATTCGTAGATTTTATTTTTATTTTTATTTTAAATTAAAAAAAAATTAGTGTATTTAGATTATTTTCATGTGATGAAGTAAAAAATAATTTTAAAAAAAAATTGATGATTTTTTTTGTATAAAAAAGCAACTTCAAAAGCAATTTCAACCACACCCCTAAGTTTTTATCAGAGTAAAATGTTTTTTTAAAAAAATTATTTTTATTTTTTATTTTAAATTTAAAAAAATAATGTTTTTAGATTATTTTCATATACTAATGTTAAAAAAAAATTATAAAAAAAATTTGATATTTTTTTGAACTAAAAGTATCGTCAAAAGTAACCCTCAATCACACCCTCAACTTATTGAATATTTGACATTGCGTTTCAAGAGAACTTTTTGAGAAAAAAAATTTAAAAAATATTTTTTATTTTTATTTTAAATTAAATATTTTTATTACTTTTAGATCATTTTCATATACTAATATAAAAATATTTTTTAAAAAAATAAAAAAATATTATTTTAACTCATTTATAAATGAAACACTTTAAAAATACAACTCACTTATATTCTCAAACAGTCTCACTTATATTCTCAAACAGTCATTATTGCTTAAAGTTTCCAGGAGAAACGTAAGCGTATTGTTTTATGAAACCCTTGGAATGTAGAATGTGCTAGGCACTGTGGTAGGTTCTGTTACTGTAGATTTTTAAAAAATATATAATTTTTTTTCTTAATTCAAGTGTTTACAGTAAATTTGAACCAAAGTGAAACTCTTTATATATATATATATTCGAATAATTTTGATTTATGAAAGTAGAAGATAAAAATGAACCGTGCACACTTGAATTAACCTCTACTCTAATCAAAGTTTGCACAACAGACAGCTTCTCATTTGAAGATAAAGCAATGATGAGCAGCTAAGCAACGTTGTAAAAAACAGCAACCTTTCACATTGATTCGAGGATTTCTAGTCGGCAGTCATCGAAGTGGGGTGGCCCACTACTTTGATCTCTTCTCACTACGTGGCCATGTTTACTTGCCCCTTTTAACCTCCAGTTTCCAAGGCTCTCCATCCACTAGCCATGTATAAATGTTTCTGATAAGTCAGAAATTAGTAATATTGGAGCATTTAGATTATACTTTTGCGCTTCATTTCTCTCTTCTCTGAGTCTTGTGTCGAAGAATATTAGAGTAGATACTGTGTAAATTTGGATTTTAAGTGATAAGATCATCATGGTGATATCTACTACCGCGACAGATTCCGATGAGAATTTGAACTCCACTTTTGCTTCCAGATATGTACGCACTGCACTTCCTAGGTATGTGTTTTTCTTCTCTTTGCTTCTTTCATTTTATCATTTTTGTTTAGAGGAGGAACAGCTTGAATATATAGACGGACAAGCTTGCCTCACACATGGGTGGCGGACTGTTCAGATCATTTCTCTGCATGAAAAGATCCAACTGATCCTTCATTGGATTTTGGGCTGTTCCAGTATTTGGTATGGACTAGATGTGAGGAATAAAGGGACTTTCTTGTTTTTGGTTTTGTTCTCTGTTTCTACTAGCCTTCAACCATGGAGGTTAGTAGTGAGAGACACTTGATCTTTCATCCAACAAGGCCTTTATTTAAGGTTAATATTTCTCATCTCAGAAATAATTGCTAAACGGTCTGTATATAAGATTCAGGTTTGAGTATAGGATCATACCCTTTTGGAGCAATGTTTTTTGTGTAGTGGGACCTTACTCATCCATGTCGTTTTTCTTATCAATTTGGAAGATAAATGTGGATTCCTGTGAGTTGCTGCAGGTTCAAGATGCCAGAGAATTCAATGCCAAAGGATGCAGCATACCAGGTGATAAATGATGAGCTGATGCTGGATGGTAATCCAAGGCTCAACTTGGCATCTTTTGTGACAACATGGATGGAGCCCGAGTGTAATGATCTCATCATGGCTTCCATTAACAAGAATTATGTCGACATGGATGAGTACCCTGTTACAACAGAGCTCCAGGTTTTATATATTTCTTATTAACGCTGGCTAGTAAAAGATCTGAGAAGAATTTCGAGATTATGACATTTATGTTTCGAATTTTTAATTCTGATTCTGCAGAATCGATGTGTAAATATAATAGCCCACCTGTTCAATGCTCCTGTTGGGGATAAAGAAACTGCAGTTGGTGTCGGGACTGTGGGATCATCAGAGGCAATAATGCTGGCTGGATTAGCTTTTAAAAGGAAGTGGCAGAATAAGAGGAAAGCAGAGGGCAAACCGTACGATAAGCCCAATATAGTCACCGGAGCTAATGTTCAGGCGAGTTTTTCATTAGGACAGTCATGCTTCTTGGAATATGGCAATAATCTCAATCTCACCGGAGCTAATATATTGCTTTTGACCTCATGTGAACTGTTTATGCTCTTTATCTGTACATGACAGGATGTTCCTGCTCATACCATGTTTTTTATTACCTTCAAGCACTAGTACCATACTTTGCTGTTCTTTATTCAGCATATTTGCAAAGTGCGATTTCCGGGGTGGGGTTTTCCTGCATTAGTCATAGATGTCACAATTCAAGAATAGAGAACAAGTTCAATGGATGCTTGATACAAGAACAGAAACATACTCAAGTTGTACATTTCTTGAGCAAAAACTTTGCAGTAGTTCTATATATATTTGCCAAGATTGAAAGCATTAATCTAGTTTCAATGTTGATTCACCACAGCTGGATCTTTTTGTAGGGGCTCATGTTTCACTCAAGAATTGATGTTTTTCTTTGTATATGCCCGCCACTTTCATAAAATATCTCCATATATGCTTGCCAATTTCGTAAGAAGTGGGTAGTCTGTAGTGGTAATGTATTGAAAACAAAGAAATCCTGAAGTAGAAAACGTTCCTGCTCTGCAAAACCACACAGAAGAACAGGTGTTGCCAGGGCCTAGATTAGACCAAAATATAAGCGAAATAATTTCTTTATTATCATCCAAGATACAGTGGTAGAATAAGGGAGTCATTGTAGCTTGAATTTACTGACATTTTATACATCTACACAATGAATTAATCACTTAAAGCAGCAATGCTAAATTTTCCTTGTATTTCGTTGTGCAGGTTTGCTGGGAGAAATTTGCAAGGTACTTCGAGGTTGAGCTGAAGGAGGTGAAGCTGACAGAAGGGTGTTATGTGATGGACCCAGTCAAAGCTGTTGAGATGGTGGACGAGAACACAATCTGTGTGGCAGCCATTTTAGGATCTACACTTACTGGAGAGTTCGAAGATGTGAAGCTTCTCAATGACCTCCTCTCCAAAAAAAACAAGGAGAATGGCTGGAACACACCAATTCATGTTGATGCGGCCAGTGGAGGATTCATTGCTCCTTTCATTTGGCCTGAACTTGAATGGGATTTTCGTTTGCCATTGGTGAAGAGCATCAATGTTAGCGGCCACAAATATGGCCTCGTTTATGCTGGTGTCGGCTGGGTTGTGTGGAGGAGCAAGGAAGACTTGCCAGATGAGCTAATATTTCACATCAACTACCTTGGATCTGATCAACCTACTTTCACCCTCAACTTTTCTAAAGGTAATGCATAGCTAGGGTTATCTTTTTAATGCAAATTACAGTATCTTCACATTTCTTGCTAGCAACATGAAAGTTTCCCGCCAATATCCACTTTGTTTCATTGAAACAGTTTAATATTGCAGGTTTGTAAACTTTTCAGTTTGCTTCTGTTACTGACCCCTTTTTTCTTCCATGATTTTCATCAGGTTCGAGTCAGATAATTGCTCAATATTATCAGTTTATACGGCTTGGCTTTGAGGTAAAATTTCATGTGTCTAATGGAGAATCCTTGTAGTCATCATGGAACAGAGAACATGGTGACCTTTTCCTATGCCCCGAATTTCTTTTCTGGACTGAACTGCTAGAGAATAATATAAATCTTATTCTGGAACTTCACCTAACAATTTGAGTTTTTAGATGAGATAGTTTACTAATAGATAGTTTGAAGATGTTGCTATGGAAACAAAAGTTATTTGATATTTGAGCGATTTTAGATAAGCTTGTTCTGAGATATATTTACAGGCTCTGCTGTGTTTTTCTCATTGTATGTTGACCTCGTATCAGGGTTACAAAAGAATTATGGAAAACTGCCTGGAGAATGCGAGAGCACTGAAAGAAGGGTTAGAAAAAACAGGGCGGTTTAAAATTCTCTCCAAGGATAAGGGAGTGCCTCTCGTGGCCTTCTCTTTGAAAGACAGCAGCAAGCACACTGTGTTTGAAATAGCTGAGAGTTTGAGGAGGTTTCGGGTGGATACTTCCAGCCTATACAATGCCGGCTGATGCCCAGCACGTCGCCGTCCTCCGTGTCGTGGTCCGGGAAGACTTCAACCGGAGCCTGGCGGAGAGACTTGTCTCGCACATCGAGCAAGTCTTGAGAGAAACAGACGCGCTTCCTAGCCGCGTCCCTGTCGAAGCAGCGCACATCATTCCTGCCGACGAAACACTAGATAACATGGCTGAGAATAAGGCTGTTAAAAAGAGTGAAAGGGAGATACAGGAGGAGGTCGCCCTGTACTGGAAGCGGCTTGTCAGTGAGAAGAGAACTGGACCCTGCTAGCATCTGAACATGAATCTTATCCTGGTAAACACCATGGTCAACCTGGTGGTGTTTTGTGAGGTCAATGCTACTAGATTTCTGTGGCTTCTGAGCCGTATGTTGTGTGTTGCATGAGTAATACAATTATCTTCAGGTGTTCTGGGTGCTGTACTTGAAACATCAGATTGAAAATCTTTAAATAAAACAGGTCTTTCTCCAGTCTCGTGATTCCCTGAGCAAGCTACCACCAGAAAAAACCTTAAGTGATTCTCATTGAGGCCAGTCATGAAAATAATAATAATAAGAAAATAGATAAAACAAAGGTAAATCCCCGTTTCAAAAAGAAATACTGTGGTTTTGGACTATCTTGGTTTTAATTCTGTACTGTGGTCTTCTGGTTCTAGTTTATTACAGTTTTTCAAAAGTAAATTTTGAAAAAAAAACTAGTGTTTTTTAGATATTTTTATGTGCTATATTAAAAATAATTTTAAAAATATAAAAAAAATATTATTTTAACATATTTATAAACATAAAATATTTTGAAAACTAAGCTTCATATCATTATCCTAAACACACTTCGTAATTTCATCTCTTTTTTTATTTCTAGCTCAATTTACTCGTGGGGCTTTCTTTCCTTCTTCTTCCTTTCCTCTCTTCGTTCTAAAAGGTAAGGGTTAGCTTTTTTATTGGTGATAATTCAATTTCAATCCTTGTTTTTTTATTTCTAATTTTTGTTCTTTGATCTTTTTGTAAGTCTTAATTATTTTTTTATCTTGTGTTATTCCTTTGTTTTCAATATTATCTATTAATGTTTGATCTGTCGTGCCTTAACCTTTTTTTAACCTTTTTTTTTATTTTTTTTTGACTATCATTTGGCATTGTTTTTATTTTTAAAAAAAAATGAATTTATGGTTTTCTTTGATTTTTTTTCTACCAATTATTTTAACCTATTTTGAAACACGCCTTCAGCATCTAAACAAAAAAAAAAAAAATCAATGCTGAGCGCAGGAAATACTTTGAAGATAAGTGAGACAATCTGAATCAAGATAAAATGGGACTGCCCATATGTTATGTCAAGAACAAAGAAAGAGATCTCACATGTTCAGACATTTATGCATTACATAAAGGTCCGAACTTCTCTCTAGCTCAGCCAAAATTAAAGAGAAACTTAGTCAAGGAATAATCTAGTATTCAAAACCCTTTGACTTCCATTTCATAAGAAGCAAAAGGAACACTGGATTCAATACAGAAACCAGAGGTTTAGCCAAAAAAATTCATCCAACCATGCACAAAACGTCACCTAATTCATTTACTACTACTGTGTGAAATACTTTTTAGCAACTAAGAATCAATGCAAGATTGCAAGAATTCAGTCCTTTATTTGTAAAACAATTTAACCATAAATATGAATGAAAGAAAATTTGCCTCCATTAAGTTTCGTAGATGACAATCAAATCATGGAATCAATATGAATTTGACAAGATATAAGGATTAAAATTTACCAGAGGTCTCTAAAACGATGGAGCAAGCACCCATATTGCTGCAGTGACAAAACAAGTCCAGTTTTTTTCAGAATATTGAATTATGATCAGTCAATTTCTAAAGAAGAAAAAAAGGCTCCGTCGTGTTTTACAAAAATAACAAAAGGATATGCGTAAATAAGCAACAATCATGAACCCTATATTGCTACCATGTTTATTTCCCATTTGGAATATTAGCTGATAATGACCCCAAAAAAAAGGAAACAGGCAGGTTCTAAACTGACAAACAAAATGGTTATTTTGTTCGTTCAAATCCAACCATTCTTGGGCTTTCTTCAATTTTGATCCGGAGTAGCTGCTCCTTGGTTAAGCTCTGCAAATCTCATCCCCACACGCATTGAATGCTTCATGAACTTTTCAGCACATCTCATGACACAAGTCTCCTCTTGCTTCTGAAGCGATTTGCGTGTGAAGCTATCTACACAGTCATTAAAGCATCTCTCCACAAGTGAATTATACATCTTCAAACTGCAGGTACCCCACATCCACAGAAATAAAAATTAGATCTTTTTTTCATCGCATAATATAGAAAAACTCAGAATCGGTATCCAATGACACCAGTTTCCAAGTTTTTGATAGTTAAACTTAGAGAAGCAAAATAGCTACAATTACTTGCAAGAACATCTAGAACACTACTTTCTACAACCGAGTCACAACAGCTTGTAAAAATCAAGAAAGCTTTACGTATCCGGAAAAGGTATGCTAATAATTATCTAATGTAGTTCCCAAAACGTCCAAATGCAACATAAATGGTGTTGCAGTGGTTTTTAAGGAGAACATTCATCTGGGCTTCACATGATTAACGTCACATACAAATAAATCGATTCATGTGACCTTTTGGCGTGTAATTAGCCAGGATGTGAGGCCCCCCACTTGAGTAAAATGCAACAGGAACCACAAAAAGAAATCATGTTGACAAAGATTTCACAGATCTAAGCCAGGATATGTTACCTGTCGCGCAACTGAAGGTTTTCGATCATGGAAAGCATACGGGTCTGATCTTCTTTCGATAGACCTTCCATTCCTCCAAGCATGTCCTTGTCCATTTTTGATTGCTGATTTCAGAGATCTAGTTCGGTTTTTGGTTGATTTTGTGGATTCTGCTACTTAGACTAGTCTAGGGTTTTAGCCATCTTTCCTTTTATACCATAAGGGTTTCAGGAAAGCATTGCAACGGCGTCGTTCTAAGAAGCATGCTGACCTCGGCCCAGGTCAATGAAAGCATCGTTCTTAGAGGTAGTTGGCCCGCACTCTCTTGCAAACCTAATAATATATTTCAATGAGAATGGACACTCTTTTAAAAAAACTTTAAAAACTGTTTCAATAAAAAAAATTGATATAAGATAATTTAATGATAAAAAACTATCAAAATCGTAATAAAAATTAAAAGAACATTAATTGATTATGTTAAATTGCAAAGAGCAATTGGTTAACATTAGAATCCAATAAAAAAAAGGGAGTTACTGAGATGTATAATTCAACTAATCAGATCCCTGAGTTTATTTTCTAGAAATCATCAATTTGAGTTACTCATCAATCAGAGTCGCTGAAAGTCTTAACTGATTGTTAATTTCAGGACTCGTGAGATTATTCGAGATATATTTAAGCGGACTCGAACATCCAAAATTCAAAAAAATAAATAAAAAATGTAACATATCCAGAAAATCAATTAAAAAAAAGCAAGCAGGTAATTGTCGAAGTAGCCCAGCCCATACTGGACCAACTGAGACCAGCACACTCGAGCCCATATTGAACCCTAGAAGGCTAGAAAGTAGAAACTGCAACTTCATGCACATCAAATCCCCATTATCTCCCTCTCTTCCCTGTCTGCTTAATAATCTCTCTTCTCTGCTCTTCTCATCTCACTTCTCCACTAACAGTGAAATAATTTCTTAATCATTTCACTCAATCTTTATAATCGCTTATTCAATCCGACTCTTATCAGCATCATCGTCTCAAGTAAGCCTTCCGTCTATCTCTAATCACAATTTTTTATCGTTAATTTAGATCTGATTACTTATTAAAGCGCGCAACGTACTTTCATTCGGATTCACAACGAAACGAATATTTATTTTTAATTGTTTTCCTGTTAATAATAATGTGATTTTTTTTTGCTTAATTCGGAATTTATGGTTTCATAAGAGAGGAATCGTCTTTTTTTTTAGTTTTAGAGGGAGGTTAAATCGTAGAGAAAATCGATGGGTAGAAAGAAGCCAGCCGCGCGTGATGAGGAGAACGCGCCTGCGGGTGGTGGAGGGAAGTCGAAGAAGAAGGGGTTGATGATTGATGATGATGAGTATTCGGTTGGTATCGAGTTGGCCGAGGAGACGCAGGTTCAGGAGGAGAAAGTTGTGATTACTGGCAAGAAGAAGGGTAAGAAGGGAAATCAGAAGGGTTTTAAGGAAGAGGAGGGGGCTGGTGAGGAGGAGGAAGCGCCGGAGGTTGTGTTTGCCGGGAAAAAGAAGTCGAAGGGGAAGAAGAGTGGAGCTGGTGGGAATACTGGTTTTTCAACGTCCAATTTTGCTTTGTTGGGAGGTGATGAGGATGATGACGGGAATGGTGACGAGGATGAGGGATCGGATTTGACTGGTGAGAAAGATAGTGAGGAGCAGGATGAGTCCGTGGCAAGTTTTAAAGGGAAGACAAAGGGTAAGGGGAATAAGGAGAGTGGTGGTGGTAGTTTGTTTAGTGCATCGGCTTTTGATGCTATTGATGATGGTGAGAATGATGGAGAGGTGGAGGATAAAGAAGAGGATGACGATGACATGCCTGTTATTGAATTTACAGGAAAGAAGAAGAAGTCGGCAAAGGGTGGTAAGAAAGGGTTCTGGGAGTGTGTTTTTGGCAGCGAGTCTCGATGGGTTAGATGAGAATGAAGATGGTGAGAAGAAAGATGAGGACGAGGATGTTGGTGCAATTACCTTCTCTGGTAAGAAGAAGTCTTCCAAGTCTAGCAAAAAGAGTGGTATTAATAAATTTAGTGCAACATTACTTGATGAGGAGAATGATGAAGATGCTTCTGTGTCTGAATCAGTGAAAACCAGTGATGATGTGATTGGCGTTGAGGATGAAGATGAGTCGGTGGTTGCATTTACAGGTAAGAAGAAGACTTCTAAGAAGAAGGGGACTAGTAATCGTGTTTTTTCAGCTTTGGGGGGAGACGACCAGAGAGAAGTTGATGAGACACTTGAACCAGAAGAACCTAATACTGTCGAAGCTAATGATAGTAAAGTTACTAAGAGTGAAGTGGTGGCAGAGACTTCAAAGAATAAGAAGAAGAAGAAGGGTAAGAGTGGAAGGACTGCTCAAGAAGAGGATGATTTGGATAAGATTCTCGCGGAGCTAGGTGGGGGGGGACCTGCTTTGAAACCTTCTGAACCACCTCTACAAGAGGAGAAACTTAATGTTCAGCCCGAACCAGTTGCAGTGCCAGATGCTCTGGTTGAGAAGGAGGGTGAAGAAGATAAAGAAGAGTCTGCTGCTGCAAAGAAGAAGAAGAAGAAGAAAGAGAAGGAGAAAGAGAAGAAGGTAGCCGCCGCTGCCGCTGCTGTGGCAAAAGAAGAAGCTAAAGCTGAAACAAGTGAGCCAAAAAAGACAGATGCGAAGAGTAAAGCTGCTGAAAAGAAGCTTCCTAAGCATGTTAGAGAGATGCAAGAGGCACTTGCTAGGCGAAAAGAAATGGAGGAGAGAAAAGCAAAGGAGGAAGAGGAGAAGAGGAGGAAGGAAGAAGAGGAAAGACTAAGGCAAGAAGAGCTTGAGAGGCAAGCAGAAGAGGCTAGGCGCAGGAAGAAGGAAAGAGAAAAGGAGAAACTATTGAAGAAGAAACAGGAAGGCAAGCTTCTAACAGGGAAAGCAGAAGGAAGAACAACGGCGGCTAGAGGCTATGCGGAATCAAATACTTGCTAATGCAGGCGTTACTGTCCCTACTGCAGATAGAGATAATGGGCCTACAAAACGGCCCTAGGTACCAGACTAAGAAGTCAAAACCAGCTCACCATCAAGCAAATGGTATCAAGATAGAGGAACATGTAGATGCTAAAGGAAAAGAGCAAGAGGAGCAGGAAGAAGTGCATGAGGTGGAAACCGTAGAATTAGAAAAGGCTGAACCAGCAGAGGGAAGAAAAAACCGAAGTTGCTAATGTACCTGAGGAGAATGGAATGGAGGAAGATGATGACGACGAGGAATGGGATGCAAAGAGCTGGGATGATGTAAATCTTAATGTTAAGGGAGCATTTGATGACGAGGAGGATTCTGAACCTGAACATGTCGTGAAGAAGGAAACAAAGAGTTCTGTTCCAGCTTCTCGCAGTGCAGGTTAGTTTTTGCTTGATTTTCATGTTGGACTATCAAGTTTTGGTATCTATACCAGTTTCTTCTGTTTCTGATTGGTTTCTTTCATTCTAATACTACTGCATCCCCTCCTTCAGATGCCAAGCCTACATCACAGCCAATGAACTCTCATGATGTTGAAAATAAGAAAATTCAGACTGAGGTTGGAGTTTCTGGCAAAAATATGAAGAAAGATGCTGCTGTGAAAAATAAAGCAGTGGTTTCAGATTCCATCCCCTAAACAGGCTGAAGAGAACCTGCGCTCTCCAATTTGCTGTATCATGGGCCATGTTGATACTGGTAAAACTAAGCTGTTGGATTGTATTCGAGGCACCAATGTGCAAGAAGGTGAGGCTGGGGGTATCACGCAACAGATTGGTGCAACATACTTTCCTGCTGAGAACATTCGGGAGAGAACCAAGGAATTGAAAGCTGATGCAAAATTAAATGTCCCTGGTCTGTTGGTTATTGATACCCCAGGCCATGAATCTTTCACTAATCTACGGTCACGTGGTTCAGGTTTATGTGACATTGCTATTCTGGTTGTTGACATAATGCATGGCTTGGAGCCACAAACCATAGAATCACTCAATCTTTTGAGGATGAGGAATACAGAATTTATTGTTGCATTAAATAAGGTCTGTTTTCTCTCTCTTCCAATTTTAATTATAGGGGGTGTTTGGGAAGCACTCCAAAAGTGCTTTTCAAAAACATTTGATTTGTTTTTGCTATAAGTGAAATTTGTTTGTGCTTTATTAGATATTTCGATGTGATGATGTCAAAAATGATTTTAAAAAAAATAAAAAAATATTATTTTAATGCACTTCTAAGTGAAAATTATTTTGGAAAGAAACCACAACCACACTCCTAATCACCCTCTCACCTCTCAGAGATAATGCTATAATGTGTTAATCTATCCTTCAACTGATGTTAGGTTTTGTTCCTTTGTCATTTCAATGTTTTAGGTGGACAGACTCTATGCCTGGAAAGCACAACGTAATGCACCTATTAGAAAGACATTGAAGCAGCAGTCAAAAGATGTGCAAAATGAATTTGACAGGAGGCTCATGGAGGTCATCTATTTTTATGCTTCCTTCAAATGAGTTTTATCAGCTCGCTCCTTTTGTTAAAATTATGCCTTCCCACTGGATCCCAGGTTATAACTCAGTTCAAGGAGCAAGGATTAAATACTGAATTGTACTATAAAAACAAGGACATGGGAGAAACTTTTAATATTGTTCCGACAAGTGCAATTAGGTAAGACCTAGATTTCCTAGCTTTCCCTCTCATACTAATCTGAGACTTGTCAACTTTAATATCTGATCATGTTTCTGGGTCTTGCATTCTGTTCTAATGCTTTTACTATATGTCATAGTGGAGAAGGTATTCCTGATCTGTTACTGCTACTGATCCAATGGTCTCAGAAAACTATGATTGAAAAACTCACATTCAGAAATGAAGTGCAGGCATGTTCTCCTGTCTAATGTGTCTTAACTGCTATAATGCCTTAAGTCAACGCTAATACCTGATTGTTGTTGGGTACCTTTGCCAGTGTACGGTATTGGAGGTTAAGGTTATTGAAGGCCATGGAACAACAATCGATGTTGTGTTGGTTAATGGTGTGCTCCATGAAGGCGATCAAATTGTGGTTTGCGGCTTACAAGTAAGCTCAGAGCTTTGCTATTCCTGAAGATTTGATGAAGTGCTAGTTTCTGAGTTATTGATGATTTATTTTTGTCTACAGGGTCCCATTGTTACTACGATTCGGGCACTGCTGACACCCCACCCGATGAAGGAACTCCGAGTTAAGGTGTGGTTTTGTGCATTACCTTTCTGTCGTCCTTTTCCCTTTTCCCTTGTTTTTTCTCTGCAGTTCTTATGTTGAATATTTGTGATCTGGGATTAATCTGTTTGGGCTTAACTCATCATTGTGTTTGTCCCTGTATGTTAATAAATATTCAATTTGCTATGTAATCTATTTTTTGTCAAAATCATGGAATAGGTATTGATTATCTAATTCCCCGCCAATAATATGTGACGTGGAAAATAAAAATGTAATAAATTACAGGTGTGAAATTTGTGGGTCCCACATTTACCAGATCAGACTGAAATAACAGGTTAAAATTAGTGGCATGTAATTTCAGCACGTTCCTATTTTCCATGTCAGATATTATTGACAGTGAATTCGGCAGCTGTTACCTATTAGATGATTTTGACAAAAATCAGTAACATACCAAATTGAGAAATTGTCAACCCAAAGGTGGGATTGAGAAATTCTGACAGGCATGGGTGAAAGATCAGCTAAGCCAATTTATTTGTAAAAAAAATAAAAATCAGCATGACTTGAGAATTGTTTACTGGCATTCTGCTTGCCTTTTGGGGGATATATTTGTTCTCCTAAGGCATGAACTGTTACAATGTCATAGTGCTCTTTTTTTGTTTTTTTTCAATAGACCAAAGAAGACCAACCCTACGAAAGGACTTGTATATTACTAGCTAGTGTAATATTGCTGGAAATTAAGACCAATTGCTGTTATGCTATGTTGCATAGACTCTTCACTTTGCCTTTTAGCACCCTTGTCTGACATGGTAGATGCAAGTGCTCACACTGCATGCTTGTTAGTTCAACAAGCAAGTCAAATCCTCATCCCTTCATCATCATCAGTCTAAAAAATAACTAGTTTATAGTGGTATTATGAACTAACTCTAGACTGGAGTCATGTCACCACTTTTTTTAGAAGATGAAGAAAGACTGATTTTATCCTGGCTTTATAGATTTGCATACTTGTAAAGTAGAATCCCAACGTGGAAAGAACTGTTTGAACCCAGTATTAGTGAGGGCCTTACCCGGAAAACCATATGCATAATGTTCATTGAACTTTGCCTGATGTTCTCCATAAAGAAATTGCCTTAGCAAGTAAAAGTGGATATCAGGTGAATAAAGGCACCAAGATCTCTTGGAGTCATCTCCTGATCTACTGAGTCTGTACAAAGACTTGTACGAGACAATCATTTTGCAATGTCTACTGTATCTCAATTACCTTGTTCTTTTTTTCAATATTCTTGTTTCCAGAAGGGTGTTGAGGGGTTGTTCTTACTTCATTGCTCGAGTTCTTCAAAAAAACCAGAAATTCTTTTAAGTTGCTATGCTGAATTGTGGGGGATGGCTGGGATCCTTGTATCAAGCTTTGGGTTTATATGATCAGATTTCAGAGCTGCAACCCTCCTTTTCAGATTCATTGTTTGACTTTATTTTGCTTTTCTTTGGAATAGTAGAAATGCCAATGGATTGGATACTAATGCAGTGTTTTTCTTTTCTTTGCTTTCTTCTTTTTTAATTTTTATTCTCAGGGGACATACCTGCACCATAAAGAAATCAAGGCTGCACAGGGTATCAAGATCACTGGGCAGGTGATTATAATTTGCTAAACATAGCTTTAAAGACCAATTTATCTAATACGCATGCATAACACATGCCTATGTAGAGAGTTCTTTAGATATGTTTAAATTTCCTGGTTTTATTGTGTTATTATTTCATGCAGGGCCTTGAACATGCTATTGCTGGAACTGGTCTCTATGTGGTAGGGCGTGATGATGATGTGGAAGATGTCAAGGAATCTGCAATGGAAGACATGAAGTCAGTAATGAGTCGGATTGATAAAAGTGGCGAGGGAGTTTATGTACAAGCATCTACCCTTGGGTCATTGGAAGCTTTGCTGGAGTTCTTGAAGTCACCAGCAGTAAGCATTCCTGTTAGCGGTATAGGCATTGGTCCAGTACATAAAAAGGATGTCATGAAGGCCAGTGTAATGCTTGAGAAGAAAAAGGAGTATGCCACCATTTTGGCATTTGATGTTAAAGTGACACCTGAAGCTCGGGAACTTTCAGAGGAACTAGGAGTAAAGATTTTCATTGCTGATATCATTTATCACTTATTTGATCAATTCAAGGCCTACATTCAGAATCTGAAGGAGGAAAAGAAGAGGGAAGCCGCTGATGAAGCTGTTTTCCCATGTGTTCTTGAGATAATTCCAGAGTGCATTTTCAACAAGAAAGATCCTATCATCATGGGGGTTGATGTTCTTGAGGGCATACTCAAGGTATTACTATATTCTAAGTTATTTTGTTTTGTTTCCACCATTTCATCCTTACATACATTGGTGAATTACTGGTGTCACTTATGCATGTCTTGGGCATAGCTATGGGGTGATTTCTGAGCTACAGTGTATAAATCATATACATTGGATGCTACTGTCTAAATCATGTGGACTCACCTTATTTTCAATGACACTAAAGTGATGCGGGTTGTATCTGAGCCTGGAAAATACTTGTTCTTTGTCTTGTGTACCTCAACATCACAGTTTCTAGGATTGATCATTTAACTATCCATAAATTGCTTTTAAGATATTTAGGTTGTGAGCTGCTAAACTTTTTGGTCGGGTAGGCCTTTTTTATTCACTGTGATCTAGTTAACATCCATTTCAGCTATGGTGTAGAACTCAATAAATGCTCTACTTGGAGCGATTTTCTTTCACTTTTCTTTTTTGGCTACTTCCACTCTTTTTTCATCATCCTCTTACCTCAAATTCTTGATGTTTGTGCACTTGCTCAGCTTAAGTTACCAAGCATGATTGATTCGAGACCTTTATTGTTGGTGCAAAATGTATCGTGTTTTAGATATAAGTGGGGAATACTATTCTGACGTTGTGGGGGAAGTTTGCCATGCTTCCTAGAAGTTTTGACTTGGGCTATAAATTTGGCTCCCGTCAGCATGAATGTTTTTAGTTCCTTTTAGGACTACATGCATTACTGTCCTCTGATACTATGTGCGCTCTTACACAGGTTGGGACACCACTTTGCGTTCCACAAAAAGATTACATTGACCTTGGCAGAATTGCTTCAATTGAGTTTAACAAAAAAGCAGTGGATTATGCAAAGAAAGGCCAGAAGGTGGCCATTAAGGTACAGTACATTATTATTGTTGATTGATCGAAAATTACTATTTGCTTTAAACATGCATATCATTATGGACATTCTATATTTTAGTTCAATTAAATAATATTCAAGACATTTCTTGGTACAACTGGTGGTCAATACACAGGGCATGGGTTATTTTATTTCTCACAACATCCACTCCAGTAATGAACGAGCTATAATTTCTCTAGTTGAATTGTAAAATCCAGTCATCTTGTTTGATGTAGTTCATAACTTAATCCTCGAGAACTTGAAAGGAAAATTTAAAGGGAAAAGGCTAAAGAATATATGCAGAATGAAATATGCGAAAGTAGTGCTTTTTTTTCTTTCCTTTTCACCCAAGATAATTTGTTAGCAATTCATTATAGGTTATCAGCTGTGGCATTAGGGTGCAGCGACATGAATTTGTCATATTATTAGCTGTCCTTGGGCTTAGATTATTATGTTTAACCAAATAACTAAATGGATGGGTTGATAATATCTGTACTTTCTTTCTCTCCATCCTTCCATTTATCATTTCCATTCTCAGAACAAAGTACTGAAAGCCAGTGTCCTCGTGGCAGGATTAGATAGATGAAACTAAAACTTTCTCTGTTTCTACACAATAAACCAAATAAATGTTGTTTTTCATGACCTTGTTGCACATTATCGGAAATGGTCTTATTTGGTGCTCTCCTTTTTGACTTTAAAGATTGTGGGAACCAACGCCGAGGAGCAGCAAAAAATGCATGGCAGGCATTTTGATAACGATGATCAACTAGTCAGCCACATTACAAGAAGGTCAATTGATATTCTTAAAGTTAATTACCGGGTATGTTTTCTCTCAATTCTATGTCCAGTTATACTCCGTTCAATGATAATGCCCCAGTACTAAAATATAATCGATGATCGCCTGTTTTTTACACACAGGATGATCTGTCGATTGAAGATTGGAGGCTGGTTGTTAAATTGAAGACCCTTTTTAAGATCCAGTGAGCAATGAACTAGCGTGGTGATGTTTATTCATGCTCCCAAATACTTCGAAGGGAAGATTCAAGGGTGAGGAAAGTCTGGTGCCAAGATACAAAGGTTTTGTTGGAAGCAGCTTCGATTTTTAAAATCATAGAGTTCCATCGCACGCCCAGATGAGATGTTGGTGGTAAGTATCGAAGTCTTTGCTTTTCCTATTGCTACAGATCAAAGTTCATGTGCTATTATGTAACGAGGAATAGTGTTTGTGTCTTCTCTGAGATGCGGATACTTGTGTTTAAATATATAACATGCAATTTTGTTTAGCTGCTGTCTCGGTTAATAAAGGATCCGAATTTTGTCAAGATATACAAATCTTTGTTTGTTTTTCATTTCTTATTTTCAATAAAAGTGAAAAGGTTTTAAAACTTTTGAAAACTAAAAAAAAGCTTAGTTATTTTACATCGTTTTAAGTTTTTTATATTTTGCCAAGCCGAGCATCAACCGAGCACTGAAATCTTTCCCCTTCCTAAACCTATTGATTTCTTATTGCAGCCTTGAACTAGTCACAAACACCCATCAACTAGCAAACCTCGACCACCAACTCCGACCCAAAACCTTATTTAAACCTATTCTCAGGCCTGACCAATCTATGTTTGAGAGTGTGTTTGTGCTTGTTATTAAAAATAATTTTTGTTTAAAAATATATTAAAATGATATTTTTTGAGAGTGTTTGTGATTGTTATTAAAAATATTTTTTGTTTAAAAATGTATTAAAATGATATTTTTTATTTATTTTAAAAATTACTTTTGATATTAGTATATAAAAATGATCTAAAAATATCATTTTTTTTTAAACATAGTACTAAACATTTTGGGTTTAGAAGTTTTATGAGTAAGGTAGAAAAGAAAAAAAATCATGCTTTAAAAAAGATTTTTGATACGTTGTTTATGGGTATTTCATGGGTGTGAGATATATATTAAAATAATTTGTTTTTTTTATTTGATTTGAAAATTTGAATTGATCTAGAATACAGATAAAGATAAAATTTGAGGTTTCAAACGACTACCATTAAACTCTTTTATCTAATGGAACCTGTAAATACAAAAACAATCCATTTTAATGGTCGAAAAATCTAAAATGACGATCCTCTCTCTTACGCTGAAATGCAACAATCTCTCTCATTTTTCTATCTAGAAACTGAAAAATAATATAAATAATTTCTTATACCAAAACTGATTTTTTTAAATCTAAAGGGACCTGTTTGTATAAGTTGTTCTATTTTTAAAAGTTTGAGGATCCAAGTGTATTTAAAAAAAATATTTTTGTATGCCATTCATGTTTTGTACCCTTTCCATTTTGATTTATCTTTTTTCAATTTCATCACTATTTAAAAAATTAAAGTCAATCGGTCCAATTAATATTAAATTATGTAAAATTAAACTTTGAGAACCAAAATAAATTAACAAAAAAATAAAAGTCAATCGGTCCAATTAATATTAAATTATGTAAAATTAAACTTTGAGAACCAAAATAAATTAACAAAAAAATACAGTATCACCTATAATATTTTGTATATGCGTGAAAAGCGTGGATACACAGCATCCCAGCCATCAGCTATCACATTTTAGATTATAAGTAGTACTTTGGACAAACAATATGAAAATATATTCTCCGAACCAAAGAATGCTGGAACCCATTTTTGTACATTAAAATTAAACTTTTTTTCGGAGAGGTTTGAGTGAACTATTCTCAGTTTCTCATTCCGCACTAAACGGGAGCACGCGCTGGATATTTATCTGGATGATATTCAATGGCCTGATTGTAAATTACTAAAAACACAAAGCACATTTTTGCCATTAAACATTCCTTCGGTTTCCCGCCATCCAAACACACCCACTGATCAAACTTTCCCGCCCAGAAGCCCCCCACCACGTAAATAAATAAAACTCCGCCGCCGCTAAGTTAAAATTCCCGTCCCTTCCATCTACCTTGTTCCAGAAACAGAAAATGAGCAGCACAGTTCGAAAACTAATACAAAAGAAATTCAAAATAAGAGGCTACACTCTCAAAATCGACGCTCTCGATCAAATCCTCTCCTTCACCAACCGCTTTCTCGGCGCCGAAGACGAAGCTCTCGATCTCCTCCTCGATCACCTCCAATCCCAATCCCGTAATCAAAACCAAACCTCCTCATTCATTTTACCTAATTACATTTATTAGTTAACTGTTTTATTAATTACTTTCTTTTGCAGAGAAATTGGGGGTGAAATCTTCGATCCTTGATAAAGAACCAGTGAGTCGTGTTATAGCCTCTTTATTGGCAGCCGATGATGCTGTTGAAGAAGATTTCATATCTGACGGTGCCGTTTCGAGCTCGACTTCTGCTATTCGTGTTATTGATGCTTTTTTGATACCTAAATTCCGCTATGATCCAATCAGAAAACAGTTTTACGAGTACGTGATTTTTTCGATTTTCATTATTGTTGCTCTGTTTGTAATTTTCGTATTTTATTTATTATTTTAATTTTTTTATTACTTAATTAATTTTATGCACTTCTGAAGATCCCATGGATTATATCAGTGGATTCCTGTGCTTATTATTTTAGTTGATTGTTTCTTGCCTTTTTCATTTTTTTTTAGGAATTGCATGCGCAATTTAATTAAAATGAGAATTCTTATTGATTTTGTTAATTATTGTTTTTTTTTGTATGATGGGGGAATTTAGTGATTTTTTGCTTTCACTTCGGTATTTGTAGACATACAGGGGGGTTGCATATACATGGTGATGCATCAGCAAAAGCTGCTCTTTATAAAGATAGGTTTTTGTTATTGTATCAACGAGTTTTGCGCGATTCACATTTTTCCAAGCCTGCTTTTCATACTGAGATGTCGCATTATGGAAGTTGTGAGGTGGGCTCATCGTCTCCATATATCTTAAATGTCTGCTGGTGTACTTCTGAAGTTCTATGGCGATATAATATATATATTTTGTATTGTATGGGCGCGCAGATAGCTCCAATTCAATCTCTGGTTGGGCAAATGGGGAGAAGATGGGTGATGGGTGTGATCTCTCAGTTGGAGGATGGGCATTTTTACTTGGAAGATCTTACTGCTTCGGTGGAAATTGACTTGTCTAAAGCAATATCCTTTGGGCTTCCTTATTTTTTTTCATAATTTTATCCATAACTTGATACTGAATCCATCCCCATCCTGTCCAGTAAGCTTATTGTTTGCTAGACATGCTTAAAGAGGGAATTGCATGCAATTGCTTTTAAATTTATTCTACGTAGTTACATCGATACCGGCTTTTCTTGGATTCTTATCGTTCTTGGTCATGTTGATTATTGTATTATCTAGCTGATCATAAATGTGGGTTCTTGCTTTTTCATGAATGACTTGAAAATCAATGAAAAGGTTAAATTTATTCTGTAAAACGTCAGAAACAATGGGAACATGTTATTTTTCCAGACTTGCTAGTTTATAGCTTTATTTTTTCAGTGGAGCATATGAAGTTAGTGCTGTGGCAATGGTCACATAAACTAGATAAAGTGTTAATTTCCTTGACAAGTAATACAAAGTAACTACAGGATTTTTATCAGAGAACACAATAGTTGTTGCAGAAGGTGAAATGCTCGTGAGTGGTATTTACCAGGTTAGTTTTATTTTTCCTCTTGTTGCATGCCTTAACATGTCTTGGTTCTGTTATTTTCATTCTCTGAAGATTTCTATATGATTTAGTTATCTTTCAACATTTGGATATTATCATATGCTAGAATGCTCCCTCAATATATGTTATAGAAGGGCCTTTGCCAAAAGTTGATTGTTGCTTACATAACTGCTTATGAAAAATTCTACTATTTACTTTGACTTGAAATATGCATCCCTTGGCATTTTAACTTGAATTGTCTTCGGAAGCAATCGGATCAGCTCCAAGTTACATCTTTATGAGTGTATTGGTTTTTTGTAAAATTCGCTGCTGGTGTCAATAGTTTATGCCATCTGAAAATTAATATTAGTCACCTACAACTCATCAATTTTCTTGTACTTTAGAAGTTTGAACTCTCAGCCATTGTTGGTTTGGTATAATTCCTTTTAGCCTCAGGTTAGCATCTTTGACATTTTGCTTTCCTTTGTCAAGAACTGTTATTCTGAATCCATTGCTGCTAATTATATAGTTTGTGGATCCAGAGATGAGCATAATGTTTCGATGCATGCTATCCCTCCTAAAATGTAAACATGCTGTCATGTTTTTCTCATTATAATGAAAATTGACTTTTATAGTATCAAGATAACCTGAAAAAAAAGGGTAGAAGTTAATTATTAAGTGTGCTCTCTGTAAGTGAGAGTCAGGAGGAGTATAAATCTCTTGCCCTACAAACAATAATCCACCATTTTGTTCAATATAGCTGAATTGTATAATCTCTGATAATTTGGATGCTTCTTTCCTTGGAAAATCGGTGGATCACCTGTGTTTGTCACTCACTAGTTTTGACACAGTTTCATTGAAGTCTTTACTTGCGCAGATATTAAGTTTTGCATGGTCAAAAACTTGTTGATTGTCATTATGTTTTGTCTGCGAGTAACTTTTCACTCTACTGTGGTGAAGGTAATTACTTGTGGGTTTCCTCCATTAGAGGACAGGGACAAATCTCTCAAATCACTTGCGCAGCATGATTTCTTTGGTGGTGGTACATTAACAAAAGAGGAGACCGTATCCTTAACTCGTTCAGATTACAGAAGAAATATTATTCATGGTTCTGAAATTTGTAGCAGTAGCTCTAAACTATGTGCATTGATAGTTCTATTCCTATATACTTCAATAGCTCAGACTTTCAGAGTTGGAAAAGCGATCTCTAAATGACATGTTTGTCATCCTCTCTGAAATTTGGCTAGACAGTGAAGAGGTGATTCATAATCTTTGAAATATGTACATTTATCATGTTCATATATGTGTGCAAATTCAGGGACTTGATCATAAAAATATCTGTCCTTAGAGAAGGTTATGGGAAAGCTGGAGACTGTTCTTGATGGTTTTGAGAGTCAAGAGGTGGTTCCTTCCTTATTTGTTTTCATGGGGAACTTCTGTTCTCACCCATGCAATCTTTCTTTTCACTCATTCTCAGGCCTCAGGTGAGTGATCTTTCATACAAGAATAGCTATTTGGTTCTCATCATGATTACTTTCTGAAAAAAAAAATCATGTTGTCGTGACTGATGAAACAAAACGCCACTCAAACATGCAGATCACAATTTGGTAAGCTAGGGCAAATGATTGGAGCTCATCAACGGCTGAGAGAGCATAGTCGGTTTATGTTTATTCCTGGTCCAGAGGACGCAGGTAGAAAAAGGATGATAGCTTTAAGTCTTTTTGATGTATAGTGTTTCATAGCATGAGAATGATCAACATTTTTTCTTATTTCAGGCCCGTCCACAGTTCTACCGAGATGTCCTTTACCAAAGTATTTAACTGAAGAGCTTCAGAAGCACATTCCCAATGCCATATTTGCAAGCAATCCATGCAGGTTAATCTTTCTTACCACTGTATAATTAAAACACAGATAAATATAAACTTGCTATCTCCATAGCACATCCTCCAAGATCCACCTTGCTTGATTTTCAGTTTTCTTTTTTTAACCTGAATTTTTTAGCACCATTTAACTTTAAAAGTGTAAGGGTAGACTTCTTTTGAGCACACCTGAATTCTTGATATCTAGGGTGCATAATCTGCTGTTCCTATAGCTTCTGAGGTGGGCTTAATGTTTTAATACTACTGTGCTATTCATTTAACTGCAGAATTAAGTTCTATACCCAAGAAATTGTTTTCTTTCGCCATGATCTGCTATATAGAATGCGTCGTTCATGCCTGATGCCTCCTTCTACCGAAGAGACTGATGATCCTTTTGAGCATGTACTTTATTTCTCACCATTCCAACCTTTGTTTTTCAAACACCATACATGATATTATGTCTTGAGAACCTTCACTAATGAAACTTATAAGGTTTTGCTTTGTTATGCAGCTTGTTGCTACCATAACCCATCAAAGTCATCTATGCCCTCTGCCTCTTATTGTTCAGCCAATAATTTGGAATTATGATCATTGTCTACATCTTTATCCATCTCCACACACGGTATGCTCGTGTCTTTGTTTTTGGTTGATGCCCTTTACCATTCTCTCACTGTTTTGTACATTAGGCAATGCCATAATTTTCCTCTTTTGACCTTGCATGTAATATGGAGCAATGCTTGGTTTTATACATAACATTGTTTCACTAAAGAGGTCTGAAAGTTTTGATTGATCTATTTGATGACTTTAAATTCTAGAAAATCCTGAATTTGACCACTTTAAGCTGTGTTTTTAAAAGAGAATAATTTCTTGGCTTAATCATTGGAAGGGCTTTGATTTATTGTATACATATTTAAAGACAAACTAAAACAATTATATATCAATCCCATTTAAAACCAAAGAACAGTCCTTGGACCTCGGCCAGAAAGAATTTGATTTGACATATGTTTCCTTCTCATACACAGATAGTTTTAGGCGACAAAAGTGAGCAGAAGGCATTCAAATACACAGGAATCACTTGTTTCAACCCTGGATCCTTCTCAGATGACAGCACTTTTGTAGCATATCGTCCTTGCACTCAGGAAGTCGAGTTCTCAGCCCTGTGAGTATCAGCTGATGAATATGTTCCAAAATATGTAGTCGGCAAAACCACTTCATGTCATTGTCACTTCATATTGGTCAATTTTGAAGCTCATAACTTATAAGTACTAATTTGTCCCATCACTCATCTGTAAAGTATTCCAGGAAGCTGATAGTGTGTTTTAAATTAATTATACCCCTTCGATTATCTGTTGTAAACTATTTGCGAGTACAAACTCTCCTAGTCAAGATGTATTAATTTCTCTTGTTACCAAGAATGTATGTGGCTCTAGCCACTTCAACATGTCCCCCACTAGCTTATCGTTAGGATTGCCACGTCATGGCATTCTCTTGGAGTTTATAATTGTTTTTTCCCCCCAGCTCTATCTCTGTGCTTTTCTGTGACTCTTCCTTCCCTTTAGTGTCGATCAGTATTCCAAGATCTTGTTCAGTTTATTTTCTTCCTCCAACTGGTTCGTAATACCTGTCTAGGATCATCGAGTGGATTCCTACTTATCTCATGAATCCATTCCTCTCAAGTTTCTGGGAATTTCTCTTCGTTGCTTAAGCTCGTAATGTGTTGCAAAAGATCATGATTTGTAATAACCCCACGTTGCTACCACCTATGATGGTTGAATTTTCTGTTAATGGGACATTTTTATTAGTTCCTAGTATAAACCTGTGGTCTCTCGCCGGGGCTTGCAAGCCTTGCATGATTTGTTGTCTATTTTCTGATGATGCTAAACCAATCTGATTTGAGCAGATCAGTTTGTTTTTTAAATGGTTAATTGTTTTAGTAATGAATAAAATATAGATATGTTTTACCAAACTCGGATTTAAAATTGATTCAAATCTTATTTAAATTATATATTTGATTATAAATACTTGAACATTTTAAATTTTTTTTATTTGATAGATAATAAATAGAATAGAATATTAATCGAGTCATATTAAATCAATTTTGTGTATTAATTATGACACCGGGTTGAACTATTTTGCAATCTATTGCATTGATGATGGGCTATGTGCTCTTCACATCGGTTCTTTGTTTTAACATGAAGGAAGATGTGGGTGTTCTATCCTTGAGCGACCCTTGTTGGCTTAAAATGTTATTGTCCTTGCACTACGCAGGTCTTCTTTCCATTATCTTCTTCTTAGAATTAGATTCGAACTTGACAAATTAAGGGAGTGTTTGGTTCTGTGATAATTTTTGTTGTTGAGGTTAACCGCATAGTCAAAGTGTTTAGTTAGAGGTAAACCATAGTTTTTATAATCATGAGATTCACCACAATGAATGGTTTTTTGAGACATTTCAAAGAAAATACTTGAAAGAAAATGAATGTTGTTTTTTTCAAGTAAATTTTATTTTTAATAATATGAAAAAATATAACAACTAAACATATGAAATTATTTTTTTATTAAATTTTAAACTCAATCACAATTTTAACAAAATATTTCAATTTCAGTTATGTTTTTCTTTAAAAACCCTCTGGTTGCATATCCAGTAAGGAAATGGAAGGCAATATTAAAGGACTGCTTATCCTTACGTAGAGCATTGATTAGAAGAAAGACATTAGCAAGTGATCAATGGAAATCATTCTTTGTGAAGAACACACAATTGCCTTCCAATAGTTAGAGATCATTAACTACCAAAAGGTAAAGCTCTTATACACCAATAGCTTGTTTTCAGTTGTAGCACTTAGAATATTTAATGTTTAGATTATTAGTGTGGTTGAAATTGTTTTTGTTCTAAAAATATATCAAAATAATATATTTATTTTTTAAAAAAAATATTATTTTTGACATCAACACTTTAAAATAATTTAAAAATACTAAATTTTTTAATTTAAAATAAAAATAAAATAAAAAAATTTCAACTTCCCTTGCACCGCCGCCTTAGTAGCATCATTGATTTTTGACCATCGAACTCAGACACTGTACTGGACTCTATATTTAAAACTTCCTTCGTCTTCACGGAGACCTTTTTATAATATATAAATATTTCCAGCTTTGTGGAATAAACTGTTGATTTGATTCTGACAATTTGAGCCTGGAAGTTGACAGATATGAAATGACCATCGAACTCAGACACAAGTACTGTTGATGCTAGAGCTTCCCCTTAATGATGATCCTCCTAGCTAGCTAGGGTTAGGGTTAGGGTCAGGGTTAGGGTTATATATAATAGCTGGTCTGTCTGTCAAATTCAAACATGACAAAAGGCTGCAATCATCCTGGACTTTAGAGTTTAATCAAGCATTGAGGCGAAAGAAATGGTTTCAGTGCTTCCTTTTGTTTTCTTGATGCTATTGATAGACTTTCCTACTTCATAGCGTCAGGTTTTCTTCAGTATCACGCGAAGATCATAGTGGGAACTCTATTATATATTTATTTATTAAATTATCTCTTTGGATGAAGGCTGCCTTGTGTTCATTAATTCTCTCTCGTATCACCTTCAAATACACTTTCTTGTTGGTTCGATTACTACTCGAATAGTGGATCAAGCACTTCATTTCATTTACTTTTTTTTTCTTTCTTGAAATTGAAATGACAGAGACAGCAGAAGTTGAACATAAAATTGTGTTTTACAGCAGTGAACTGGTCTGGGTTTATCTTCTTTATTGTTGTTGTTTTTGAAAATATTTTTCATTCATAAATGCATTAAAATAATATTTTTTTTTATTTTTTAAAAATTATTTTTGACATCAACACATGAAAATTATCTAAAAAACATCTATTTTTTTTTAATTTAAAGTGTAAAATAATAATAATTTTTTAATTTTTTTTTAAAAACACTTTTGAAACGAAGTACCAAAGACCCTCTAATAGATATCTTTATGTTATTAATGAGGAATGAGGCAAAACAAAATGTATTTTATTTTATTTTATTCTTAATACGTATTATCATTCCATTTTCAATGTTTGGAATAATAAATAAATATTATACTTTTTACTTTAATCTTTTAATGAACATGGACTCTTTTTTAAGTAAATCTATTGTTCATTTTATTTTCTCTCCCTTGATTTATAATTTTCATATTTTATTTTTCAATTTTTTAATCTAATCACCAAAAACTAAATTAATGAGAAATATATAATGATGTAAATTTGAATGTAAAGCTAGAAATAAAAATTACAAAATGTTTTTAAAAAATGTAAAATAAAATAAAACTTAACTCGGCACAGTCTCTAACTCTCTATCTCTCCCTTCTCCTCTTTTTTTCTTTTAAAAAAAAGAAAAAGAAAAACACTAATTAAAAACTATTTGTTTTCATCGTCGCAACCAAACATGTTTTTATATTTTTTATTTTCTCTCTCTCTCTCTCGTAATAGAACATGTGATGATATCTTTCGATCCTTTTCTTCGAGACACATATGAAAAGGCATGTGGTTAATTTTTTATAAAAAAAAACACAAATTAAGGTGTTATTTTCCATCAAGGTTAGTGTACAAATTAATTCAAAGGAATGTATACTCTCCAACAGTTCGTTCGATCGATGCTTCCATCCCTCTCTTCTACCTAATACCCACAACCTCAAAAGTAAGTTGTACTCAAAAGTAGCATCTTCTCATGCTATCTATTTCTACTCTCAGCAACTAAAACAATCCTTTTACTTCAATATACTTTATATTTTATTGATGAAATGTTTTGAAGAAAGAGGCCGTCCAATTGGGAATAAACGACGATTATATTGACTGGAATAAGATGAACACAAAGTGTTTGACATAGACTGGCAGGTTTACTCTTGTGTTAAGCTAAAGAAACAGAAGAAAAGCCTCTTCAGGCGCTGTTCTTCAGCTGGCTACTGCCGGTTTTTTATAGCTCTGCAGTTCATACTTCAGAGATTACTTGTGGCCCCAGAAATTAAACCGTTAATCTCACATTAGGTGTCAAATCATGTTACATGTATGGTGATATCAGACAAGGAAAGATCCAACGGTGTTGATTATTTTTTTGGATTCAACAAAATCTCACCTGAAAGTGTATTTTGTGAGCGAGTAAACTTTGATTGTCTTAATCTTTTACTAGAAATGTAACATCCTGACTTGAATTCAAGATTTGCTGTGCAGATCTCAAATCTTTTTATCATCACGCCGCCACGAACGAAAAGGGATGGTGAACGGTCTTGATCTTGCTCTCAACAATAATCCCATGCCCATAAAGATCAGAAAAGGGTGATGTTTTCATCCATTAACAACATTCTCTCCACATGATGACCACCCTGGATACTCAACCTGATTATTAGATGTCCAAAACGACGAACGAAATAGCCAGTACGTACTGTCTTGCCACAGGGTTTGATTTGGCAACCAACCAACCTGGGAAGATCTTTGCACAGAGGAAAAATAGGGCTAGCTAGAATATATATATATATATAGAAGCACAAATTGAGCTGAGAAGATCTTATTTTCTTCTGGGGTTGAATGATATCCTCTTTCTGGTTAGAGACTGCTGCGACAAGAAATTAATTGTACAGTTGGGAGCTCTTGTTAACATGCATGCAAAAAGTGTAAGAACATTTAAGGTTACCCCAGAGACAAAACTAACTTCTGGGGATACGGAAATTGTGTAATGCTAAAACGATTGAGTAGGTAAAACAGGTTAACAGTCAAGAAAAATGTCTATTTATGAAACAGTAGTGTGTAGATTGCGAGTAAATGTTTTTATTTTCTTAAAAAAACATACAAGTGATGCCATACATGCATGAACATGTGGACTTGTAGGACTATCTAGCACCCTCTTACGATGATTTTCCACCATTAATTTGGATAGTTTTTGCAGGTTCCTAGGGTTTCCATTTTGAATTTCTCAAGGTCAGACGACAGAAAATTAATGAACATGGGGCCAAGACAGGGTGTGTGTTTCACAGGTGAGGAAAACGGCGGAGCAAGTGGATGAGAGCCACCGGTCTCTTGGGAAGAGGTTCTTCTGTTCATGACAGAATAGTGGGTGGTGAAAGATGAGATATGGCTTTCCCTCAGTACTTTTTTTAACAAGCAATATCGGTAGGCCAACAGTCAACAGAAAACTCCACCAGTCTTTATTAACAGCTCAATTTTAAGATTTTGATGATTTGAAACGAATTCGAAGGCCAAGGTTAATGAACAAGATCTTTTGAAGGTATAATCTTTATTGATCGTTGGAAACGAAAGAAGTTCCTCATCAAGTCAGGCTCAAGATCCCACCTCAATCTTTGTCAAATTTAGTGCCTGGGACAGCGTTTCAAACGCTGTTTTTAAAAAAAAATATTTTTATTTTATTTTAAATGAATATGTTTTGATGTTTTAAGATCATTTTGATGTGTTGATGTCAAAAATAATTTTTAAAAAATAAAAAATATCATTTTGATGTATTTCGGCACGAAAAGCACTTTGAAAAGCTATCGCAACAGCTCTTCCAAACAGGCCCTAAACCAGGTTTATTTTAGACATAAATCAGGTTTCTTGACTCTAGGATCTCACACGCGCGCGCTATGTTTGGCCGTGCGATTTATATAAAATAATGTTTAGTTACTGTTTTTTTTGTTTTTTTATATATATTATTTCTGATTTAATGACTTAGGACCATAAATTTAAAAAATCAATGTGAGTTGATTTTTTTTGGATGTTTTTTTTTAATTTCATTATTGACATTGTTTTTATATATATTATTAGATATGTGGTTTTTTTATTAGTTTTTTCTCTTATCAAATTATCCTAGTCATTGGAGGATGTCAATGAATCATCTCACACTACCTTATACTTGATCTTTTATCAAATAGAATGAGGGTGGTGAGATTCGAACTCGTGACCGCTAGATCAACAAAACTCTGATACCATGTTAAAGAATCATCTCACATAAAAACTTAAGTTTTTAGGTGAGGTCACAGAATATGATTTATATTATTCTCTAATATAGGTTACCTATAGTGGCTTGCCCATTGTATTACAGAATACATGTTTATTATGTTAATATTTGAGATTGATATATAATATAGTTCAAATATACTACAAAAAAAAGCGTATAACGTTATTTTATAAGATAGTTAATTTTAGCTGAAATCCCATTCTAATATTAGGAGGAACTATTAAGAAAGACAAATGTTTTGACTCATGAGAGTAGTTAAATGACGGATGCCCCCGCCATGTCTCCACGTGCACTTCTCTTCTCAAGTTGTAAGCTCAAATGTTAGTTAATTAGGTCTGAAAATTGATCAAAATGTGAAACCTAAATAAATAGTAGCAAATTAACAAACATTATTTAATTAAAGTCCATAACAAGATCACCAGTCTCTTCCATCCCAGCCTACAATATTGCTTCATCAAATTACAACTCAATCCATATGGTTTTCCTGCATCCCATTAGGGTTAATTATATTAATTAGGGTCAACTTCCAATTAGCTAGTGATATGAACTCATGAATCTTAATTTATTAACAAACATCAGGGTTTTTTTTTTCATTTACTAGATGCTGTATGTATAGGTAAGAGTATGTGTATATGTAGTTATAACTGGGCTATCAAAAATAGAAAAATAAAAAAGAAATGCTAGGTGGGTTATAAGTAGACGTTGTAGGTTAGAAACCTGCAGGGAAGATGTTGAAAGCAGAACGAAATTCATCCCACCAAGCAACCTCGTCCCTCTCCCTTTCTCTTTCTCCCATTTTCTTTCTCTGTCACACACAAACACAAAGATCTATGCGTAGAGGTGATTACTTATAAATGTTTGTCAGCCTAGATGTTGCATCAATCGCTCGTACAGGTCTGTCCAAACCTTCCTACTCTCTAACGGATCGAAAACACTAATTCTCTGCTCCCATCTTCCATGATCCCTCTTTGTTTTCTCTGTGGAATCCACCTCCTTCATCTTCCGATCATCAAATTTTCCCTATATTTAAGCACTCTGGCTAGCTAGCTAGCTAACCAACTGGATCCATCTCTTTAAGTTTTTAGTTACAGACACATATATGTTTTGCTACCTGATCATCTTTGCTTCAGCAAGAAGAAGGTGCAGGAATTGAAGAGAGAGAGGAGCTGTTGTCTGTGGATTGAGGTGCATGGAAGTTACTTTAGCTAGCTAGGGTTCATATATATCTTCTAGTACTGTGTATATATAGAATCTTGTGTGATTCTGGTTCCTGGGTTTGGGATTCTTTAGTTGTTGTGTTTATTTAGAAGATCAAATATGTGTAGTAGAGGCCATTGGAGGCCTGCTGAGGATGAGAAACTTAAGGAATTGGTTGAGAAGTATGGTCCTCATAATTGGAACGCCATTGCCGAAAAACTTCAAGGAAGATCAGGTGAAAAGTTAAACCTAACTAACTGTTAATCTCGTTTTAATGTTTTTTTTTATAAATTTTTATGCAGAAATTGAATAACTAGGGTATGAAAAAGATGAAATATACTTATAACTAATGGAAATTGAAAGAGAAGCTAGCTATGATTATGACTAATAACTAACAAAAACAAGTTTGAATGAATTGAATCAGGGAAGAGTTGTAGGTTGAGATGGTTTAATCAGCTAGATCCAAGAATCAATAGAAGCCCATTTACAGAAGAGGAAGAAGAAAGACTAATTGCTTCCCACAGGATTCAAGGGAACAGATGGGCAATTATTGCGAGACTTTTCCCTGGTCGCACCGATAATGCAGTGAAGAATCATTGGCATGTCATCATGGCAAGAAGATGTAGAGAGAGGTCAAGACTTCATGAAAAAAGGGCTGCTCAAACTTTGGTAAATCATCAAAAAATATCTTCAAAACAAGAAATGCACAACATTGATTGCGAGACGAGGAACTTTTCTTCATTTTCCAAGAAATATTGTGAAAAATATGGCCAATATCCTTTGGTTACTGATCACAGCCACTTACAGGCCTTTTGCAAAGAGTTCTACAATGAAGATCCGAGCCATTGTAAAGGTAAATAGAACGAACTAGCACTATCATCATCATCATGATATATTATACAGCTAGCTAGGGTTCTAGTTTTTCAATATTGATCATATATAAATATTTATAATTAGTTCTCATTTTCCATCCCTATATGTATGCTAATTGCAGATCAAAGTCGGCGGATTGAGTTTTATGATTTTCTCCAAGTAAACACTGATTCCAATAAAAGTGAAGTGATAGACAATGCAAAAAGAGATGAGGAGGAGGTAGATCAGCAGGGAGCCATGGAAAATGATCAGAGCAAGGCTGGTGTTCCATTCATCGATTTTTTCTCTGTTAATGGCAAGTCCTCGTCATAACACAGCTTGGTGGTGTCTCCGACGAGGACCAACAGTAATCATACAGCTAATTACTCAGTTGTCTTGTAAACTACAACTGCATTGACCAAAAGAAATATTTAGGAGAGAAAATCGTGTCCGTACGTATATAGCATGTAGGGAAATTCTCAGAGAAACAAAGTTTTATGCAGGTTGCTAATGTAATTAAGTTAAATGTCAAGAATCTACCTTAATTTGCTGTTTACTATTCTAGCATTGTAAAACCACATCACCATTGTAGAGTGCAGTCCATGCTTACCAATACTACCTTTAATTACCATTGATGATTGAAACGATATGGTCACGGGAGATTTACATAGTCGTTAATTTTAGAGCTCGTAGAACTAATCAAGATACGCGCAAGCTGTCCCGGACATTCATGTTAATAAAAATAAAAACACGAGTTAAGAGATGATAATAATATGCTATCCTATACATACATGCATGCATAAATGTGTTTGTACATAAATATTTATACAAACCATACCACCAAAAAAACTAGTAAATTTTATTCCATGATTGCTTGATTAGTGCTTCTTCTTCTTCTTCTATTGTAATTAACTTCTAAGGAATTCAGGCACTTTTCTCTCTCTAGAAGTATATAAATGCATATATTTTCTGATCCCTGGATATTTAAGAAATTAACTTGTGAAAAAAATAATTTAAAGCTGTATAATTTCGTTTTGAAAATGAAAGGAGTTTGCATGGATTCAGTAAGCAGGACGTTCCTGATGAAATGGAGTGAACCTAAAGGGTAATTAATGAGAAGAATATATAGATGAAGATCTTCATGTATTAAGATCGAGAATACCTCTATTCATTTTCAATTCATTTGTAACTTTCATTGATGTTTGATGAATTCTTGATGCTTCAACTCGGTTTTGTGTCTTATGGGATATTGAACCTCATCCTAACATGTATAGTTAATGAATTATCTCACTTCAAAACTTAAATAATTAAAACTTTTGATACATACTCACATTATTTTTTAACAAACTGAGAAAGCCTTTTTGTAGCTTTGAAACTTACACGGGTTCAAACTATCTTTTGCTTGATTTTTATCAAATAAAATGAGGGTAGTGAGATTCATACTGGATCAACAATGTTCTGATACCAAGTTAAAGAACCATTTCACTTAAAATTTTAAGCTATTAGGTGAGGCCCCAAGATATAATTTATATTATTTTCTAACATGTTAATTTCTGTTTTTGGGAAGCTGTTTTGTCTCTTATATATATATATTATCTAAACATCCTTTTTTCTTTCAAAAAAACATTGTTTTGATTATATATAAAACCATATATAACTTGGATTGATATTGTAAACTGTCATTTTTTTTTTAAAGAAATTATAGCTTGGATTGACATAAAAGTTTTAGTTTAAAAACATAATGCGAGGGATCGCGATAATTGGGGCATAACTTGCAAGATCCAATAATGCCATCAAATTAAGATAATTTACAATCTTACGTAACTAATTGGAACAGCAACATGATGATCTTGAAACTGAAATATTCAAGCAAATTAAAAAAGACTTAGCCCATGATGTTATTCTTCAGATATGTATATCTTAAATCTGTTTTCGACATGGTGATGCTTGCTTTATGGGGGTGTTTGGGAATGTATTTGAAAAACATTTTTGAAAGAAATTGAAATTTCTATTTTTTTACTTTAAATAAAAAAAAATTGGTGTTTTTAAATCATTTTGATGTGTTGATATCAAAATTTTGATGCATTTCTGAATGAAAAAAACTTTAAAAAACAACATCAACCACACTTTCAAACGGACACTTCAATTTGGTATCAGAAACACATGCAATATTGGATAATATATAATCAAAGACTTAATTTATTGAACAACGATGATGTTTAAAGCTCCTCATCAAGGAACTTTGTTCACAGTAAAACTCAAGGCAGATGACATTATTGACAAGTACAAAGTAAGGTTAGTTGTGAAGGGATATACACAGAAATACAAGATCGATTATCGATTGATATTTGCAATCGGAACAAAGGTTTCTTGATAATCGACCTAGCTATAACGACTCTATTTTAAACAGAACTGGATAATTTAATGGCGTGACACTGCTATTTTTCTGATGCATGAAAGGTTTTATCGATCAAAATCAACTAATTAACAAGAGGTTTAAACCTGCTACGAGAGGAAAGGTAAAGAAAACAAATATGGACTAAAAATTAAAAATAAAAAAATAAATCATCGCCAAAACTTCGTAACAAATATGTTTTTGTCTTCAAGTGACCTCTTTTGCCTCTTGGAGCCTGTAAAGGCATCTTTCCTCTTGGTTTATAAAAATAAAAAATAAAGGATGGAATTGAAATGTTATAATAAAAATCATTACCATCTCCGTCATCATACAATCGGCCTAAACTAAGATCCACTTAGACAATGATCTACATCATAGACTTAATTAAAAACTTATTCAAATTAAAAAAAAGTATTAATTGTCAATTAAAATTAACTCTATTTAAACAAAAAAAAACTCCAAATGTTAAGTAAAAATATAATTTATATAATCGAAATAAGTTTTTATCCAAGATCCCATTCACCGTAAGTTGGCTTTGCAACATCATCATCACCAATAGCAACCCTCTTCTTCAATACTTATATATATGTGGATGTATCCATCATCAATTCATCATCTTTTTTTTTAATTTTTTTTATATTAAATTTGTCAATATATTTGGATTTACGCAAGCATCTAGAAAAGGAAGGAAAATAGAGACACGTGTAATAAACAGGCACATCACTTCTCTCATATCACAAACAATGATCTCATGTTGGATTGAAAGATTAACAACCTCTAATCACTAAAAAAATTGACTAAAAATCTCCAATACGTCCCACTGCCCCGTCCAGCATCAGCTGATGTTCATCTCCACTTGTTACTTTGCTAGTGAACATCCGGTTAATTAATGCTTGACCCCTTTAACATATGTGTTGTCGTGGTCGAGGTGCACCATTAAAATATCACACGAGTGAGAAAGCTTATTCTTGGCTTAATTTAAAGCTATTTGGAAAAAACATTTAACATCCAACCACTTAAGATTCTGTGAGTAGTCATGTGTAGATGGAAAATGTAATGACAAAATTGTAATAAGACAAAACGTATGTAAGGAATGAAATTAGGTGTTCATTACAAGAGAAATAAAACATGTTTATCTGCTGTCGGTAAATTATCTACCGATGATTTTTTTCAAAAATAATTTATTTTTTGAAATTCCATTGATAATGAAAGTAAATAGTAGATATAATTATTGATATCAGTATAAATAGTAGACTAAATTGTGTGTATAAAATTAGAGGACCAAAGACTTTGAACTAAAATGCCATAAAAATAAAATTTTAGGATTAGAAAAAAATCAAAAACCAAAATGAAGTTTCGCAAAAACTTAATTTCATACACTAAAGTTATCCACTCTGCTTTATAGTTTTTTTTTGTAAATAAAATAAAATAAAAATACATGGATCCTCATGAAGATAAGGGCTATGAACACTTGGGTCATCAATCACGATGTGATACTACTCAACTAACCCGATTAAACCAAATGTGATTGGTGTGAGTGGTTCATCAATCTCATCTCTTAAGAGAGATCTGGGGTTCGACCTTTTTTCTTGTATGGAATCACTACTTTGGTCAGTACTTTACTTTTTATGGGCCGACCAGGTGCAAGCAAGGATTAGTCTAGGTTGTGGATATGGTTTAAAGATGCCTCCCCTAGTTGGGGCCCGCCCAAGACCACCTCATGGTTCATACCAAAAAACTAACTCAATTAAAAATTCAAGATGACCTGGTCAATCAGTCAACCTAAACCTAACACTGCCAAAACTTAGTTCTCAACTCGTTGGTTGTTTTGTTTTTGTTTTTTTTATCAAAAGAATATTATTTTATCTTTTTTTGTTGTGTTTTATAACTATTTGATAATTAAAATTTTATATTTTTAATTTTAGTCATATGATTATAATTTTTCAAAACTAAAAAATTATCTCAATCAATCAATTAAATACTCTTTTTCACATGAATCGCTGCTATGAACTTTTATTTCATTATGATTATGATCATCATCGCCCACACACACCTCGCCCTCTATATTAAGCAATTTATTTTTCTATAATTTAAACAAATTATATTTAATTAAATATTAAAATTGAAAATAAATGTGATCAAATGATTGAATTGGTAAACAAAAGAGTTTTCTTTTATATAGTAAATTGGTGAAAATATAGGATTATATATGCAGATAATGGTTTAGCTCTCCAAAGTTTCTCGGATTGATGTGGGAGTAACTTCGTGCAATGATGGATGCAAAAAGCCAAGGGATAGGGTCAATATAATGAATTCATTGATTCTTTATTTTATTTTTTCTCTTAGCATAACCTTACATCAAGCAATCACTGAACAACTAACATGAGGATGTGTGTGCCTGTTTGCATTGTGTTTTAAAAAGTAATTTTTAAAAAAATATATATTTTATTTTATTTTTATTTTAAATTAAATTTTTTGATGTTCTTATATTATTTTGATGAGTTAATATCAAAAATAATTTTTTAAAAATAAAAAAAATATCATTCTGATACTTTTATGAATGAAAAAACAATTTGAAAAAATAATATGAACTACACTTTCAAAAAAATCTATTTTAGAGATTTAGCTATCTAAAATAGCTTTTTGTCGTTTGGAGTTGTTCTAATTATAATATATATAGAAGGTGGCTCTAAGAGTGGGGCAAAATTTTACCTTCTCTGCATGAGCTGCTATAAATAGCAGCTCATTCATGGAGTGTCATTTTTGACTCTACAAATGGCACTCTCGTTACAATGCAAAAAACTAAATAAACATGCTAAACAATTCAATTTTTTATTTTTATCTTTGGGAATGGCACTCCATTGGAGTTGCCCTAACGGTGATACTTTTGTCTTGTTAGGTATCTGTGACTGACTAATGTCAGAAATCTTGTGTCTGCAATTAACATTACTAGTGCTGAAGACAATAAATGCAATTACTGTTAAGGAAGGTGATCCTACGTAGGAGCAACATTCAACATTTTCTGGCTGTCAGGCGCAGAAACAAATCAAGCCGAGTAAATCAAATTGGTGTATTTTAGTGAAGGAAATCTGCAATTGAGATAGAATTTAATTACCTAACTGTACAAACTTCCTTAGATAAAAACCATGTAAAGTCTATATATAGACAACTTGCTAAGAAATAAAATTGTGCGCAGAAAATTCAAAACTATAAACCCAAAGAGATTCTTATACGTACTCTTACGCCGAGCCGAGCTGATAAGCCAAGCCGCTACCGACAAGCCGAGCTGTTAATCCAAGTTGTGCCGATCCACGAAGCCGAGCCGCTACTTCTCAAGCTGAGCCACAAGCCGAGCCAGAAAGAATATTCCCCTGGAATATTTCCGGTTCACTCAGAGTGAACCGACCAACGTCTAGAAGTGATTTTTTGGACCGGTTCACCCGTTTTTAGCCTCATTTTGAACCAACTCAGACCGATTCCCTACTATTTGGACCATTCCGGATCTATCCGTGGTGTTCGTTTGGTGAAAAGAGAAGGCAAAAAGGGTGATATAGTCATTTTCAAATACAATGACTACAGAAAATGCTCAGACACTCATTCCGAAGATGACCAGAGATAATTTTGATAATTGGTGCATCCGAATGAAGGCATTTCTTGGCTCACAAGAATGCATAGAGATTGTGGATTATGGTTATGATGAACCAGAATCCAGAGAAGTAGAGGAAGCTTTAGAAGAAGCGCAGAAGCAAGTTCTTAGAAGCAACAGAAAGAAGGACAACAAAGCCAAGACCATCATTTATCAAGGTCTTGATGAAGCCACGTTTGAGATTATCTCTTCTGCGGAAAAGTCGAAGGATATATGGGAAGCTCTCCAACAAAAATTCAAAGGAGCTGACAGAATCAAGAAGATTCGTCTTCAATCTTTGCGAGGTGAATTTGAATCCTTACAAATGAGACCCTCGGAATCTGTTTCTGATTATCACACGAGAATTATGGTGATAATCAATCAGATGAGACGAAATGGAGAAGCTCTCTCAGAAGCTCGGATTACAGAGAAAATTTTGAGATCCCTAGATCCAAAATTTGATTATGTTGTTGTTGCCATTGAAGAATCCAAGGAAGTGGATAAATTGATGGTAGATGAGTTGATGGGTTCCTTACAAGCTCATGAACAAAAGCTTGTGAGAAGAAATGGAGATAAGGCAATAGAGCATGCCTTGCAATCGAAACTGTCTCTGAAGGAAGGCAGATATGAGCAGAGGGGGACTTCAACACATGAATATACCTCTTGAGGAAGAAATCAACAAGGAAGAGGAGGTTTCCAATGATTTCAAGGAAGAGGAGCTTGGAATACAAGCTTCAGAGGAAGAGGTGGAAGAAACACCACCAGAGGAGGACGAGGACAACAACCTTTTACTCCCAGAGGAAGAGGAGGCGGTTACAATAACCGTGATAAGAGAAATATTCAATGTTATAATTGCAATCAGTTTGGGCATTATAGTACTGAATGCCGAAAGAAAACTCTAGTAGAGTTGCATGAGCAAGCTAACTATGCAGACGAAGATGCCATCATCAATGGGTCAGCTGCATTATTTGTCCAACAAGGACTGGGCAAAAATGAGGAGCATATATGGTATCTAGATTCTGGAGCTAGCAATCATATGTGCGGGCAACGGGACCTCTTTAGTGATCTCAATGAGACCATACAAGGACAGGTCACATTTGGAGATACTTCCAAAGTCCCAGTTGAAGGGAAAGGCAACATCTCGATAAAGTTGAAGAATGGAGATGATAGCTACATTGCTGATGTGTACTATATTCCAGTTATCAAACACAATATGCTGAGTATAGGACAACTTCTGGAGAAAGGGTACACTTTCTTCATGAAGGATTGTCATGTTGCAGTCAAAGACAACAATGGAAGATTGATTGCCTTTGTGAAGATGTCTAAGAACAGGATGTTCCCACTAAACATCTAGTATGATGCAGCAAAGTGTTTAACTGCCATCACCAACAGTGAAGAATGGCTTTGGCACTTAAGGCTTGGACATCTGAATTTTACAAGCCTGAAGATGCTTGCAAGTAAGCAGATGGTCAAAGGAATGCCTCACATTGATCATCCTGAAGAAGTCTGTGAGAGCTGTGTGCTCAGCAAGCACCACAGAGCTAGCTTTGCCAAGGAGGTCAACTGGAAAGCGAAGAGGCCATTGGAGTTAGTTCACACAGATGTGTGTGGACCAATAAAGCCTATGTCAACTGGACATAACAGGTACTTCCTCACTTTTACTGATGATTTTAGTAGGAAGACTCGGATTTACTTTTCGAAGATGAAGTCGAAGTATTTAAATTGCTTTAAAGATTTTAAAGCAATTGTGGAGAAGCAGAGTGGGTATAATATCAGATCCGTAAGATCTGATCAAGGTGGTGAATTCACATCGAATGATTTTGAAGCCTTTTGTACACAACAAGGCATCAAACATCAGACAACACCAGCTTATACACCATAGTTGAATGGGATAGCAGAAAGAAAGAATAAAACTATTTTTGATATGGCAAGAAGTCTTCTCAAAGCTAAGAAGTTGCCCAAACAATACTGGGCTGAAGCCGTATCTTGTGCAGTATATTTACTGAACCGCTGCCCAATAAAAAGTTTGCAAGTCATCACTCCAGAAGAAGCATGGAGTGGCTACAAACCAAGTGTGACTCATCTTCGAGTCTTTGGTTGTGTGGCGTATGCAAAGATCCCGGATGCAAGAAGATCAAAGCTCGATGATAAAAGCAAGAAGTGCATCTTTGTGGGATATGGAGATAGAAGAATGGGATACAAGCTGTATAATCCCATCACAAAGAAGGTGATCAATAGCAGAGATGTTATCTTTGAAGAAGATAAAACCTGGGAGTGGAAAGAGGATCAAGAAGAAATCAAATGGATCAATACAGATTTGATCCTTGAAGATGAAGCAGAAGTACCAACAGTACTTGCTGAAGATCCAAGAGTACCAGAAGAGGAGCCACAGTCTCCGGTACACAGTTTTCCTGTATTCAACAAGAGAAACTCTTCAACACCAGGAATATCATCAACATCACCAGAAGCATCCTCATCAGAAGAACCAAGAAAGATGAGAAATCTAGAAGATTTATATGATGCTACACAGGTCGTGGAAGACACAACATTATTTTGTCTCAGTATAAATAATGACCCACATAGCTTCAATAAAGCTATCAAAGAGAGAAAGTGGATAGAAGCAATGGATGAGGATATACATACCATTGAGAGAGATATTGATAAGATTGAAATTCATGCTAGGCATGACATCTCTCGTTTGAGTTTAAAGGGGGAATTTGTTAGGATAAACTCAATCTGCAAAGTCAAGCATTGCAACCACCGACTTCCATCAATTAAAGCCCCTGATAGCCACTATGCAAGACCACCGCCTGCATCCACCGCCTCTCTGCAAGCAGCCTCCAACTTGCCAAAATATCTTATCTTATCTTCAAAAATATCAAGCTTTCATTTTGTGTATAAATAGGAAGCTTAGTTAAGGAGAAAAGAGTAGTGGGAGATTTTAGAGAGAAAACACGAGAGAAAAGAGAGAGTTTTGACAGTGTTCAAGCTTATGTGTGTAAGTTTTTTTGTTGAAATAAAACAGTGTGTTTTATCCTCTTTGAGTGTTTACAAGCCACCACCAGTGGCCACTCCCACCAACACTCTGAGCATTACACTAACAGATGGAAGCCATGGATCTTTATACTCTGAGCATTACAGTAACAGATAGAACTGGCAAGAAAGATGGTTAGTTTTGCATTTCTGAACGCACGCAAAAGACTTAGATTTACATGTTTTCTAAGGTTTATGTTATTCTCCAAACATCTTTAACATTCTAAACCTTCTCCAGGGTTTTTTTTTGTGCAAGGGTTAGCTGTGCTGCAAAAGATTTTTTGACGTTTTACAGGGATGGAGTGGGGATTTGATCGACTGTACGTAGCTCTGATACCACGCCTCGTGTGATTTCCCTGTGGGCCTTAATTTCCGAACCCTTTCATCTTCCATGAATGTTTCTTACAATTCTTTATTGAAATATTTAACTTTATATATACATTTTAATTACCTCATTTTCTTTTCTTTTCTTTTCTTTTCTTCATCTTCCATAGATTTTAATTCTATGGATGCACTTTAAACAATGTGAGTTCCATGACAAGCAAATAGAAAAGTACTTAGCATACTGAGAATGAATATGCTAATTATCTTTTCTTCTCGTGTCTTTCTTGAAACGAAGCAACTTGTATGATAACAGCATAGAAAGGACCTGTTCCTGATTTTCTTGCCACCTTCCCAAATTTAACATCACTGTGAGTTTCCATACGCACACCAATCACAATATGCTTGGAAAACTAAGAACTAACTTGAGGACTGTGACCTTCTGGCAAATAATAAATTCGCTGGATCCATTACCCTCTTCAATATCACAGAGCAATAAGTTGACCTTGGTGTAAGTTTATCAAGAACATTTGCGTTGTTTCTGGCAGTACTCCAGGCCACAATTCAACTGCATGTCTTCATTAACCTTATAAAAGCAAATTAAGCAAACACCATATATGTATATTGGATTGAAATTTTCAGTTTTTGGTTATGATGTTGATATGTTGTAAGAGAAATGCCACCATTCTATCGAGAAAGGATTCCATTTGCCACTGTTTGTCTCCCTTATGAGGAAAGCAAAAAGGGTCATGTGGGTTTGCATTTCTCTTCTTCCATTTTTAATTGATGATGAGTTCTAAAGTTGCAATCTTGTGTTTGATATTTAAACTTTTGATTTTAAAATTCTAGAGAAAAAAAATTAAAAGATTAAAAAAATCAACTTTGTTGAGAAAAGTTCATAAGTCTTCCTGGCACTTTGTTGGTTCTGGACAAGGTTCAAGCATTCTCATCTCCTGAATTGCTACCTCTTCCAACTTTGTGATGACAATAAACAAGGTAGGTTAGGGTGGACAAACAAACTACTAAAGAAATTAAAAAGGAAGAGGACTAATATTGGATAAAAAATAAATAAATGAAGTACATTCATGAGGGGGAAAAATAAAAAATATCAAATCAAGTAAAAAAGGTAAGAAAAAAAGTTATCAAAAGAATGGGGTATCATATTTAATATAAAAACTAAATAAAATCAAATTTAAAGGGATAGAACTAAAACTAAATATTCAAATGTTAGAAATATTTTCTAAAAATAAATATTTTTAGATTTAAAAATAAAGTTCACATGTATACTAATATATATATATATATAATATGAATCATAATAACATCTTCAAAATATTAAATGAATACAAATTAATTTTAAAATAACTCCATTAAAAAACACTAAATAAGAAAAATAAAAATAAATCATTAAGAATAGATATTAACTGGAACATAAATTTTTAAAAAAAAATATTTTAAAAATTTTCATCAATGAAAATAAAAACCAAAACCAGAATAAAATAATAAGAAAAATAATGATAATCTAGGAGATGCAAACATGTTTAGAAGAAATGAGAAAAATAGACAACTTGGTTTAACGGTCCGATCTAATTTAATAAGTTGATTTTATTTTAATTAAATGATAGTAAACAACAATTTTTTTTATAAAACATATCTTTGATAATTGGAAAAAAAACTTTAAAAGTACAAAATTGTATAAAAAACAGTTAAAAGCCAACTTGAATTAGTGTGATAGACATGTAACTTGGGTAATAAAGGAGCTAGCCAATTCCAGTTAACCTGTATTATTAATGGCCTAGATAATGGGTCAAGATAACTCGATAAAAAAAATAATTTAGAAAAACTACAAAAAACCGAAAACAAATGATGAAACCAATAACTAAAATGAGAAAAAACAAATGTTAGTATGCGTTAATTTTTCAAATCTATAACAAGAGTTACTAGACAAGAAACACCATAAATAAAAAATCATGAAGTTTAAACCTAACAAAATTAAATGCTAAAGGATAAAGCCAAGAAAAAACAATTACACAAAAGGATATAAAAATCTATTTTTTTACTATTATTCTTTAAAATACAAAAACACTCTTGTCAACATATTTTTTTACCTAGATGGAAATCAATCATTTTATTATTATACAAAGTTTGAAATGATGCATGTACTCATTAACTATTATTTAATGACTAATGAACCATTGAAAAAGACTAAAATTACCCCAAACTTAAGGCATCAATTTTTTTCTCCATCTAGGGTATGAGTACAAATTCAATGTTGAAGTGAACAATGTTCTATGAGTGTGTGCAAAATTATTTTTTTCTCTCTCTCATAATCTCACAATGATTTCTTTATGGAATAAAAAGTTTGAGGTTGTTTTTACTTTTTATTTAAGACCCAACTTGTTTTCTTGTACGAGTTTAAAATCAGATAATGTAGAAGTTATTTGACATAACCAAATGAGCTTAATCGGTCCAAAAATAATCTGACCAATCTGTAAAAAAAATATACTAATGAAATTCAGAAAAAAAATATACAATTGACATAAAAAACTTTAGTTTTTTTTTGCTTAACCCAAATTTAAATTTAAATTATATTGGAGTCACTCCTAACATGATTCAATTGACTTGACTGATCAAGAACAATCTAAATAACTATTAAAAACATTATAAACCAAGAAATAAAAGTACCAAATTGAAATTGAAATGAAAAAAAGGAGAACCCAAAAAAATAGAGCTGAATTGAAAAAAAAGGAGAACAGCTGAGTGATTCTTTAGTTTTTTTTTTTTATATATCTTTTCAATATGGAAAAGTGTTTTTATTAAACCTGTAAATTCTTTGATAATATTTATATTTTTGTAATGTATAAAGGTGAAGCCATAAAATTAAAAATATAAGTTAAAGTAATGTGAATTATTTTATTTGAATTACTTATTTACTCTCCATAGTCAATCCATGTAATTTAATTTAATTTGTGTGATTGGAATATGTTTTTTTTTTAAATTATTTTTCTTAATATTTTAAATTATTTTAATGTGTAAATATAATATATATTATTTTAATATATCTTTAAATAAAAAAACATTTTAAAAACTGCGACGATCTCAAAAACACTATTGCATGATTCACGAATCCCACAAAAAAGAACTAAAGTGGAATATACCATGCATTAAACATACAAGGAGGCAATTTTAAAAATTTCTACCCTCTTTCACATCATCTACCATTGGATCAGAGCACCCCCCAACTTGATAAAACATTTCCCACCGCTGGATTAATCATAAAACGCATCCCGCTAGAATCTCGAGGCAAGCATAAGCCCACTTGAAAAGCACAGTATCATAACTCAAGTTTTTTTTTTTTTCTTACAAAAAAAAACAAAGCTTTACCTGCAGGCCGGGAAAAGAAAAATTGCAGGCCGATAATATTACAGAAAAACCCACAAAAAAGAGACCCCCTAAAACAATTAGACAAAAAAACAAAAAAAAACCCCAAATCAAAAACCGTAAGTACTTTGTTTTGATGTTAATGCGAGATTGGCTATGGAATCTACACTAAAGAAAGCTTCTGTCTTTTTCATTTTGAGCCATCTTCGATCTGTAAGTGGAAAAAAATAAGTGGTTTGTTTTTGTTTTATGAATCTTGTGGATTAAAGGTTTCATTTTTTGATCTTGAAGTTTATTTGTCAAATGTGATGTTTTGGGTTTTTAATATCGTGGGTTAAAGAGCTTTGGATCTCTTAATGTCTTGATTTGTTGTTTGGGAGGATAGTTAGGGTTTTTGTTTTGGTTTGATGGGTTGATTTTGGAATATGAGCAAGTTTTTGGATTTTAAAGTTTCGGGGCTTTTTAAAGGAACAGTGATGGAAAAGGAAGAATTTTTGAACTGAATGAGGTTGCAAGTTTGGTTTATTTTTCGGTTTTGAGCTATATAGAATGATTTGTTGTTTGGTAACTGAATGAGCGTTAAAATCTGTTAAAGTTTGTTTCTTTGATGAAGTTAAGTGTAGGTTTGGTTTTTGGGTTTAATTTTCTTTGGTTTATTTGGTTTGCTTGTTTTGTTCCAGGTTTACTGAATTTGTCTTTCTAGTACCTGATAATTGATTTGTTGAAGTTGATTATGTCGGAGTCAAGCTCTGTTGATGTGATTCTTGACTTTCTGAGGAGAAATCGCTTCATGAGAGCGGAGGCAGCATTGCTCAGTGAGCTTAGTAACCGCCCTGATTTGAATGGATTGCTTCAAAATACTTACCCTTGAAGATAATGATTTGGGGAAAGTGGTTGAAGAAGAGAATGGGGGCAAATTGGCGAGTCACACTCCAGGTTCAGGCTCTCAAAATAGTGGGGAAATCTCTAAGGAACTTATTGTGAAAGAAATAGAGTGTGGGGTGGATAGAAATGGGCCTGAAAGCAAGTGGAGAAATTCTGCTTCTGTTGGGGAACGGGGTAGTAAAAATAATGAACCAATTGATTCAGATGATACTTTGCCTGATTTGTATTCGTGGAACTTTAATCCAAGCAATGGTCCTTCAAATCCTTACAAGAATGATGTTGGTACTAGTACGAGTAACTTCTCTGCTAGAGCAAATGCCAAATCAGGAGAGGAGATTATCTTTACTGGTGAAAATAAAAGTTCATGGCTTGGAAACAATAGTACTATGAATGCCAATGTGGAATCCAAGTATAACAAAACTCAAGCTAATGAATTGAAGGTACTTGATCGGGAACTTATAACTACTGTTGCATTATCTGCTGATAACTCATGGTCAAAAAATGAGGTGTTCACAAGTTCTTCCTCGGACCTGTGGAAAGATTTTTCTGTCAAGACTGTTTTTCCATTCCCCAAAGGGGATGTATTGACCAGCTATGGTATCACTTCAAATTCAGACAAAAGAGATGGAAAGAAGAAAGCAGATATAAGTGATGTCAGAGCAGCTATCAAAGAACAGGTGGATGAGGTTGGAAGAACTTTGTTCCTTGGAAAGTCTCAAGGGAGCACAACGCAGAAGAATTTAAGTGGCTCAGGGTTTTCTCTTGCATCTGATATTCCAAAGGAAGAATATCCTAGGCTTCCACCAGTTAAACTCAAGTCGGAGGACAAGCCATTGATCAATTGGCAGGAAAAGTTTGAGCGTGATGGGCCAAGTTCAAAGGTCATCAGCGCTGATAATAGCTACCTTATAGGTTCCTATCTCGACGTTCCTGTCGGACAAGAAATCAATTCTTCAGGTTAGCCCATATTATGAGTGTAATTATATGACCTCTCATACTGAATTTTTTTTCCAATGGTTTTAGAGTTTTTGGTAGTAAATGTTTACTGATAAAAAAAGAATAAAGAAAAGAGAAAGAAATTGTTTATCTTACATAACATTGAAACTCACTTTGCATAGAGAATTCCACTATTTTCAACTTATCAGGGTATTATTTTAACCTTAAAAGATGGCTAGCTAGTTTAGGTAGTGGAAATTTATTGATAAGATACCATGTGGTTGCTTTTTATACTTATCTTGATATCATGAAACTAGTGTCTTCTCTTTAAGACAAATAAAACCAAAGAAGTTAAGTGCTTATATTCTTATGTTGACTGAAACTTTATGAGACTTCTCTCTCATATTCATGAATAGGCATAGCTGTGACTCAGTTGTGAGAATGTGGGGTGCCTTAGTCACTATATAGTTTTTCCATAAAAAAGGGACAAGGGCATGTTAATGTGTTAAGTTTTTATTGCCACCTGTATATAGAGATCCATCTTGCCTCTTTTGACTTGAGACACTAGATTTGCTAAAAAGAAGTAGAGGTTATAGCACGAACACTATTCTCCAAGCATATTCATATTTGAATCTACACTTTCAGTCCTTTAATGATCTGGGAGCTCTCATTTTGGAGGACTGAAGCTCATCTTGTAATTTTTGGGTTTTGGAACACCAATCTTTTTCTTTCTGGTTTCCAATGGCATGTTGGTGTAAAACAGAAAACATATAGTATAATGGTTGTGTTTTATTATACGAGCTAATGTTAATAGTGAAATAAATTATGTACACTCTCTTTCCTTTTCTTTGTGGTGATTTTCCCTAAAAACGTTTTCTTGGTAATTGATGATCCAGGTGGAAAAAGGATTGCAGGAGGCAGCTGGCTATCTGTAAGTCAGGGGATTGCTGAGGATACATCTGATCTAGTTTCTGGTTTTGCCACTGTTGGTGATGGATTAAGTGAATCCATTGATTATCCAAATGAATATTGGGATTCTGATGAATATGATGATGATGATGATGTTGGATACATGAGACAACCTATCGAGGATGAGGCCTGGTTTCTGGCTCATGAAATTGATTACCCAAGTGACAATGAAAAGGGTACTGGGCATGGGAGTGGTCCAGACCCGCAGGATAGAGTTCCAACCAAAGATGAAGATGATGATCAATCTTTTGCTGAGGAGGATTCTTACTTTTCTGGTGAGCATTTATTTCAAGCTAAAAATGTCGAACCAGTCACAACATCAGATGATCCTATAGGTTTGTCAGTGACAGAAATGTATGGGAAAACTAATGAGAGTGATTTAATAGCTCAATATGATGGGCAGTTGATGGATGAAGAAGAACTAAAGTTTGATGCGAGCAGAACCTGTCTGGCAGGGGTTTGTCACGCAAACAAATGAACTCATCATGATAGGAGATGGGAGGGTCTTGAATGAGCGTGGAAGGCCACATTTAGATGATGTTTGTATGGATGATGATCAACATGGTTCAGTTAGATCGATTGGTGTGGGTATCAACAGCGATGCTGCTGATTTTGGAAGTGAAATACGGGAAAGTTTGGTTGGAGGCAGCAGTGAAGGGGATCTAGAGTACTTTCATGATCATGATATTAGAGTTGGTGGATCTAGATCTTCTCACCATGGCTCAGAAAAAAAAAATGTTGATAAACAAAACAGGGATAAGAAGAAACCTCAATAAATACGATTCTATTAAATATGTGGCTGGGAGTGACAAAGATGTGCACGCTCAAGGAAAAAATCATGCAGATGGTGGATTCTCATTCCCCCCACCACTGAGGGATGAACAGTTGCTGCAGTCAGTCTCTAGTAAATCTTTATGGTCAAACAACTGCAATGCTGCAGTCAGTGAAGAAAATAATGATCGCTTGAATGCTTTGATGGGGCCTGATGACATGCATGGTACATGGCAGCGGAAAAGCAGTGATTCCTCAACTGTTAAAAGTTCCAGGGATGAAAATAATATGAATGCTCTCGGATCAGCAAATTCTAGTCCCTCTTCTCTCTCAAATTATGGTTATGCAGAACCAGAGCATGCCATGAAGGAACAAGATGAGAATATTGGCAGTGTGAGGGAAGAAGATCCCGGGGCTTCCCTCGAGGATGAAGAGGTTGCTGCTGTTCAAGAACAAGTAAGGCAAATCAAGGCTCAGGAGGAGGAATTTGAAACTTTCAACCTTAAGATTGTGCATAGGAAAAACAGGTATGTTTTGTTTGATGAGTTTATCCAAATGAATAAATAAAAAAATTAGTGATTTCTGGTTGCAAACTGGTGCACTACACAACCTGGGCTTTTATATATTGGCACTTTTATTTATTTGGATACTGATAAGATGCCTCTACTTCACATACTAGAGTGTTATTTCCTTCACTACTCTTTCACTCTCTCTCTTTCTAATTAACCCCCCCCCCCCCCCCCCCCCAAATGTGCCCTGAGTAACTAATGATTTGCTACTTAAATATGTTTTCTTGTGTTCTTTCGCTCCTGCCCCATTATGTTTTCTTCCTTCTGTGTACTCATTATTCTCATGATATCTTAAACATTTTTCATTTTAAATGTTTATTAACACTTAAGTTGTTCTCTTTTGGTATTTTGTTACTTTCTAATAACCAAAGAAGTGATCATGAGTAAACAAAACATGCACACCGTTTTCATGGAAATTCTGGTCTTCTTTTCAACATCAAGGATTTGGAGGGGGTGAAGTGTTTATTCTGAACCAGCAAATATATTCCTCCCCCCCAACCAATGGTGTTCTGGAAGGATTATCATTCAAAAATGATCTTGTGGGTGCTATCCTATTAATTGAAATGTTCAGAAAAGGAAATGAAAAAACAAGAAACACAGCAAGTACTGAAAAAAGAGTCTTATCTATCCTGCTTGCACTATTATATTGCAATTTACTCTTAGGTTTTGTTTACTTCTGTAGCTATTACTAGATGCATTTAGATAAAAAATAATTGCTAATCTAGTTTTAAGTATATCTATATTGTTGGCGTCATTTGGTGGCAAAATAATTGTGTTTAGAAGAACAAAAATTTTATTCAAGAATTTAGAAGGCTTGTGAATCCTTTCATTTCTCAAGCCCCCTTGATTACAAAATTTTTGCTGGATGTGTTATTATTGAAAGTGGGAATACAGATATCTGACTTCTCTGTTAGCATCCTTGGTGGATGAAGATGCCCGTGTCCCTTGTTAGTGTCCTTGGTGCACACTTGTGGTTCTTTTTATAAATTTATCCCTTCATGTTGAATTATTATGGTTATGCTCTCTAGGTTAGACATTCATGGACTGGGAGAATGTTTTGGTGTTTTTTGATGGTCTGGATGGATGGGATGATAGAATAAGTTTATTTTGATCAATATTTGGTTAGGATCGATTAAAACTTGTCCCTAAAAGTGGATATCCAAATCCCAGGAGGGTGCTTGTTGTTGCCAACATTAAAAATCTTGCTTTTATTTATGTCTCGTGTCAACCAAAGAGCAGGATAACTTTTTATCCATCCATTTTTTAATGTTTCCATTTCCATCTGCCCCTATCACCTTGCTGCCTCACAACTGCTGCGGAAGTGAGATGCGTGCTTGTAATGTTTAGGCATGCCCTTCCCACTTTTTTTTATTTATTTTGTGAAATAATTGTTGGCTTGCTGAATTTTGTGACAAAAAATTCTAATATCAGAGCTGGATGTTGTCGTATTTTCAAGTGATATAATTTTTTTTTGGGTGAATTTCCCTTATAGTATGTGTTTTTTAATTAATGTTTGATTGTTAATCAAGTGACCTTATCATTTGAACTCTGCTCCTCATTGATTAGCTTGATTCTAACAGACTTTCCTGAACTGCTTTGTTGGTTAGAACTGGCTTTGAGGAGGACAAGAACTTCCATGTTGTTTTGAATTCTGTAATTGCTGGCCGTTATCATGTTACTGAGTATCTTGGGTCAGCTGCTTTTAGTAAAGCTATACAAGCACATGATCTGCACACAGGCATTGATGTTTGTGTGAAAATTATAAAAAACAACAAGGACTTCTTTGATCAAAGTCTTGATGAGATAAAGCTTCTTAAGTATGTCAACAAGCATGATCCTGCCGACAAGTACCACATTCTCAGATTGTATGATTACTTCTACTACCGAGTAAGTGGATATATTCGCGACTTTCATGATTTTCTTTTTGTATCTTGTTTCAATGATTTAGTATTTTATCGCAGTACATGGTCTGGTGTAGCTATTGTTATCCTACTCTACTTGTTATCTTGTGCTAATTTTAGTTGTGCATGGAATTCTATTGGGTCACAGATTCTTCTCTTCACTGTTTCAATGTAATGCACTACAAAAATGTCTATGTACTATATTGATTAGGTTTACTATGTCCCTCCCTGTAAATGCTTTTGGTTTACTATATCATTCTAAATGTCCTTGGGTTAAGTAATTAGCAAACTATGGTTAGTTTTGGACATGCAGCAGTTTTTATGGTGACATGTAATTTGTTCTTTCAAATTTCTCTCCTTCTCCTTCTCCTTCTCCTTCTCCTTTTTTCCCTTTTCTTTTTTCTTTTTTCCTTTCCTTTCCTTTCCTCCTCCTCATTCCTTTTTCTCCTAAAGGAAGGAAAAATACATGGTGGTGGAGGAGGGAGATTGTGGCTGGTGTGTTTGGTGGTGGGGGCTGAATAGGGTGCAAAGGGATGGGTGGATGGTGTGTGGTCGAGGAGACGGAAGGGAAGGGTGTTTGGCGTGGGTGTGGTGGCCTCTTGGGGTGAGGAGAATAAAGAAGAGGAAGAAGACAGCTCTTTGTAATGTTTGCAAAGTTTGATAGACATATGAAGAGTCTATTTGGGATTTGCATTGCTGGTTATATTGACTTGGGGTTTCTGTATTGTCGTGTCTAGGCATGGTGTCAATGTTTCCAAGTACGACATGAGGTTTACATTAGAGATTTATTGACACGAAAAAAAAATTGGTGACTTGGAAAAAAAGATGATGCTGTTGTTGAAGATGAGAATTATGTGAAGAAGATAATTGATGAAGCTGGTTACATAGTGAATTTATTGGTTAGTCTTCTTGATTCAGTGAAATTGGAAATTTAACAATAGGCTGCAAAAGTTATATCATGTATTTGGAGAGTGGCAATGAAATAAGCAAAGAGGGTTCTGCCAGCAATTTGCAAAAATTATCCGAGAATCCTGATAATGCTTGGTCAGTTTCAGCTTATGGTGGTGTGACAGTTCTATTGAAAATATGTGCTAGTGTTGATTCTAGAGCAGAGCTTATTAATCCTGCTTGTGGGCTATTGAGAAATCTTGTTGGGGTTGATGAAATAAAGAGGATGATGATGGAAGAAGGTGCGCTGCCCACTGCCTACTGGCTGGCAAGATCAAAAGATGAAGCTGTGCAGATAAGTTTGATTGATTTTCTTCAACAATATTGCAGTCAGAGATGAATCATTGAGAGAGAGAGTTTTGAAATAAAAAAAATTTAAATTTGAAGGAAAAATGTGTACAGATGTCACCATAAAAAATGCCACGTGCCCAAAAGTAATCATGGTTTGCTAAGTCCATGCTAAAACAAAAACTATTTTTTTACAAGGACATAGTGAACCAAATCGATAGTATAAAGACATTTTTGAGCTTTAATCCTAATACTAATTTAATGAAAGTTTAGACATCATGCATGGTTCCTCAATTATCTTCAAATATTTTATTTGGCAACTGAATAGATACTGCTAGAATTCTTTTGGCCATTCTGGATTAATAGATACAGTAATAAGCCATTGTTTTCTTGTGAAGAGTGTGTTCGAGGGCAATCACAATTGCAATCCATTATCTTTAATTTGCAGCTCCTAACTCAAAGATCCCAAGCTCTCGTAGATTATGTGTGTTAAAAACTTGGGTCATAGATCATAGGTGACATTTGGGATGTGTTTTAAGGCAATGGTGATCAAAATAGCCAGTAGTAAAGGATATGGGATTTATAAATTGAAATGGAGATGAATATAGAGGACTGCTAGGATTTCCCGGAATCACTCCTAGATGGAAAATCTAAGCATCACACCTTAGATAAATTTAATCAAACAACTTTAAAATATATAGCTGAAAATTTCTCATTCTTTCATTATCTTTAAAAGTGGGGCTTTAACATATATAGGGTGAGAAATGAGGTGCACTGAGTTGCTTGTTAGATGTAACCAGCTGTCCATTCAACTACTGGATAGTGAAGTAGGTGACTAGTCAACTCTTACAAAATTATTCCAGTGGAAGACAAAATTGCAGAACTACCGTACCCTCGTGAGTTTAGACCTCAAAATCCCACACTATCCGCTCATAAAACAATCTTCTCTTGGACTGTTAGCCAAATAGACATTTTAGCTTTAGGTTTCCTCCTATCTTCAAAGATGACATTAAAATATATGAAATCTAATTGTTTCAGATTTTACATCAGCAGCCTTTCGAAGTTCGTATATGGTCCTGTGCAATTGCTTAGCACTTTCACGTCCATCACAATGTGGATAGGATAATGTGTATGCCAAAAATATTGTAGTGGTAGATGGGTCATTGTACCTAGATTTTCACATGGCTTTGAAACTTTGCTATTGGCCGTGAACAATTGATAGTCCCTGAGTTGAGTTGGATTTTTTATATCCACTAGGAGGTTTTGGGAGAGGAAATTACTGCAAATTTCTTGAAATTATGCTAGTTATTTGTTTTCAATAGGAAGCTGAAGTTCTTGAATTTTTCACTCTGCAAATCCCTATTTGAGAAAATATTCTGGGCTAGAAGTGTTTTCTTAATGTTAACCCTGCATTCTGTGCTGCTATCTGATTATTCTCCCTATGATGCCTCTTTGTATCAGTTACATTTCAACTGATAAGTTTGCAAGAGAGTTATGCAGATATTCATAGAATCTTCTATAGCATCATTTTTTGCTGTTCTTGTTGGTAGTAGTGCTTGAACCTCGGTTGAGTGGTTGGACAACTCACTCCCAACCACTAGATGTAGGGGTTTCGGTTTTGTAGACATCATATTAAAATGAACTGAGATGAAAAACTAATAGCAGCCATATATGTCTGTGAATGCCTTTTTAATTATAATACATGAATCTACAGATGAAGCTTTGATTTGATTTCTTGAGGGTGAAGTTCTTGATAACTCCTCAATGCAAACTAAATAGATTAACCCGGAACTCCTATTTGCTTTGCAGGAGCATTTGTTAATTGTGTGTGAGCTTCTCAAGGCGAAACTTATATGAGTTTCATAAGTTCAATAGAGAATCAGGAGGGGAGGTTTACTTCACAATGCCAAGATTGCAGGTTTGTTGTGTGCCATTTTCTTCCTAAGAATTCTATCCTCTTTTGACATTCCAAAAATTATATATTAATTACCTGGTGCCTTTTCAACACTTTATTTCGTTGCCAAAAACAAAAGAAGAGAATATATTATTTTTCATGTATGCTGGTCTATAAACGTTTTAAAATTCTCTATGCAGTCAATCACCACTCAATGTTTGGAGGCACTTCAGTTTTTGCATGGCCTTGGTCTTATACACTGTGATTTAAAGCCTGAGAATATATTGGTGAAAAGCTATAGTAGATGTGAGGTGAAAGTCATTGATCTTGGGAGTAGCTGTTTTGAGACAGATCATCTGTGCTCCTATGTTCAATCCAGGTCTTATCGTGCACCAGAAGTTATCCTAGGACTTCCGTATGATAAGAAGATAGATGTTTGGTCACTTGGCTGCATCTTGGCGGAGCTTTGCACTGGCAATGTAAGTTTTTCCCATTAGTAATTTACCCATAAAGTTTCTTGCCCTGGAGGAAATTGTTAGAATAACAGGGGTGTGGAGCTATGTATTCGATGTCTATGCATCTGTTTATCTTGCTATCTTTGTACAACTTTTGTAGTCTTTTCTTCCTTTCCTTTCCTTTTGTTTTTTAATCAAGCCAGGTGCTCCATATGCATGCAGAGGTAGAGTTTCATATAATTTCCCAATCAATGTGTGAATGCACAAGTCACTTTGAGTAAGAAAGAGATTTCTTCATAAAAACATTGGATCCCTTTTGTGCTGAAAACTACTGATTTGTCAAATAAATGTGGGAGAGTTATCCATGATGAAATATGCCAAAAGCCACCATACATGGAGTTTTAGTATAATTTCTCAACTTATGGAGAATGCATAAAGATTGCATGCTGAAGAGTGATGCCACATGCATGCATATTATTACTTGGACTTGTCATATAAAACTGAAGAATATATTCCCTTGAGGGATTTGGCCAAAAGACAGTGGTCGTTGTGTTTCATGAATTGAGAAGGTTTTGTGTGAAGATGGGCTGTCAAATGTACTTTGTTAGGTGAAAACCTCGTAGAGCTTTTTAGGGAGTGGAACATAGTATACGTGACTAATTTAGAAATGGTGGTGTTTATACCATTAGTTTTGGAGATTTGGGAAGCTAGAGTGTATGTTTCAAGGTGAAAAGGTTGAGATATGAGAACATAGTTCTGAAATGCAAAGGATAGGAAAGAACAATGGAATTAACGCTGATAATCAGGTGCACCTTAGGTTCTGTAAATCACACACATATAGAGAGAGCTATATTTCTTCTTTTTATGGCTGCTTACATAATTTTGTTATTCTTGTCAATTTTAATGCCACCCTCGTATTGATTTTGTGATGCATTTATTATTTATTCTATGGGGGAAACATCGTTTATATTCTGATCGATTGAACTTCAACATATATTTCTTTCAGAGATATACTTGAGAGTTTGGTTACCTAGCTGTGACCCTGGTACCATTTGGCTAAAATGAAACTTCTGTTTCAGGTCCTATTCCAAAACGATTCACCAGCAACATTACTTGCACGAGTTATTGGAATTATAGGTCCCATTGATCAAAACATGCTAGCAAAGGGACGAGATACATACAAGTATTTTACCAAGAATCACATGCTTTATGAGCGAAATCAGGTAATTCTTTTGTTTTGCCACTGCTCTATTGCTCATATGAAAATACTATAAGCGTTAACTGTGCTTGTTTCCCCCCGCGTTTTGTCCGGTGATGTAGTTGCTTGTAGTTTGTAGAGTTCAAAAATTAGGATGTCAAACTTTAAATCTCGATATGACATGTTTGATTTGTGCTAATATTTATATTTTCTCCAATCTTCAGGATTCTAACAGACTGGAGTACCTGATACCTAAGAAGACATCCCTGAGACACCGATTGCCAATGGGAGACCAAGGCTTCATTGACTTTGTTTCTCATTTGCTTGAAGTAAACCCAAAGAAACGCCCTTCTGCATCCGAGGCTCTGAAGCACCCGTGGCTATCATACCCTTATGAGCCCATATCAGCCTGAACTGACCGAAGATTTTTCATGGTGGTGACAACATGCTGCAGGTTTCTTCATCATATAATTTATTCTTTCTGGACGGAAGGAGCAACTGATAGTGGTTACATATTTAAACTGATCCGGGAAGGGGGCGAGCTCCGTCGCGTAGCTGCATGCCTTGGAAGGCATGCTTTGGTTTTCATTGATGATTCCTTCCCTTCCTCACCCTTGGCAAGTTGTACTTAAATTTCACCATAATTGTAATTTTTCAGGCAGTGTATTCTTAGGGTTTTTCTTTATTCACCTTGTTTGATATGGTGGAAGAGGAATCTTGAAATCTTGTTGTACATGATGTGTGATATTTTTTTTCTTCAATTTTTTCTAGGTTATTAGTAATAGCATGTGAAATAGAGCTGCTCATCCAATTTTGTTTGGCTTGCTCCAGGCGAGTGACTCACTGCATCCTATTTGAGTTTGATGGAATCACAGTGAGAGTATTTATGGGTTTTTTTTAGCGTGATGCTCAAGATTTTTATGTTGTAGTGAGAATGTTTCGATGATCTTGTTCAAGCTCTGCAGGCTGGCATGGCATGCATCCTCTTGTAGTGTAGGTTTCTGTACATTTTCTGGTTGGCAGCAAGCATCAATGGAAAATGGCTTCAATTTAGTATCACAAAATACTCATTTGATTAAATTTATCACAACAAGAATCAAATCAAATAGTTTTAATAAAACCCTAAAAAAACAAAGCATTAATAAACTTGCAACCCCATTAAATGTTTTCCGTCCTGTAACTCCATAAATTAAATTAAAATTTTAATTCAAGAAAATATGAGATATAGTAGGAGATAGATTTCTGTTCCACGTAAATACGTGCAGAATCCACAAGGAAATAACCTGTATAGAAATTGAAGGTGGAGATGATACTAGCATGTTATGCGAAAGAAATTTCTCGAAGTCTTCTTTTTTACTTATTTAGAATCTTTGCTCTTAGTATGAGGTCAATACAGTGATATTAAATGATCATAATTTTTGAATTAATGGTTGGATTAGATTTAAATTTTTTACAAATAATTTTATATATCTTGTGTTTAATTTTTATTAAATAGAATAGAATGGTAAGATTTGAACTTGTAATAGCTAACGTTAATAAGACTCTGATACTATATCAAAGAAACAAAAACAATCGGGAGCATAGATAATACTCTCACAAACATCTTGAGTTTCATATTTTTTACAACAAGGATCGTGTGATTGAGATTAGGGCTATGACTGATGTAAAATTCAGCAGAGGATCATACAGAGGACAAAGAGGTTGATGTGGAGTTTCTGTACATAGTGAAGTGGAAGGAAACAAATATCGCTTTTGATACGAGGATGGATAAATAATCTTCGATGATTCCTCTTCTTACAGGACTTCTTACTATAATAATGTTAAACCTTCAGAATGACTTTGCCAGGGAAGAGTTATTCTTGGTGTATATATATTCTGGTTAGTGTGCTCCTGTTGCAGTGTTGTAGTATTCTAGTACCTTATCTAATAATATAAATTTTTTAGGTTATATGGTTTTATGACAATGTATCAGAACCTTGTTGATCCAGCGGTCACGAGTTCAAATCTCACCACCTTTATTCTATTTGATAAAAATCAAACATACGATAGTGTGAGTTTATGCAAGTTTTTAGTCCAAAGGGTTTTCACTTAAGAAGATAAGTTAGAGAATAATATAAATTACATTCTGGAACCTCATCTAATAACTTAAACTCTTAAAGTAAGATAGTTACTTGATTGGCCATTCTCTATTTTCATTTATAAAATAAAGATTATATTGACAGATTTTGTGGTTAGTAAATGATTCAATGCTCCAGAGAAAGGGGAAAAAGGAAACAAATATTCACCTGGGCAACACTCTTTACTTTCATTTCCACCTGTAACAATTTTCATTTCAATTCGAGCATGGATTGAAGACAGTATAAATCGGAGGATAACAGTGTTGTCGTTTTATGTAATTATTACCTGATTTATGACAGGGCAGATGGTTGCATGTTCAACAAGCTGAGATATTTTTTTGAACTCTTGTACCATGTTTTTCTTAAAGTTTTCAAATATGGTAGGATTGTTGCTCATGAATATCAAGTCATCAACATTTAGGCATATGAATAATTTATTTCCATCAGTGTCTTTCTTTCATATACATTGCAAGTTCATATGAATATTTTTCAAATTTATTTTCTTGAAAACACCTGTCAATTATGGTATTGCAAGCAAACAAAATTTGCTTCAAACCATAAAGAGATTTCTTGAACTTGTATACTTTGCCAACTTGTATAAAGTGGTTGTTCAACATATATAACTCTTCTTCTAGGAAGTCATTTAGAAATGCTAACTTCACATTAAATTCATAGATCTTCCACTTATAATATGTAACTAGTGAGATCATTAGTTTTTTCAACCTGAACTACAAGAGTAAATACTTTTTTATAGTCAATGTCTTCACTTTGTTTATAGCTTTTTGCTACTAGTATTGTTGTGTGTGTTTTTACTTTGCCTTTTTGTATTTTTCTTTATCTTATAGATCCATTTAACAATAATTGCTTTTTGATGGAATAGTTAACTTGCAAAATATATATTGATGGAGAATAGACTTAGAGATAGGTTCTAATTCAGTTACGCGCCAAAGGGTGGATGTACTACTTGGTCTCTAAAAGGGATCTCTTGTTATCCCGGTAATCACCCTCGTGAAGACAACATGGGGGCTCATTAAGTAATGAGTTGGCTAGTATACCAAACATTATCATTTTAAGCACTCAGTGAAGAGTTGGTTTACACAAACTTAAACCTTGATTATAAATATATTTGCATAATACATTATAGAAACAAAACGTGCTAAAGCGTTTAAATAGTATAATGATTTAAGATAGCGATAAAATAAACAATCATCACTTTTGAATTAGTCTTGAAAACAGAGAAAGAATAGAGGAAAAAAAAAGCTTAATAAAAAAGTTCCTAGTAGAGTCACCATATGGTCGCACGTCATCGCACTATATCACCAAAGGGTCTCATTTCTAGAGTCGCCACCTAGGTATTTGTTTCAAGGTCACTAGGAAGACTCGATCATATTGGACTGGTTAGAGATTCAAGGGTAAGAGAATAATTATGTAAAGGGAAAAAGATATTAGTACCCCTAGTACGCCTTACCTGAGGTAAGTTGCTTTTTGTTTCCCCTTTGTTTTTAGGATTTTTTTTATATGTATATAAAAAGAAATGAACTAAACAAAAAAAAACCATCTTCTAAAAATTTTTATTGATATTTGAAAAGAATTGTTTGATGAGTCATGCTGATAATATTTCAGTTTTTTTTTTTTATCTTTATACTAAAAATGAACGAGTTGCATTATTTACAATAATACTTTGGATATATACCCCGTATAGGCTTTATCCTTGTATTGAATTCAATAATAGCCAAAACAAAACATTTTTTTTGTTTTTTTACTGGACCGAGTATACACAGTTGGGTAAGTTTGGTTCAAACCTAAATTGGGCCAAAGAAACCTTGGTTCAAAACAAAACCAACCCAAAAAAGAGTCAAGGAGAAATTGGATTAAACTTACAAAAAAAAAAAAAAAATGTATAAACAATTTGAACGAAACAGATCAAACTGAAAAAAAAACGAAGAACACCAAACCCAATAACAAAGTCCAACCCAACAACGTGTATCCAAATCCAGACCATATTTGGTTAAAAAAAAAGAATGAAATAACTTGTCATAAAACCAAGAGTAATTATTTAGCAACCAATCATGACAATTTTCATTTATATCTTATAATTTGGTCAAAATCTTGTTTGGTTTGCAGTTGAAACTCAAGGGTTAAAACTTGTTATTATAAACTTAATGATGCCAATGACCATTAGAATCTTTGTTGTGTATGTATAGGGTGACTGTTTTGGGCAATTCAATGGACCACCAAATGTGGTCCAAAACAATAAGCCAAGGTAATGTTCATTCTTTGGCCCTTTATTGGCCAATAAACTTTCAATTTTGTGTCATTAAACCTTGATTTGACCAAATTATTTTTTAATATTACAAACTAAACTCTAGATTTAATTTCTTGCAATTCAAGGCCTAAATTGGACTAAGAAAAATCATTTTCCTTGTTAATAGGGCTTTTGATAAGAAAAGAATAGTTTTTTTTTTTAATGTATTCATATAAAAAATAAAATAAAAATTCTAAAAAAAAGAGGTCCAAAAAGTATGATGGCTAAAAAGCTTACAAATGAAGTGCTATTAGTAAAATATAATATAATAATAGGAATATAAATAAAACTTTCAAAATTATATGCATGGAAGAAAAGAATCAAATGAATTATTCAATTTTCATTGAATTATCCTACCTGATCCTGGAAACTAATACGTAAAGTAACTCGTAAATATATATTAATTAACTATCCAACATTCTCAAATGTTGTATAAAGTCTTCTTCTTTAATTCATTGAGAGTATGGTGGGCTTTGAGCTATACAATGAGGGTATCCATTTTCCATCATATGATAATAAAATAAATAAAATTATCAAATTCAGAATTTTAGATCCCGGAACCATGATAGTTCTTAAATAAGCCCAGAAACCTGGATGCCCAACCGGAGTAGTTCTTCGGAAGTTTTGTAAGAACAAGCAGATTAAGGTGAAACTGGGCTGGATCAGATAGCCCACGGGCCGACTTCTTTATAGAAGCAATAGGCCCATTTCCAAGAGGTCAAATACCACAATTTCGTTGACCAATTAGTGCCCTCATGGAAACAGACAGTACATGAGAACAGGTATATATCATTTAAAATGAAATTATGAGAGATTATAGTGTGACTATTTTTGTTATTTAACTTCCATTCTTATTTTTTTATTTCTATTTTTTATCTTGATCATTTTGGAAAACTTTTTATTGAGTTTTATTCTCACCATTCGGTTTAGATTCATGATATTATTTTTTCCAATTTTGTCTTTATTATTTCTATTTTTTTCTTGTCTATTTTGAAAAGTTTTATTTGTTTTAAATTTTATCATTCAATTCAAATTTATGGTATATTGTTTTTACCAATTGTCCTTTTTTTATTTTCCCTATGTCAATTCTTGTGTCAATCTCACCCTTCAACTAAAAGTTTGTTTTTATTTTTATATCAATTTTTAACCTCATTCCTTTTATTTTTTTGGGTATTTTTACTAAATTAATTTTTAATGTTAATTTTAATTTCACCCTTCAATCAAATATAAAATTTATTTTGTATTTGAATTTTGATCCTTCTTTTATTTTTTGTGTTTGAATTCTTTTGTATAATTATTTTTTTTTTCAATTCCATCATTCAATATTTGATTGTTTGAGAGTTGAGATTCATAGGTTTTTCAGAAAGGGTGTTTGATGTCTAATGACCCGAGTTGACATCATTAACTAAGTTAACTCAGCCTTGATTATTGAGGTTATAGGTAGAACATGCTAACTTGAATTGACTAGGGCTAATTTATTAAAGGTTTTTTTTACCTCATTTTGTTAATTTGTATTTATCGGGTTGTGAATGATCTACATCGTTGGTTCCCTTTTGAAAACTTATTTTTTCTCTAGGCTATCATATCATTATCATTATTTTTCTAACTTGATCCAACTACTATCGTTACCTATTTTTTTAAAAAAAAAATTTATTGAAAAAAATGACAAGATCATTTTAATGTGTTAATATTAAAAATCATTTAAAAAAATAAAATAAAATTATTTTAATATATTTTTGAATAAAAAATATTTTAATTATATTCCCAAGTAGTATAACATTAAAAAACCAATTTAGTGGTGACCTATTTATTTGAATCCCATCACCAGCTCAATCATTCTATCAATTGGGTCTCATTAATTCATCTTCTCTTGTTTGTTAATGACACTGAAAAAACCATGAAGGTCATGTGGTGATTAGAATTTGAGACATAATTCTAGTGGATGATAAAGCCTTTTATTTTTTTATTTTTTTGTATTCGAGGAAACCCCATTCCTTGGAAAACACATTTTTTAGGCCAAGGTGAGTGAGTAAAACCTGATTATTCCAGACTTTTACAAGACGTGCACGCCCTGACTCGAACTCTAAATTTCAAGCCCTTTACCACCACGCCAAACCCCATAGGGATGGATAACAAAGTCAGGAATGAGAGTATAAACAAGAAGAAAATGATCCTGGAAATATGTTCATGCTGTGATCATATTTATAACATGTTTTCCCGAGGAAAAAATAACTTCTCTGCAAGAACACCAGCAAATAATGGCAGACCATAATTTATTTATTGTGAAAGATGGGTCCATGCTAAGTTTGATCTGTTCTACGCGAAATGAAGGCTAAAAATATACTGTTGCACGTTGGTTCTTTTATAAAGGAAGGAGCTTTTAATCTTTTGGATTTGATGCTTTGACTTTTGGAATTTCACTGGCAAACTTCTCTTTTTGGATTTAAAGATAAGTCTCCCCACTCACATGGTTTGCTGCTCGAGCCATCACTGTTCAACATGGGGAGAAATTTCTGATGAGGGTTGTGGATGAAAAGATGCCTAAATTATGGGGGGGCCCAACATCTCAATTGATGATTAGGGTTTGTTGTGCTAACTTTTTCTCATTAATTATATGTTTTTCTAGTACAAGAACTAAAAAATAAGATAGCAAATCCCACCTCTTGAGATCCTTAGTGTTCAAAAAGTTGAGAAGAAAAAAGCACGGAAAAGAAAAGCTCTTAGATCCTTCCCTGCAAAAGCATCTGTCAATTTAAACAAGTCTTTTTTTAGTTGTAAATCGCACCTTCGTTATCTTTATTCTTTCTAGGGTGACATGTTGCCACTTATAACTTCTTTTTGGCCACTTTTTGTTTGTTTTACTTTCCCATAGTGCTTCCCAACAGAAGATAACACTGTAGCTCCATGTTCTTGCTGCAAGTATCCCCACCGCCACCATGGCAGCAGATCAGCATGCCCGTACGGTGGCTGTCTTTCATGTGAGATGAACCACCACCATGGTAGCAGCTCAGCATCAATCCCCTTACGGTGGCTGTCTTTCATGTGAGATGAACCACCACCACGGTAGCAGCTCAGCATCCCCTTACGGTGGTTGTATTTCATGTGAGATTATCGATCCACCACCTTGGCTGAAGGTGATGGGGGCACATGGAGACTAAAAAGCTCATCTTCCCTGGAAAGGGTGTACATTACAGCCAAAAAAGATAAAGGGGATGAAAAGAAGGGAGAGGGCAAAAAAGTAAAGAGGAACAACCCACGCTCCATGTCTCAGTTGATAATTGCAGTCTAACCCTATTTGTTTTTGTTTTTTCTAATAAGAAAAAACTATGTTAGAGAATAATATAAATCATATTTTGAGGTTTCATTTAACAGTTTGATCTTTTAGGTGAGATGATTTTTTAACATGGTATTAGAGTCTTGTTGACCCAGCGGTCACGAGTTTGAATTTCACCACCTTCATTCTATTTGATAATAAACCAAGTACAAGGTATTGTGGACCCATGCAAGTTTTAAGCTCAAAAGGCTCTCACTTGAAGGGATGTTAAAGAATAATATAAATTATATTATGAGAACCTCAACTTACCGCTTAAATAAGATGATTTCTTAACAGACTAAAGAAATCACTAGACAGTGATAGAGGGATCTGTAAGGTCTTTCATAGAACAAAAACAGTTTGAAGAACAAGATCAGAACCAAGAAGCCAACTTTTTCTTAGTAGTGACAAACATTTCGAGAGAATTCACTTAATTGTATGTCTTTTTCCTTCTTTTTTGGCTCATCTCAATTTTCTTAAGCTCGTAACTATTCAGGTAACTTATCTTTCACTCCTTGTTTCTTTTTGTTCATCGTTGGTGTTTGTATGCTTCCACGTGAGTGTGCGTGCATGGAAATCATGTCACTATCCCCCCATTCTTCTTCTTTTGAAAAATAGATCGATGAAACTGCGCAGAAATTTCTTGTTCGATCGCATTCCTTTGGATCTTCGTGCTCAGTTTAAAGAACATTATTGCAGATATTGTTTTAAGATATCTAGGTGACGCCCCTGATGTTAAATTAAATTACAATTTCTAATAGGAATTAGTGTTTAAAATTTGTGAAACGAGGTATGGGATTTGAGTACTGATCAGGGCTTCTCTTTTAGTGTGTTCAAATACTCAAGAAGCTAGCCTGATAGACGAAATCAACAAATTATCTAGCTAGTAACCTTCATGAATCGATAGAAAACTTGTGATTTGTATAACAATTTTCAAGTTTCGAATCAAAACGTACATCTCTTATAAAAATCCAAAACAGTTGAAATTTTACATGCTGATCTGAACTTATAAAATATTTTTTTTCAGGTATAGAGTTTTCTCCCGTACAAAAATAGAAGTAATTGGGCATATAAAGTTGGGTGCCACATTCTACACTGTATCATTGGGAATATCATTTTTTTTTCTCCGTGTGGAGGCCAAAACCCCACGTCATGGTGTTTCAAAGCTACCCCTCTTGCTATTTATGTGGCCACATTTAAGATAATTCTTCTACGATATTCATGAATCCATTGATGATCGTGATGCTGAAAGTTCAACTAAGCTGGACAGCTACCTTTTCCTTCATGATTAGATGATATATGTCCACACTAGAATGAGCTTGACATTAGATTAAAAAAAAAATTAGAAAATTATTTTGGTGCGTTGCCTAATTTTGCTTCGGATAAGGTGATGCTGTGAACTGAAGCACTCCATGGTGGCCAATATCTTGTTGCCTTGCATGGAATTCATTTTCTGAATACAGATATAGTGGTGATTTGTTCTTGTATTAGAATCATCGTGTCATGATAACTACATGAAAGTCCTACCCCGTAATTACATCAAAGTTGGGGTAAAATTCATTATTCTTTATTATATATGTATATATGGAGGTTGACATTTGCAACTTCCTTGAGCAGCTTTGTAATTTTTCAACCCTAGAAATTTCTCAAGTTGAGAATAAAGTAGGAAGTTGTGGCAACTGTTGAAGAATCATCTGACCTAAAAGTTTAAACTGTTAATTGAGACCCCAAGATATAATTTATATTATATTCTAACACACCTCTTCACGTAAAAGACTTTTGGGCTTGAAACTTGCACACAGACTCACACTACCTCGTGCTTGATTTTTATCAAATAGAATGAGAGTGATGAGATTTGAACTCGTGACCGTTGGGTCAACAAGACTCTGATACTATAACAAGAAACAATCTCACCTAAAAACTTAAGCTGTTAAGTAAGGTTTCAGGATATATTTTATTTTATTCTCGAACACCAACACCCCACACTTCCCTTCTTCACCTTTGTCGAGAGGAGTTTGATAACAATGGTGAACAATATGTCTTTCTCCTGTTAAAGATATTGACGAGGTCTAAATAATTTTTGGCTGGATCGGAGAAATCTCTTATATTTGTCCATCCATTAACGCAACTAAGGTGAGAACAAAAGATGGAAAACGAAAAGACATGGAAAACTGCTTTCAACATGACAACAAGAGAGACATTTGGCTTAAATCATCACATATTTCCAAGGGATTAAACGATATCATACACAGTGCAGAAATTAATAATGAAAGCTTTGAGGGCCCTTTTGAGACAACATAATCTAATAATATTATGTTTCGAAAAATCTGACTTCTACCAAAATCATATATCACCGAACCCACCTCCCTCCCCTTTCACATTGATTCCTTCATCTATTTTCCACTTATTGTTTTGGCAATATGTTTTACATTGGATCATATGAGTAAACAAAACAAAGGAAGAAAACTTATTAATTTGAGTTAGAGAAGTGATGGTGTTATAAAATATAACATGTTTACGATCGAAAGTTTTTTAGTGTTTGGATAAAGAATGATCACATGTTCATGTTACTGTTTTCTTCCTCAAAGTTCATGAAGTTGAGGATTGATGATAGAAGATTCATCACTTGCAAAACAGTTAATTTTGGTGTGACTTAGAGATTCTTTAATCATAAAAATAGTTATTTTTAAATAAGAAATTACAATAAATAAGAGAATAAGCTTTAAATTTTTCAAAACAAGAATGTTTGCTATTAGTTATATATGAAAAATGCTTTGTAAATAAGACTATGAATAGAAAATAAAAGAAAAAGTATAAGGTTTTTACCTGCATGATTCAGAAGAAACAACATCTTTAATTTATTCAATGTTTATTATTCTATGATAACACATTGTTATATTATTTTATATTTCCTTAATAATAGCCATGGCCTTAATAATAACCATGGTCAGTAAAATTTAATGGTTGGAACTCGTTTTTCTCTTTCCAATAATTTTGTGAGATAACGAGAGTTCTTTCTCATCTCCTTTCTAATTGACTGTGCCTAGCTACCCGGTAAAAGCAATATTTATTGAATATACCGCTTCCTCTTCAAAATTTGCTCAAATGTCTCTGCCTCCTTACCTAAAGATGATGCTTTTACGAGCCTTTTGTAATATATTACTAATTCTTTTCTTGGTAAAATTCCTTGTTGTAAAAACTAAAAACACGAAGTGATTGTTTGGCATTGTTGTTGAGGAGATTGTTTTTGAAAGTATTTTTTATTCAAAAATGCATCAAAATATTTTTTTAAAATTTTTTTTTAGTATCATCATATAAAAATGATCTAAGAACACCAAAAATATTTAATTTAAAATAATAATAAAAAAATTTCAATTTTTTTCAAAAGCACTTTTGAAACACAATATCAAACAGGCCAAAGAATAAATTCCTACCCCCGTGATGCATAACATTCTCATTCTCATTATTGGAAAAGGAAAAGGACGTTTTTGTTCTTGATGGAGTAGTAAAACCTCACATATAAATGAATCTTCTCTAGTTGAGATACGAATATAGGTTATACCTATAAAATAAGTTTCCTATGAAAAGAGAAAAAACTTTCATATTTAAATTAATCTCTGAGTTTGATTGCTAAGTGATAAACAAAATAGGTAAAGAAATTAAGAAGATATAGAGTGTTATTTAGATAAGAGATATGTGTGTTCAGAGGTTTATTTATATTTTAATGGAGAGGTATACCTAAATGTAGTGTCTTCTTTTTTAATAATATTCCTATACACAGAAAAAGGAAAACCTAATTTTCCTAATCTCTAGCACTCTCCTTTGAAACTAATACAAATATCTTAAGAATTCGTCCATTGCTGGTGTCATGCATAATTAGGGATTTGGGATTAGAACTTGGAATCTCTACTATACATATTGAGAAGAATTTGCCAAAAACTAATTGGCATTTCAGGGAATTTGATTAAGACAGCTCGAAAGTAATTCATTTTATCTTGATTTTACAGCTAATTGGCATTACTCATTCTCATATTTTAGCATTTGGTAATCTTCTGTAATCCCATGATATGTTTCTGAAGTACGAAAATGACAAGGGAAACTTCTAAAATTTTAAGAAACTTCAAGGAAGTAAGGTTTCGTGGTAGAGAATTTGGTGGGGATCCATGCAGGCGATTGTGTTGTTTGACAATCACCAGACCAAGAGGGGCAAAACCCTAACTTCAAATGTTTCATCCATCAAGATGATGACACCTGGATATCAAGACAATATCATAGTGGGGGAGGTATTTGATGGCTCTTACGTGTAATGCATCTAGTGGTTTTGTCTTTATGTTTGTGAAAAGGGACGACCCTTGACGATCATGGTCTTTCGTTCTTGTAGGGTTGCAGCTCCTGAGAACCTAACACAGTATGGTTTGATGCCATGTTTGCATGACCAAAATGTTTTTCCAGGCCCTAGTTTTTCAATAATCAACTGAATTCGTCCTTGGTTGAGATTAATATGCACATAAGGGTCAAGATTGCGTTAAAAAAATATGTATGGAGTGTAATTTTTAAGGTATAAGTGTATGTTTATGAGTGTGGTTGAGATTCAGAAATACATCAAAATAATTATTTTTTAATTTTAAAAAATATATATTTGACATCGGCAAATATGATGATCATTTCATTGTACTTTTATTTTTTATATATTTTATAAGATACAAAAATGCTCATCATTTAACATGACAATAATGAAAAAACCATTATTAAATTATTAATTTACTTCCTGACTTCAATTTTATCAAAGAATTTTGGTTATTTCATTGTGCTTTATCTTTGAACGGACTAGTCGAGCCCTTTAAAAACTTGTTTATTTCTTCCTTTTCAACACTGTTTTTTTTTAAAAAAAAATCAAATTATTTTTTTAGTATTTTCATATCATTTTATGTGTTAATATATAAATTATTTTCTTAAAAAATTATTATAATATATTTATAAATAAAAAAATACTTTATAAGAGACAACTACTGTATTATAGGGGTGAACATTTTCAGTTTGGTTCGGTTTTTTATAAAAAAAAATAACCAAACCAAATTTAAGAAAAAATAATAATAACCGAACCGAGTAAAAACCGACAGTGTATTACCACGTCCACAGTAAACATAAAATAAACAAAGACATGAGGGAATAGCGTGATTGGAGGGCCCCATAACCTCTGCCTACCCATAATGAAATTGTTAGGTGACTGTTTATGCATCCAACATTCATACCCTCTCCATCTACATATTTCTGTTCTATCTGGATTCATGGAGTATGCAGGCAATATATGAGATGAGATAACAGAGCCCACTGTTCGAAGAAGATATAAATGAAAATAAAAATAAATATTTATTTATTTATTTATTTATTTATTTATTATTAGCATTCATGTGTTTTTGGCCTTTTTCGATTGCCAGCTAGAGCATATAATGCCATTAAGTGATGATGATGAATGCAATAGATTTACAGAGAATGTCTGGAGGTATACTGATTTGACAAGTTCTCTAAATATTGTAAGATTTTCTAGTACTCGATAATTATTTATTTTTAATTCACAATATATCCAGAAAATTGAAATTTGAAATTTATATGAAACCATAAAAATGAGGTAATCTATCCATACGAAAAATAATTTGATGAATATCCTTGGCTTTAAAAAAGGGTTATATAATATTTTGAGATTGCTGCTTATGCCGATATTGAATTAAAATTCATATATTTTCATGTATTTTTTATGTTTAAAATGCAATACATTTAATGTTTATTGCTTAATGTAAACTGAAATTTTAATTTACTTATTAATCAATGTATGAAGTTAAAAAAAGAAACAACGTGGTCCTATTTTAATAATAATAATAATAATAATAATAATAAATGTTTTGAGATTTTTGCTTAATTATATAATACTGATATGTTAAAAAAAGCATACATATCCCGAACAAGTGAAGGCCCGCGATAAAAAGCTACTACTCGAACAAGATTTAGGGTTCGTGTACATGTTTATTAAGATTAATTAAATTGAAAAGCGCCTTAATTACTAAGTATTAAGAGTGTGTTTGCTATTGCTTTTGATTTTTGTAGTTGAAAGTTTTAAAAAATCAATTTTATGACAAAGCACTTTAGCTGCGGTTCAAAATAATTTTTAAAGTATTTGTTTAAAACTGTGGTTGAGTTTGAGGTTAATGAAAAATAGTTTCAAAGTATTTGATTACTAAACTTTTCATATTACTTTCAACTTGTGAAATTACTTTTAAATAAATAAATAAATATATATACATTAAATATTTAATAATTATAATAATAAAATGTAATTAATAAGTCAAGTAAATTAGACACTTGTTTTTATATTAATAAACATATTTTATATAAACATTATTTATATTTTAATTAATTTTTAGATTATTTTAATATTAAAAATATATTTAATATTAAAATATATTAATTTAATCTATAGCATAGCATGCGAGGTGATAAAAAAATATGTGTCCAAACATTGAAAATCAAGCACCTTTTAATCTAATCTAAAATTTATTTAATCTGCTTTTTGTTTAATCGGTAGAGGAAAGGAAAAGCAGGTCATCTCGGCCACGAGAAGCAGCTTCTCTCAAACTTCCTGTTTCTCAAATTTTTTATGGGTCCCATGCAGTAATTTAAGTGATAATAACATTACCAAACAGCTTTTTCACTTGTTTTTTTTTTCAACCTGAGATGGCACCACAATACCAAACTTCCTCTAAGCTTCCTTAACCCAACCTCACAAGTTCTTATTTAAAGATTACCTCGCAAGTATTTTGTCATTACATTATATTTTTTTAAGACATATATATATATATATATATATATATATATATATATATATATATATATATAGACTTTTTTGGGTCAAGGCCAAAAGTTATAATCTGTACTCCATCATCTTCATAATATTTATTAAGCTTATTTAAAAAATAATGATTAATCTAACTTAATTAATTAATACATATATTTCCAACAAAATAAGGTTCATTACTCTACAAGCTAGGCCCCATCTGAACCCAATAAAGGGACAGAAATTGTCTGCGGCAGCTTTGTTCACGACGCCACGAGAATAATAATAATAATAATAATAATAATAATAATAAAGGGTATGAAAAAAGGCAAATTAAGCTGCTTAATTTATAGTAAAATAATATATAGTTTATGGCGGTGGAGGGATGGGAGTGGATTCTCAAACACATGCAGCATCACGAGTGAATGTCCTTTGCCATCATCTTCCCCAATTGCGTTCTTGAAATTAATCATATACTTTTTAAAACATTAATCACTAAATTAATCCACTTTTTTTTTTTGTTTTATAGCCCTACTTCTCTTCTTTTTTTTAAAAAAAATAATTAATCAACCTACGTCCACTAACCCATCAAGGAAGATCTATCTCCTCTCTCTCTATCGAATATAATGACATGAGACTTTTTATATATTCATGGTTTGGTGATTTTTTTATGTGAATATTTTTATTTTAATCTCTACATGCTATAGATATATGCTACCTTTTAACTACATTATACTAATCCATATATATATATATATATATATATAGAATGACTATTTGAGAGTATAATTGAGCTTGTTTTTTATTCAGAAATACATTAAAATGATATTTTTTTTATTTTTTTAAAAATATATTTTTGATATCAGAACATGAAAAAATAATCTAATAACGTTAAGTTTTTTTTAATTTTAAAAAAATCATTTTTATTTTAAAATTATTTTTAAAACGCAGCCCATTCGGTAGACAAAGGTGATATGTGCGGTGAGGTGGTGAAATTATGGTAGGGTATTGAAGTGGGTCCCGATCTTTTCCCGGCAGCCACCAAACAGGAGGCCACATTTCTGCTGTCGGATGTTGCCCTTTCCTTAGATTCTTTTGGCAAGTGAGACATGATTCCATGCGTCATGTTACCTTTAACAGCATGATCTCCACCGTCCATTTAAGGTACTCGAATTATCTTGCTCGCAATAGCTGTAGTCTGTCGCATCTGATCGTCATGATTAAAAGATCAAGATGGTTTGATCATATGGCAATATGCTGGAGATCATGACAAATGGTCCAAGATTGGGACTAGAAAAGGCCAGGATCAGGGGGCCCACTGACTTGGTATATTATTGTGTATAGTGTCATGCAATGATATTATGCACCCCTCACTGCCGTCTGTGTTACACTTAACGTTTCAATCAATCGTGTGCTGGAGAAGGATCACCTCGAGTAGTCCGTACTAACGTGTCACTCGTTAGCTGAGATTATTATTATTATTATTATTATTTTATATATAATGATATTTAAGAGTTGTCAATACTTTTTTTTTCTTAAAAAAAAGAAGAAAAAACTCTGCAACTCTGGTTTTGATCAAATAATATAGTTTTATTTTAATTAAATGATAAAAAAAATAGCAATTAAAAAAATACTGATAAAAAATAAATCAGCTACAATTGTTTTTACGAAAGCAAGTGTAATTAATGGAAACCAAATAAACTTTAAAATTATGGCCAATCTAAAACCATCTTCAATCATATCTCATTATGATGTTTCAAAGAAACTTAAAAAGAAATGTGCTAATTAAAAATCATATGAATACTCATTAATAAAAAAAATAACAAATAACAATGAGAATATAAAAAAAAATATTTTGTCATTATTTTCTAATATTTTATAGTGTTTTTCTATAGAAATTTATTATATGAATGTATGATTTGTATATATAGGATTTGCTTGAGATATGAAAAATTCTATTTGTTTGTTATTTGATGAAATTGAGTTTTTATTTTATAACTTAAATAATGGTTTATTAAATGATTTTTTTTAAAATTTTGTCAATTATATTGTTAAGTTAAAAATTATGTAAATTTGAAGGAATTTGAGTTTTTTTTAGAAAATTGATAATCATTAAAGAGATATTATTAAAATAGATCAACTATTTTTAAATTAAATCAATGATGGTACCATTACCTTGTTTAGTTCATATAATTAATTAATATATGTTGTTATCAATATTTTGTATATGTTTTATATAAGTAATGGGTAATCATTCTTGGATGTATCGAGTTTCTCTTGAAGAGTTACGCGGGATGGATTATTGTAATAAGATTTAGGATTTTATTAATTACATATTATCTAATTTAAGAAATATTAATTGAGGCGTTATTAGTTGTTAATGATAAAGGTGTGAAAACAAAAACGTTTCTCTATCTAAATATTGTTATGATACATCTTCTATAAAAGGGTTCATGATTTGTGTTGGTTTATACATGAAAAATCCTATATCCGTTACTAAACCATGGTAGAAAGAATAGTTAGATCAAATTCTAGTTCTAGGAATTTGCATGATGTTCTAATTGGTAATAGTAATTATTATAAGAGCATATTTATGGATTCAATGTGAATAAATCAGGGTTATACAATTGAATGTTAAATTATAAATAAAGAATCAAATATAGACACAACTAGTTTTTTTCTTAACTTTTGAAAGATTATGATGAACCATTAAAGGATGGGTACACAGGTCATAGTAAATTAGCGGTCATTGCATAGATGTTCACTATAAACTTAGAAAGGGTTGAATAAAGTCAGGTATACAAAATTCTTAAATGATTTAGAAGTGTTTTACCTAAAAAAACAGGCTAAAAGAGAATTTCTGGATTGTTAAATCCATGATGAAACCTTTTGGCCTAGGATATCAAAAATTAAAATATGTCCAAACTTGTACATGTTTACTGCCTTGCAAAATGCATATTTTACCAAGTACAAAACATATGGGTATGCTTGGAATAAACAAGGAATTGACAAGAGAAATGACTATTATAACACATAGAAGATTAAGATACTTTTTTAATCACTTATATACTGAAAAAGTTTATTCATATCTCCAAAAAAAAAAAATTAAGCATATAACATGGAATCATTAATAAAATATAGTGGATAAAGTCATAGTGTACCCTTTTAATGATAAAGCCTGGAAGTAGTTTAATAAGATGCATATTTAGTTTTTAATGGAACTATGAAACATACATGTTTGATTATGTACAAACATATTCAATCCATTCAAGTCATTTGGTGCACCCCATTTTAATTGGTCATTGATACTCATGGCTTATAACTTGCAACTAGGAATATGTATAAGGCTAGAGTTCATGTTTTTAACTCAGTCCTAAGAGTCCAAGTAGGAGTATAATTTTTTTCTCTTTGATTATTGAATGATGAGTTCAATTAGTTATGATCATTTAGGATTACGATGTATGTTGTCTCAATAAAATGTTTGGACGAATGCAATCTTGATGTGAGAATTAATGATTTTCCTGTGTATATAATGTTTTTTGGTTAAAATCACATGTAAAATTAGCATATTCATACTCTATGAAAAATAACAAGGCTTTTAAATTAACAAATATGGTAAAATATCTTTCTTATATTACCTTTAGAAGTTATTGTCAACCGATTATAAGTATAGAAAAACAAAAAAAAGAAATTCTTTTATAGGTGGAGTTGAAAAGGATATTGCATTGTTGATACCATCAGGTGAAGAATTATATGACGTGGTCTCATAGTACAAAGGCATTGTGTTTTACTTTCAATCCGGTAAGCAAAGATTTTCTTATTCCTATTGTGATCCATAATTGAGTAAAGTTGATTTTTTTTACAATACGTATCTCATCTATCATAATTTGAATGTCATGCATATAAAAAACATGTTTGAAAATATTTTTAACATAGTGATATACATGGAGTGGAAGACAAAGGAGAATATAAAGGTTATAATGGATATGTCTATATTACCATAAGAATATAAAGTTAGTTTATGATAGACCATGAGTTGCAAAGCCCAAAGCTAGTTTAGCTTGAAATAAGAATGCACATTTACTTGTCTACTAATTACTTACAGTCTATATTTTCCTTATGGATATGCTTTGAAGATATTTAGAATAATAAATTTAAAGGATGATATATTATATAGAATAAAAAATCATGAATGTCATGTGTTTATATAAATACTCATTTCACTTGCTTATCGAGATTTATTTTCAAAAGGGATATAAGATGCAAATCATAGAGATCATTTATTTTTGTTAGAAATAGATGCTTGAACAAGTTGCATACCTAACACATAAAGAAACTTAAAACAAATATCGACCAAACAATCTATAAACTTAATTTAATATTCTCTTCATCTTATTCTACTTAATGGATATTCTACCCATATATTTAAAATTTAAGGAAAAAGTTGGAGGTCATGTCTAGTATAAATAAATGTACACATTCAAAAGGTTAGGGATTTCACAAGCATCCTAATAAAAAAATTTGTCTCATTTATTTTTTAATTTAAAATATTCATTAATCTCATTTAGATACTTAATCAACCTTAAGAAAGAAGTTCAAAATCAAGCTCAAATAGAGGCTTTCAATATACAAGGCTTATATTGTTTAATAAATTTTGACATTTATCTCATATTATTTTGAGCCTCACTTGAGAACAAAAAATAATTTTAGACCAAGACATGATGATGATGGAGAAAGTGTCTTCAAGTGAGAGTTTGTTAATATTTTCCCATTCTGAATAACCTTTATTAGAAAATATAGTGAGGGGAAGATATTTGAAAGAAATTGAATTCAGACATACACATAATTATATGTTATTTAACTACAATGAATTAAGATATTTTATTCAGTAAGTACAATATTAACATTGTATTTTATATGATATTTTGTTGTCAGTTTTTATTAATTCAAATTCATAGTTGATCGAAACTTAGATTTTCTAATTATAACATTAACAATTTTCCACGAGGCTCAAAACACTGTAAAAAGTATTTAATAATTCTTAACTCTCTTAATACTTAATTCTCTTTATTTGTTAATGGTTGTAATAATATATCAGGTTTAACAAATGGGAGGGAATGTTGATGGTAGTTTGAATGTACTATATTTGAGTCATAAAACAAAAATCAAGTGTTGCAACAAGTATTTTATCAATAGATATATTTTTCATACTGAAAAGTATAATGAGGATAAAAAGACTTATAATAGTCGAGTTTATGTTAAGGGATCCACTTTTAATGAGTTTAAAGTTGATTATTATAAGAGGTTAAAATATGTGATTGAATTACAATAACATAGTAAGCATAATAAAGTTTGTATTCAAATGTTATTGGTATAATATCACCGATAAAGTAGTCAAGTAGATCTCTATCATAGTTTGGTAAAAATTAATACAAATTTTAAACTTCACAAACGCCAATGATATCTTTATTTTTCTCAAACAATAATAACTAAATTTATTATACATATACTTCTTCCTTTACAAATTTAATTTTTGAAGGTTGGACTATCTAAAGGATCCAATAGAAATCGAGTTTATAATATCTCTAATACTACGACCAAAGATATACGGACAAGTTGAGGTGTATTGATTATTGGTTCCTTGCAATCACGATCGAGCCAACATATCCTTCTAGGTGATTGTATAAGAATAAATTCAAACTTTAAATAGCCTAATTTTAAAAAATAAAACACCAATCGAAATGATATTGACAACCTTTATTTCTAACTAGGGTGAGATCTTAAACTAGTTGCCTTAATGTGAGTTAAAAAGGAGGGAGGAGGAAGAGGAGGAGATATAAAATGGTGACAAAAACATGGAGTTTACGTGTATTTGGAGAGAAAAGTCCTCCTCCGATACCCTATATATGTATTTCTATGCATGCAAAAATTATTACTGCTGATGAAGCCAAATAATTATGAGTCTTTAATTTGTTGTTTCTTTTGTGGGATTTTTTTCCTCCTTCATGGCCCATATTTTTGGTTGTGGGATCAAGTTTCGATCAATGTGATTGGCTCTCTCCCTGTCTCTATCTTGTTTTCTTTTTAAAGAAGCTCATCAAGAAGACTCTACAAACAATACCTGCTGAAGATGAGTGTTGCAGAAAAGAAAGGAAAGGAAGAGGGCTGATAGAAAGCTGAATTTTTGAAAAAAAACAAACAAAAAAAAGCTGATCGAAACCGAAAGAAAAGAAATCAAATCAAACCAAAAGTAAAATCTTTTTTCTTTTCTTGCTAGCTCTCTACTAGTATCCTTTCTATAGCTCAAGTTTAGAAAGCTACCTCTCTCTCTCCTCTCTTATCTCTTCTCTCTCTAGCTCCCCACATATTAGAAAGAAAACCAACACCATCATCATCATCTAATCTTGCCTGCCACAAGGAAAGATTGTTTCTTTACCTCCTTATAATCACAGAACACAAGATATAATCGGCAAGAATTGATCGACCCATGTTAGCCAATTACTCTCCCTCTTCACTTCCTTGTAATTCTGAGCCATTCTCTAGCTTGGATAATGGAAATAACATTAACAAGAGGAAGAGAAGGCCAGCAGGAACACCAGGTGATTAATATTCTTGAATTCTCTTTATTGCCTGTATATTTTCTTTGTATTAAATATTTAGTTATCTTCTTCTGTGTGTAATTATCCATATGTTCTTTGGTGTGCTAGATCCAGATGCAGAAGTGGTGTCTTTATCACCAAAAACACTATTGGAATCCGATCGTTACGTTTGTGAGATCTGCAACCAAGGGTTTCAGAGAGACCAAAACCTACAGATGCATAGAAGAAGGCATAAGGTTCCATGGAAGCTGCTAAAGAGAGAGAACCCAGTTGTAAGAAAACGTGTATTTGTATGTCCAGAGCCTAGCTGCTTGCACCATGACCCTTGCCACGCGCTTGGTGATCTTGTTGGGATAAAGAAGCATTTTCGAAGAAAACATAGCAGCCACAAACAATGGGTTTGTGAAAAATGCTCTAAGGGTTATGCTGTTCAATCTGATTACAAAGCTCATCTCAAAACCTGTGGCACCCGTGGACATTCTTGTGATTGCGGCCGTGTTTTTTCAAGGTTAACTAATAAATCTCCCTCTCCCTCCCTCTCTCTCTCTCTCTCTATATATATATATATATGTATATGTATGTATGAATATATATGAGCGCTAAAATATCGATCATCATGGTGTTTTTTTTTTCAAATTTCTAAATCCATACAGGATATTTTATATTATTGTTTTCTGGGAGTTTAATGGTCTTGAAACAAAAGAAAAGGGATAACATATATAGTAAGTACTACTCTACTTTATGTAGTTTCTGATTGATGGAACCTTAATTAATCCAGTTCTTATATATATTGACAGTTGTTGAACACGGTTTCCAAAGATGAGTTGCTGAATAATGTTTTTTTTGCTGTATGTTTTAAGTTCCTTTCGACTGCTCAAACCCCCAAAACAGTTCTACTTTTTTGCTGTTTTTTTCCGGATTTTGGTTGCTCAATCGATCTCTTCTAAGTATGTTGTAAATGATTAACTTTCAGATGTGATAAAGATTGTTTTATTCCATTATTTAATTAATATTTCCTTCCACTATTTCAATTTGTATTCAATAACATTATTATTGTGTATTTCTACGTGCTAAAGGGTTTTTTTTTTCTTCTTTTTTCCCGTAGAGTTGAGAGTTTTATTGAGCACCAAGATGCTTGCAATATGGGGAAGCTCCGATCAGAATCACAGTCACTACAACCACCGGCATGCTTGTCAAGAACTGCTTCAAGTCCAAGCCCTTCCAGTGATACCAATTTTAGCACAGCTCCTTGGCTTCCATTGATAATACCAAGAACGAAATCTGATCATGCCTTGTTCTTTACCCCTACTACTACTAGTAGTGCTGTGGATAAATCAGATTCTTTAAAAAGTGCTGCCCGCTACCATAATTTGGAGCTTCAGCTTTCGACTAGCTCAAGAAATCCCATTGAGATCTCAGTTTCTCCTAAAAGAGAGGATAATCATTCCACTCAGTTGCAGCTCTCAATTGGGTCGAGTGATGTTAGTGAAAGAAATGAGTCAAACATCAGTTTCACAGTCAAAGATCACGATGGAAAAAGCTCTCCAAGAGAGAACAATAATGGCAGTCCGAGACCTGAATTGGGTGCTCCGAGGGCTAAAGAGCAGGTGAGGGAGCTGTTAATGATGGCCATGGCAGAGAAGATTCATGCTGAAGAAGCTAGAAAACAAGCAAAAAGACAAATTGAATTGGCAGAACAAGAATTTGCCAGTGCCAAGAGAATCAGACAGCAAGCTCGAGCTGAGTTAGACAAGGCAGAAGGTTTGAAACAGCATGCGATAAAGCAAATCAACTCCACTCTTCTGCAAATCACTTGCCATGCTTGCCAACAGAATTTTCATGCAAGAGCACAAGAAGAGGAGAACTCTTTGGTATTGAGTTGCCTGTCATCAGCTGTAACAGAAGGTGAAGTGGGGCTCATTAATGGAATCGGTATAGCAAAAACCTTTTAACAGATGAATTATCCACCTCTCTCTTTCATATAATTTTCTCTTCTTTCTTTTATCTATTGATCATATACCAAGCGAGTACTGTTGTGATTAACTATAATCTCAAGTGGATTAATTAGTGAAGTGTTGTAATATCCTTCAATGTGTGAAGTAATTATCTTCTCTTTAATTTGGCAATAAATGGAAATTATATATGATAATCGATTTTACTAAATGATTCTTGGGATATATTTTGTGGAGTATATATATAGTTACTCGCGTTCATAAATTAAAAAGAAAAGGAAAGAAGTTACTGGAGATGGAGGAGCTGTTCATTAGGTTTCCCGCTCTGAAAACTATTTCATTGAAAAAGCTCAGAGACAACAATCATACATCTCTTTCCTTCAAACTTTTAGTAGTTTTGGATTTTCTATTTGGACTGTGCGGATATGTTTGCATGCCTAGGTCAGAAAATGAAGGCGACCCTTCCTTGCCATTAATATAGGGTACAGTACAGCTGACCAATATTTATAGCCTATAAAAACTTGGAAAGAAATATCAGCACAAAACAAGGAGAGAGAGGGGGGAGAGAGAAACGAATCAGGTGGTTCTCACCTCCGATCTTGTGGTCTGCTCATATAAATTTAAAAGTATAAACGCCATGTTTTTCAGTGCCATAGTTTCAAAGCTTGACGACGAACTCACTCGTCCCTGTCAAGGTCTCCAGACACACAGACACAAACAAAATCCATCCACAAACAATATTTTCTTTCTTTCTCTCTCTCTCTCTCTCTCTCTCTGCATAAGAATCAGCGCCCCAATGGGGGCCACCTGGGTGCAGAAGAAGACCAAAGCATCTTTCCTTTTATGCAGAGACATTCAAAGCTTTTCTTCGAGCTGGAAGTAGTTCAGTTTCTCGGTGCTGAGAAACTCTTACTGGTTGATGTTTTTCTGTGATGATCACTTGAGCCGAAACAGAAAGGCATAGGGAAGCCCTTTACCTGACCTTTTTTCTTCAAAAGATATATACTTTTCCTTTGAAAATTAGTTTATTTTGCTTTTTCTGTGGGAGCATGTGCTTCATTTTCTTTCTTTTTTTTTCACAAAAAAAAACTTTATCTGGGATATCCGGATTAGTTTATATACATTACAATTAATTTTTAAATCTATTGAACATTCCACAAGCTCAATAAACATATAAATCTACCACGAGAGTAACAAACATGCACAAAAAAAATCAAACTCGCCCGCAGAGGAATCCTTCCTCGCTAAGCTATGACCTAATTGCAAGTATTTCACTTAATTAACTAGGTAAGTGCTCTGGCTATATAGAAGTTTATCTTATACAAAAAGGAGATGATAACATGCCGATTATGTTAGTGCAAGTATAGCTTATTTTCGAATATTATTATCTTAATTTTTTTTTGTAATAACATTGTACTTTCAACGAGATAGTGACTCTGTGGCTCAGGATTTTGTAACAATAATTCTCTGATTTATCACAATTTGCTGTCATGCCAGAGAAATCATTTCAATGCAATGATAGATTGCAGTATCTACCGGGGCTGCAGATTTGTGAATAATATGCATTTCAAGTCACAGGTCAGGTCAAGTTGAGGGAGGATACAGAACATAAATGGAGGCAATCATTTTGTTTCATTTGAATCGGTTTGAGAGAGGGAAAAAAAAAGAAGCTTTTTCCAGATGCAATTCTTCAAAATATTCTTAGAGAATGTACAAACTCAATACTTGATGCATTTTCAGAAAAGAAAAGTAAAGAGTTTCATGATTTCTTAATTCCAAACACTATAGGAAATGAGAGGGAGCATTATTAGACCATCACACCAATCCTGGCTAATCGATTTAAATACATGTTTCGGAGTGTTGTTAAGTTGTTTTTTAAAGTGTTTTTTTGTTCAGAAATATATCAAAATGATTTTAAAAAAAATATATATTTTTGATATCATCACATGAAAATGATCTAAAAACACCCAACAAGACTTAAAGAAAAAAATTTGATTAAAGTAATCTTTGAGTTTAAAAGATATTATATTACAAGAAAATGTCATTATGAACATTCATTTTTATAGTAAAAATCCGTTGATCAGTTCATGTGATAGGAATACGATTCCACGATTCTTCTAATATTATATATACGATTCCAATATGAAGTTGTGACATTGATAAAAGATTAAAAAAAAAACTTTTAGCTTGTTTATATTGTTATATATATTCTGTATTAAGTCCTAATAAACACAGCTTAAAGGAATTAAAGACTTTCGAATTGTAATCCACTAATAACAAGAATTTTGATAAAATGAAAATTATAAATTAATTTAAAAAAAACCCTTTTTTATTCAAATTAAAAAGAAAAAAAAAAGTAAATACCAGTACAGCAGGTGGTCAGGCTCAGTACTATTTTCCCACCCTCTGCCATCATAACTTAGTTTTCTTGTGGTGCCAATACCTGCATGGCATGGATGACTTTTCTCTCCATGTGTGCAAGAGAGCGAAAGCAATATGTAGGGTTTAGAAAACGAAATATAAAAGATAACCTTTGGTAGCTTAACCTTCACTTGTTTTTTTCTCTAGACAAAACTTCATTTTTTAGAAAATATAATTTATGGATTTAGGTTAACGAGTAAAATTTTTATTATTTCAAGTTCTTGTAAGGATCTTATATTCTAATTCGAACTCGAGATCTACCATGTAAATCAAAAACTATCTGTCATCATGCAAAATTTTTGTTGTTTTAAATTTTTACAAGAGCTATATAACCTGATCCGAACTCGAGAATTATCATACAAATTATAAACTTTTTTATCATCACGCATTGCAATTTAAAAACAGTTTAACCTTCACATCAACATGTACCTGATCATGTTTCATGGTATTCTAAGCCAGCCAATATATGCTGCATCCATGTTATTAATTATTAATTGGACCCCTGCTGCTGCAAAGATTCGTAATGCTTGTGGGAGCTTGAAGACCAACCACTCCATTGTGTACCAAGAAAATGTAGGAGTTAACTCACTTATCTAAATCAATCAATTACGTGTAAATGATCTTGTCTCTAGCTCAGAACCTTCTTTTTTATATATACATTTTTTAATTTAAGACATTAATTTGCATGTCCATTTTAATATATACACACACACAGTGAACTCCACCTTCCTTCAAGCAAATTAATATAAAAACAACCATGGTTTGAGGCATTTGGTGGGGTTAGGGGTGAGCATTTTTAGTTTGGTTAATTTTTTTATTAATAAAAACAATTAAACCAAAACAAATTAAATTAAATAACCAAAACCACATCGAATCTGGTTTAAACCGACTGGAAACTATTTTTTAGTTTTTTAACTAAAAAACTAAAAAACAAAATTTTGATTTTTTTAGACCTTTTGTTTTACTTTAACTAAGTTTTCCTTCTCTCAAGTAACTAAAATGGAAGTAAACCAAAAATATTGAATTGAACAGAAAAGAATAAAAAAAATTATAGCATATATTTTTATAATTTGAAACGGTTTAGTTTACTTGTTTTTTTTAAAAAAAAATCAAAAACCAGACCGGAAAATTTTAAAAAAAAATAATCAGTTTTTTTAATGATTTATTTTTTCTCAAACATTTTATTTTATTTTATCGATTTAATCAATTTTTCAGTGTTTTTTGTTCATCATAAATGGGGCTAAACCTAACTACTGCTTTCACAATTCTACGAGATGACCTTTCTTGGTGTGACCATAAAATATGCTCCTTTAATGGGTTCAGAGCATTAAGGGTTTAGACTACTATGTTCATTTGGACCCAACATTAGGGTTTTAGTTTGAAATAAGTATGACTTTCTAGATTCATTTGGACCCATCATTGATGAATATTTTTCAGATAATAAAAAATAATTATTAGAGATATTTCCTCATTTTCTCTATTTCCCTCCTCTTATTATTACAAAAATTGAGTTTTCGTGGCAGATCATACCCCTAGATCACTAGGAATAATATGGTTAGATATTATTACAAAAATTGAGTTTTCGTGGCAGATCATACCCCTAGATCACTAGGAATAATATGGTTAGATATGGCTTTTTTAGATGGCTTTTGTTAAGGAACCATCTCACCTAAAAGCTTAAGCTTGTAAGTGAGGTCCCATAATATGATTTATATTATTCTCTAACACCCCCTCAAGTGAAAGCCCTTTGGGCTTGAAACTTGCACAGGCCCACATCACCTTATGCTTGGTTTTTTTTATCAAATAGAATGGGGGTGGTGAGATTCGAACTCTTGACCACTGGGTCACCAAGGCTCTGATACCATGTTAAGGAACCATCTCACCTAAAAGCTTAAGCTTGTAAGTGAGGCCCCATAATATGATTTATATTATTCTCTAACAGCTTTTTGGTGGCTGGATTAATTAAGATGTTTTATGGAGATTTGGATGGCAAAGAAAATGAGACTTCAAGGTCAGAAATAAAGGTGATTTTATGGTGAAGAAATGATAATGCTGATAACATTATTTTTATGAGAAAAAAGAGGATGTGTTGCTCTCTTTTTTTTTAGTGGAGGAGTGAAGGTCTATGTTGTTTATTTGAGGTGAGAGAAAGAATGAAATGAATATTGAAAATATAAAGAGAAAGACAAATATGTGTGAAAAAAGTAATGGTGGGCATTTGGGTAATTCCAATAAAAATAATTTTTTTGAAGAAAAAAAGAATTATCTAAAAAAGTTTTCACATTCCTTGACCTAAAATATTTTAGTTGTAGTTTTTTTTTTTAAAATAGATTTAAAAAATATATATTTGGTTGCAACTATTGTGGGATATATTTTAGCATGTAAAATAAATGAGAAAAAAAAGAGAAGAAATGTTCATGAATGAAAAAAAAAAATCTATTTTAACTTCTACAAAATTCAAGGTTTTAAAAACAATTATATACATAACCTAGCACAAAAAAATAAATATAAGCTATATAGCTAACTAAATAATTTTTTCTTTATAGTTAGACAAAAATCATATCAATCTACTACAAATACCAAATGTTTATAACCTAAACTCTGAGAGTGCAACTAAGTGGTATGACTCTAGATTTACTTTCTAGAAAGTCATCAGTTCAAGTCTCGTATTTTTATGGCCATTGGAAGTTGGTAATTGATCGTTCATTCCAGAGATTTCGTAGGGATTAGTCGAGGTATGCATGCAAATTGATCCGGACATCCCATATTACAAAAAAAATATTTAAAACCTAAGCATAGTTTTTAGACTAGAAGAAGAGGTTGATAAGTATATTATTAGGGTTTTTTTATTCAAGTCACGAGGTTAATCTAGATTAATTATTTTTATTAAAATTATATGATTTTATTCTCTTACAAAAAATTAATATTAACCAATCAAGTTTTGATCAAATTTAGCTTAATCAATCAAGATCGCTGGTTTAATGTCTTTTTATTATTAAAATTGAATAATAACTCAATAAAATTTTGGATCATAAATTTTCGGAACTGACAAATCAAGCGGCTGTGTGTTAATAACGATGCATGAAATACTAGATGGGTACATACTTTCTCAAATGGTGGACGTTCAAAAGGAAATGGCGTGAAGCTAGGTACTAAATGATTTAAATATATAGGTTCGGGGATGCAAATTGAAAAATGGAGGTTTTCCAAAGTAATTCCTTACAAAAATTGGCGTGAAGTTATAAAGAACAACCCTAAGATGCTCTCACTGTCTTTTTCCCAAGTAAGTCCCTTTTTTCTTTCTATGAATACTACATCCATTGCTGTCTATTTTCTTAATAAGTAAATAAATTTATCAGACAAATCCATGATTTCGAAGATATTACTGTCAGACAAAGACCCATATGTTATTTTCTCGATTTTTCAGTTAATTGCGACTTCTCTTAGTTTCAAGACTCAAACTTTACTATGATTTCACAACCTGCTTATAAATTTTTTTTTATTTTCTGTGATTTGGGTTTGAATCAATTTTTGTGTGCTTGTAATCTTTTTGGAGATTCTTAGGTGAACACAAATTTGGAGATTTTTTGGAGGATACAATGCTGACAACAAATTGTGTGAAGGCTAAATAAAGTTAGCTTGATTGTAAAGTTTGAATAATGGATGAAGATAAATAACAATTTGAATATTCGTAATCGGGGGATTACTATGAACCAACATCTGTTAAAGGAAATCTGGGACTTCAGCTCATGTCCCCAACAATTCCTGAGAAACCCTTCTTGGGTGCACGCAGTAATGTGATCATCACAAGTGTGAACGGAGGTTTTCACCAAAGGTTTTCCTGAGAAAAGCTTCTCAATATGTTGCCTGGAAACCATAATTATGCGGGAGTTTTGCCTGAAACAGCCTCAACTCATCATATGCAAATGTTTCAACCACCTGATTCGGCAAGTGATGAAATGCTGGACCAAGTTGAAGAGGCTAGTGTTGAAGAAAAGGAAAATGGTCCCAGAGCACCCAAGCCTGAGGATAGTCCTTCTGTTCAACAAGTAAAGGTCTGCCAAGAAAACCGCTGAAATTATGATAAATGGGATTGATATGGATATGTCAATTATATCTATACTCGTTGGGGTTGTGGTGGGTGGCAATCAGCATGTTGTACGACATGCATATATATATGTATCCCTTGCCTATGAGTACAGAAAGGCGTGGTGCAAGGATAGCAGGGAGAAAAATGAGTTCAGGAGCTTTTAAGAAGGTCTTAGAGAAAGTTGCTGGTGAAGGCTGTGACTTCTCTAATCCGATTGATCTGAGAACTCATTGGGCTAAACATGGTACAAACAAGTTTGTCACTATAAGGTAGATGTGCTATGTGGATCTTTCTATTGCCCTATGATTGCAATGCACCATGTTTGTATTGTATATTTTTGTATGCATCTGGTCTTGGCAGAGTCTTCAAATGTAGTTTGTAGCTGATAAGTTTCTGTCACATTGGATGATTTTGGAAGATTGTCCTTTTTGGCACTATGACTGTTGTTTATCCTCACTCTGTTCATAGTCGTAGCTGTTTCAAACTTACTGATGCCAGGAAAAATGTAGCAGATAAATTTTTTTTAATAGAGTGATGCCTCGTAGTTTCCTCTTCTCCAGTCCTTATAAACTATATGTGATTGATTTTTCTTTCTTTCACTTCTGTGGTTAATTGTTAAGAGATTTCCTTTTTTTCTTATATTACTAATCGATGCATATTCAATTTCATCTGATTTAGCAAATATTTAAAATAAAAATCTATTTTTAGTGAATCTGGTTGCCTCCTTTATGCAGTTATTGCAGCTTGGGTAAATGAACGGGCGCTCATGTCTTACACATGACCTGGTCTATGATTCATGAGGTAGGTGCACTCAAATCCTGAGTTTCCCCTCACAACCCTCACAAAGTTTATTTCAGACAGAAAATTGAGAATATAGTCCAAAGAGGTTGTCAAGCTTCTATGCTTGGATCAAGTATGTTAGTACATGACATCTTCTAGAAGATTCAAGTGGAAGACGATTGAGAATAAGTTGAAAACAAGTAAAGATAAAGGGAGGCTTGGAGAAGAGGTGTATCGGTCGATGGCCTTTACTATTTTTGGGTTAGAACTGTTCCCTTCAGAAGCCGTCAGGATTATTAGCATGTAAGTGGCCAACGTTTTTGTTGAATATGAGCAGGGAAATAATGATCCCACTTCAGCTATAGTGGCCGAAACTTCCTTGTCCTTGAACCGTTGCAAGTCGCATGGGAAAGGAGCAATGCGGCGTTGTATCCCTTTATTGTTCATGTGGATTGTTAGTCATATGGAAACCCCGAGAGAAGTTTTCAACAATTTTAGGTGGTTTAACATAAGGCCTCTTGGTTTTGTTTTGAGTGAAGAATGGATGGAGAAATACCAGGCACTTCCCAAAAGTAATTTTAGATGGAAAGCCCTTTGGGTACGTAATTCAACTTATCTAATGAGTTGTGGTAGTAAGGCGTGGATCCCGTTAATAGGCTTAACTGGTTATATCAGTAACTCTCCCTCTCTAGTAACCAGACAGTTTGGGGGGACACAATATGAACCGAGAACTAGAGGGTTCATCGGGTACATGGGTTCTTTCAGAGAAGTCAATTCAGTGGCTAAGCTCGAAGTTGTAAAAGTGACAGGGGGCAAACCTTTTTAGTTGACAGAGAGCCCCACCCAAAAGAGTCTTATGTTAGCCCTAGTTACCTAGTTTGGAGGAGCTACGAGGCACCCCAAAACACGGTAAGACAAAGCCTGTTGCGAGATAAGGGACCTGAGTTCGTTGCAACTAAAAGAAAGAGGATTGACAAAGAGGAGATGTAAGAGGAGTGGGATTAAGCTGAGTAACAACAAAAGTCGTCAATTGCAAGGAAAAGAAAAGCAGATTAATGCAAGGAAAGAGTCAACTAGAAGAAATGGGTTCTCGATATGATGAGTAAGCATTAGACGATAGAAAAGGAATTAGTCGCTTTGAAAAAACCTCTGAAACTAGAGAGAACGAATGCCAAGAATTGGTAGCATCGGTTAAAAAGGAAAGAGATCATTATAAGATGAAATGGGAAACTGAGGAGAAAGGAAGGGTGGCTAGTCTTGTTCTCGAAGATGAAAAAGATTTGAAAGCCCGATACAAAGTTCAGGCAGAAAATGAGTTGGAGGCAAGAAGGGTAGCAGAGTCTAACATGAAAAGATACTTAGCCCAAACCAACGACTCTAAGATATTGTGTTTCCAACCTACAAGCTAAACTAGAAACTCTGGAAGAGGAATTAAAGATAGTGCAAGAGCAGCGCAGCTGAATGCCAAGAATGCACCGCTGAAATTGAAACTCAGTTAAACTCCGAGGTAGCAGGGATAGATGCAGGGCTACAAAAGGCTAAGGATCAGACCCAACAGCTTGAAAAAATAGTTCAGATATTATGTCAGGATAATGTTGTATTCCATCACAAAATAGAGCCATACAAAAGCATTTACTTGAATGCTACCCCTTTGTTAGCTACAAGCCTAACAAAAGAGGAGAGTTCATCCAAGTACATTTCATATTTACAAGCACTTCCGCCAATTCTAGTTGCTTTTACACATAGCTCATTTGCCTTCCTAGCCACTATGTTGATCAGCTTATCAGTTTATTCTATTTTGTGATGGAATACAACATTATCTTACAAAAGCATGAAATACACCCGTAGACAAAAAATGGTTTTTGAAAATGCAATGTAAAAGAAATTTCAACTTAGAAAAACAATTAAACATCAATGCAGTTTACCTTAGGTAGGGTGCACTAGAGGTGATGCGTCTTCCCCTTGCATAACAAGTCATTTTACCTAGACTTTCACAGACCAATAGGTTCCTAGTGACCTTAATACTAAGTGGCGACTCCTGATAATTATAGTTGTAATTTTTATGACTATAAAACACACACCACTTTCACCGCACGCCGGTCGTCCCTCTCTCCGAGAATAGCGGGGGCGAAGCGCGAAAAATCACTCGTCGCGACACATTATAAATCTTGTCATGTGGATTTTCGGGCATTTTTCTGAAAATTCTAATCAGCAATAAATGAAAATCAATGTTCTTATGAAACCTTTCAAGCTTTCGAATTGATTGGATTTGAATCCCTGATAATGTGCTCAGAATCTCTGCTGCAATCCTGTCCTAACCCATAAAAAATTTTGTTGCTCCAAAACTAGTAACGATGACAAACCAAGCACAATGTTTACACTCTAACAAATCCACATCCAATCAAGCTCCATATTTTTCTCCCCATCTCCTTAGTGCGAGAATTCGAAGGCAAGCCCCAAATTTATTACCTAAAAGGAGACTGTAAAACTCATCTTCATCACTTTCGTTTATCCTAATCCCATCTTTGCAAATCTAATGTACTATTTTTGAAAAGCCAAGGGCTAGCCTTCAAAACCTTCTAAGTATCACATTTAATATCAAAAAAAGACAGTCCCCCCTTCCTCCTTCAGTTAATTTGGAGGCGGTAAGAAAGAAAGACCATTAAAGGCCATGAAACAAGAAAGAAAGAAAGAAATCACAAGAAGATCTGCAACATAACAAGAAAAGCTATCCTGCAAAATAGTAGAAGACTCCAGGGAGGGAAAAGACACCATATTAGGTGACTCATTGAGAGTTTGATTGAGATTGATTTTGAAAGTGATTTTCGTTCGGAAATTTATCAACATAATATTTTTTTTATTTTTTTAAAATCATTTTTGACATCAGCACATGAAAATGATCTAAAAACACTAAAAAATTTAATTAAAAATAAAAAAATAATTTTTTTTTATCAAAAACATTTTTAAAACACAATGTCAAACACTCTATAACACTCCTAACTGATAATCAATCTCATTTTTCACTTTCACATTCAAGATGTGTACTTGGAGCTTAATGCTTTAGGAAATGTAAGATAGGGGACAAAAAAGTGCTCCCATTAATAAATTGTCATTCAAGGCTCATTGGATTTCCTAATTAAACTAATTAATTAATCATATATATATATATATAAGTCTCAATATATGGATGTACTGGTTCTTATTAATAAAATTTACAACTAATTTTTTATTATATATAATATTAAAGTACTAGAAAGGACCTTAAAAGAGCTATTTTTAAAATATATCACCTGATAAAAATAGAGCTAATAACAATTAATACAGCAACAAGGATACTATTTTAAAAAATGTCTCCAAACCACTGTTACCTGAAATCTGTTCGAGTTCTGGATAGAATAATCGACTCTCAAATTGAATGCTCGAAACATGCATGGAATCCTTGCTTCGCCACACAATTATGCTTTCTTATTTCTGAAACTCTATTAAATGGATCCTTGACTAATGCCTCTTTTTATCCTAGTATATTACAACAATTTATATTTCCTTTCTGAAATTAGAATAATGAAGGTATACTTAAATTAATCTAAATAACATTATATGTTTTAGGCCAAAAGAACTCAGCATTGAATTTTAAAAATAAGGAACCAAAAATAGATAGATAGATGGATAGATAATGGTTTGACGAAGTGCTTGTTTGGAATTGTGTTTGAGGTTGTTTTTTAAGGTGTTTTTTGTTTAAAAATATATTAAAATTATTTTTATTTTATTTTTTAAAAAATTATTTTTGACATCAACGTATGAAAATGATATAAAAATATCAAAAAAAAATTAAAATAAAATTCAAAAATTTCAGATTTCAGATTTTTTTAAAAAAATGTTTTTGAGTATCAAACACCTGTAAATAAAATGGAGTAATAATTTGTCAATCATCATTTTATAGATAAAAAGGCCGTGAAGTAACTCTTACGCTTATATATAGTTTAAGGGAGGCGTACAAAGGAAAAGCAAGATCGAGTTGACCCAAAGACTAGCAACTAGCGAAGCAAGTGCACGTTAAAAACTAGTAAAATGAGTAATTACAAAAAACAAAATGGCGTTCGTAACTTCATTTTTGTGCTTCTTTAGTGGAGGAGAAGAACCCTAAAAAAGCTCACTTCATCTTCTTCCAAGTAAGTCCCTTTATCTTTCCTTGAAATACTAAAGTCGTTACTGTCTATCCTCTTTCAAAACGATTTGTCAGACTGATCCAAGGACTAGAAGATCTTTGTTTCTGACTATGACCCAGATGCATTTTTGATTGATTTTTCGGCTTACTAGCTCTGTCAATTATGACTTCTTTTGGTTTCAAGACACAAACTTTACTATGACTTAACAATCTGTTTATTATTTTTTTAAGCTGTGTGATTTGGGTTTGAATTGATTTTCATGTGCCTGCAGTCTTTTTAGAGAAATTTTAGGTGAACACAATTTGGAGAATGTTAAGGTTAGCACAACGCTGACAACAAATATTGTGTTTAAGGTGAAACAAAGTTATCTTGAATTGTTGTAGTTTGAAATAATGGATGAAGATAACAGCTTGGATATTCGCAATTGGGGTTACTATGAGCCAACAACTGTTAAAGGAAATCTGGGTCTTCACCTCATGGCTCCAACAATGCCTGAGAAACCCTTTTCGGGTTCGCGCAGTGCTGCGATCATGACTAGTATGTATGGAGGTTTTCATCATAGGGATGTTGGGGTTTCGCAGCACATGTACTCTATGGACCACACGAGAGATTCTTCAATTGACAAGAGAGAAAAGTTTCACCATGTATTGCCTGGAAACCATGATTATGCTTCGGTTTTGCCGGAAACATCTTCAGCTCATCATATGCAAATGTTTCAACCTCCTAATTCAGTAAATGACGAAACACTGGAGCAAGTTGAAGGTGCTGGTGTTGTTGCAAAGGAAAATGGTCCTGATAAGAAGAAGAAGAAGAAGAAACGTCCTAAAGCCTTGAAATGCCTTGAAGCAAAGAAGGGTAAGAGAGGCCCTCAATCACCCAAACCTGACGGTAGTCCTGCTGCTCAACAAGGAAGGTCTGCCAAGAAAACCGTAGAAATTATGATAAATGGGATCAGTATGGACATTTCATTATTTCCTATACCAGTTTGCTCATGCACTGGAACCCCCCAACAATGCTATCGTTGGGGTTGTGGTGGATGGCAATCAGCTTGTTGTACAACATGCATTTCTGTGCATCCCTTGCCTATGAGTGTGAAACGACGTGGTGCAAGGATAGCAGGGAGAAAAATGAGTTTAGGAGCTTTTAAGAAGGTCTTAGAAAAACTTGCTGGTGAAGGCTATGACTTCTCTAGTGCAATTGATCTCAGAACACATTGGGCTAAACACGGTACAAACAAGTTTGTCACTATCAAGTAGATGTCCCATGTGAATTCTCTTTCTGTTTGCACTCTTAGCTTTTTCAAACTTATTGATGACAAGGAAAATGTTGTAGAGATGAGATTTATTTAATGCATTTGTGCCTCATAGTTTCTTTTTCTCCTGACCTTTAAATTATATGTGATTGAGTTTTTTTATCCTCTCACCGCTGCTGCTAATTGTTAAGACATTTCTTTGATTCTTATATTAATTATGTATGTGTATTCAATTAAATCTGAATTAATATAAATTCAAGATAAAAATCTATTTTTGATGAATCTGGATGCCTAATTCTTTATGCAGTTGTTGCAGCTTGTGTAAATGAATTAGTGCTCATGACTTACCTGTGTCCTAGTCTCTGATTTTGTGAGGTATTTTTTTTTAGGCTTGCCGCATTGTTAGTAGGTCTAGTTTTGGCAGGATGGTGCAGTTTCATCAGACAAGCAGTTGATATTCTTGTTGATGTTTTGAAAAATAAACTAGTTGTTTTGCAAGTCAGATGTAGAAGTAAGAGGTAATTAATGATTTTCTGGTGTCATCTAACTTAGATTGATATGGGGTATTTGTTTGGGTCTCTTCAACGAAATCATATCGCCTCCAGATCATGCTGTGCACCTCACTGTAGTCATTGACAGTATCAGAATGTTTCTTTCCATTCTAGGATAATCCTACTTAAGAATACATTTCTCTTCTTTCTTTGCAACACTATGTTTGGATATGAAGAGGGTAAGAAAAGGTAGGATTAATAAGGTAAGTAAAGGAAGGTAATGGTAGTATTTCAAACTTTTTCTTGTTTGAACATGCAATGGGATGAGAAGTGAAAGAGTGGATTTTTTTTTAATATTTGTATCATTTAATAATCTCAAGTCTTTTAAACACCTCAATTTGGGATGTTTAGATTTTGCAACTATTTAAGAGAGTTGAGCCCTCCACCCCACCACCTCTACTTCTATCAATTGTGAGAGACAAACAATGATTTAGGGTTTTAGCCCCACCTTTTCCTTCCGTACTCCTTAAAACCCTCTCTAAACAAAGTGTAAGAGGTCATAATAGCATGGTAATTTAGGTCCATTGTTATTGTTAGCTGTTGACTATGACAGTGATTTTATTTTGTCTGGTGAATGCATATTTTGCTCATTTATCAATGGTTTTCTGTCATTTATTGGCTCTCCTTTTTGTTTGAGTTTTGATGATGGATGGTCTGAGAAGATGGTAATTTTTTTTGTTTTTGCCATCTTGTCCCGCTTGCGAGGCTTGTTTATGCTAGCATCCCTAGCTCCTTTCAATGATCCTAGCTAAGCCAGGAGTATTCCTTTTAGTTCTGAAACAAATAAGAGAAATTTTGTGGTGATGAAATGTTGTAAACTTGACTCGTTAACACAAACAAGATTGTGGTCATAAGTTGGGAGGATAGACCCAACTTGCGTCGGTTAATATAAGAATAAAAATAGTTATTATCATAATTTAAAAACTCAACTTAAAGGGTTGATATAGGGCAAGACTTGGATCATGAGCTAGGAGGGTCAGGTTAGGCTAACTTGAGTCAATATGTGGATAAAAATAATTATTATTATAGTTTTAAAACTCGACTTTGAAGTTAACCTCTACCAAGACTTGGGTTCAAGAGGGTCAACTCTAGTCGACTTTGTAAAAAAATAATAATCAAAGAAACTTTATTTTAACCAAATTAAAAAAAAAAAAAAAACAATTGGTTTTGACTTGTATTTTATCCCAGATCGACCCAAGTTTTTGACAGGGTCAAGTCAATTCTTCCTGTATGTTTTTCTTAAACTCTAATCGATTCAAATTTCAGGTTGGATAGATTCTAGGTTGACCCATCAAGTCAATTCAAGTTTTATAATTATGGTTATTATTATATTATTAATTTTAACACTCAATGTAAACTAATACATATTATGGCTAAAAAAGATTTTTTTCATATATTATTATATCTTGTCTAACATAATCAAATAGGATATAAAAATAATTATTCATTTTATGCATCATTATCAAACATAATTGTCTATTTATCTCCTTTCAATGTTGTGTATTCCTATGTTTTTGTCTCTCTTTTTAAAATAGTAATTTAAAACCACTTTAATTTTGTTAAATTCTATGACACTTGTCAAAAAAAATTATACATTGACTAATAAGATGAATACTTGAAAATGAAATTGTGCATATAAAAATTAAATTTAAATTTTGATATCCAAACAGATAAAAATCTATCACCCTATTAAAAATAAAAATAAAAAGTGACAATCTAATTATAAATATTAAAAATACTATATTAAAAAAAAGTAAAAAAAATATTGAAAACATATAATATAATGGCAAAACAATATGAAGAAAAAACACTAAACAATATTTGGTAGATGATGCAAAAACCCTAAATTATTCAAAATTAAAACTCTAAAGAATACATAAACTAACACCTAACCTTACTTAGGCCTAAAACCACTAACCCTAACTAACCCCCAAAACCATAAAAAAAATATTAAAAAAAACTTATTCAAACCCTAAACACTCACTAACTCTAATTCAAACCCTTAATTATAAAAAAAATATTTTGAACCCAAACCCCAAAACCTAACCTTAACCCCAAGTTGTTGACCACAAAACTAATTTTAATCAAAACTCCTTACCCCAAAACCCAAAGTTTGAATCTTAATCATAATCCAAACAGTAAATATTAGTTCATTTGTCATAATTTAAACAACATCCCTATTTTTGGAGCAATTAATCCCAAAATCCATCACAGAGACTTATTTATCAAAATTACACATAATTGATCTTATTTTCAAACGCACTTGCATGAAATTAACCTTAATTGCAACAACTATGTCATAACTTATTTCAAAATAACAAACTTTTATTCCAAACTAAACCCTAAACAATAATTACTTTTGAAAACATTTTTCGATTAGAAATGCATCAAAATAATATTTTTTATTTAAAAAAAAATTATTTTTAATATTAGCACATCAAAATGATCTAAAGACACCAAAAATATTTAATTTAAAAAAAATAAAAAAATTTCAAAATTTTTAAAAATATTTTTGAAATGCAATGTCAAACACCCTTAAAGAAGACTACCTTAAGCAATTCTAGCATTGATAATCAGTAACACTATTGTCCTTGGAGTTGTCTCCCATTCTGAGCCCACCTTGAATTAGTTGCATGCAGTGTTGTTAATTTTGTTTCATTTTGGCCCAAAATGGCCGAAATGTTTTAAACCAATTAAAAAAATGAGATAAAACGGTGTAGTTTTTATCACATTTAAAATTTTGATCCGTTCTAGAAATTTTGCCTAAATTTTGGCCGAAACGTTTCCGGTTTCGTTTCGCCTGTTCCGTTTCAGCCAAATAATGTTTTTTTTTAAATAATGAATAATTTTGCAATATCAAACATATCTCTTAATTTGACCGTTAGATTTAGATGAAATTTTACGACAAGTCTCTTGACATATTTATATATATTATGTTAATATTTCAGAGCAATCAGAGAATATAATGACCTTGCGAGATTGGTGATGACATTCTAGTAATATTATACATGTTCATAATTTTGTTTAGAAAAATCATTTTATTATCTTTTTTTAGATTAAATTGCACAATTCTAAATAATTTTATTTTTTGATTTGAACTAAAAAAAATATTGAATTAACATATTTAATTATATATATATATATATACATAAATAGTACAATCTCAAAACGATGAACCGAAAAGCTTCAAAATCAAAACATTTTATTTCAATTAAGCATCAATTAAAACAAAATTGACAAACTTGAATACGGTACCTCTTGTTGGATTGGTTTTGCTATAGCTGTACACTACATCATGATTCGAAGAAAAAAAAATTAAAGCATGAATGGACGGAACGTTCTGTGCCATTAAAAAAATCAAGACGAAACGGTGTCGTTTTTGTCTCGGTTTTCATTCCGGGCCGTTCTGGAAATTCCGGCTAAATTCTGGAACGTCTCTGTACCATTCCGGCTTAAAATCATAATATTTCTTTTATTTTAGAACATTTTACTATCATAATATTTTGAAATTTTAGAGATGTTTCTAATTTTGAGATTATGTTTGTTTGACTTTGTGTTTGTATTGTATAATTTAAAGTTAATTTATCTTGAATTTAAATTATACTTGCTAAATTAATATTTTAATTTTTTTTAATATATATATATATATATATATAATTAATTATATATGGACAGTACAACCCTCGAAACGGCATGCTGAAACACTCCGAAACTAAAATGTTCAGTTCCAATAAAAAAAATCAGAATGGCGACCGGAACGGTATTAACAACCTTGATACATAATTATGTAGCAACTTGCTACATAATGGAGTTCTCAACCATGTATTCATTCAATACTGCTACACTTTTCATAAGAAAGTTTTGTCCTCCTTTTCTAGGTTAGATGTCGTTTCTTCATTCTGAAGTCTAGATTATAAAAAATTATCTTATCTAAAAACTTTATGTTATTAGATGAAATTTCAGGATATAATTTATATCATTCTCTAACACCCCACTCAAGTGAAAAAAAAATTTGAACTCAAAATTTGCATACGGTTTCACTCTATCTAGTATTTAATTTTTATCAAATAGAAACGATGGGCGGTGAGATTCGAACTCGTAATTACTGGATCAACAAAAGTCTGATATCATATCGAAAAAACTATCATTATCTAAAAAAAATTATTATATAAGATAAGACTCCAACATACATATTTGTATATCACTCGGACAGATCAAATGAATTTTCCAGCCAAGCTCTGCCCGTCACAGATCCAAGTAGTTCTGTCAAGTCATCAGCATGCGAACCTGGCTAAAATCAAAGCTTGCCTCATGGTTCCCTAGTCAACAGCAGCATCTTCATAATTTAGTACTTATATATATATATATATATATATATATATATATATATATATATATATATATATATTAACAGTACAACCCTGAAACGGCACGCTGAAGCGCTCCGAAACCAAAACGTTTCGTTTCAATAAAAAAACCGGAACGGCGACCAGAATGATATTGACAACTTTGATTCTGCCAAGTCATCAGCATGCGAACTTGGCTAAAATCAAAGCTTGCCTCATGGTTCCCTACCCTAGTCAACAGCAGCATCTTCATAATTTAGTAATTATAATATAATATAGTCAGAGTTAACCAACTCTCAAGTGAGCTATAAATTTAATTATCAAGTAATCCTTTGCTTGGAGGAACAAAATCTTTGAAGGCAGAGAAGCGTATCTTAAAGTTCCAAATAATTATTTTCTTTGGTTAGGATTAGATGCATGATAAATTCTGTACCTCATGCATATGTGCACATGAGGTGGAAATATTTTACCAGAAAAAAGCTTAGGATCGAAAGGAGAATTGGTCTTCTGGATTCATGTAATGTTCACCCTCAAACTGGGTAATTAAGTCTTTTTTCTAAGGTTATGTTTGTGTTAAGGAATCATCTCATTTAAAAGGTTAAACTTGTAAGTGAGGCTCCAGAATATGATTTATATTATTTTCTAACACACACCCCTCAAGTGAAAGCCTTTTAGAGTTGAAACTTGCACAGGCCTACATCATCTTGTGTTTGGTTTTTATCAAATAGAATGAGGATGGTGAGATTCGAACTCGTAACAATTGGGTCAACAAGGTTTTGATACCATGTTAAAGAGTCATCTCACCTAAAAGCTTAAGCTTGTAAGTGAGGTTCCAGAATATGATTTATATTATTCTGTAACATATTGATAATTATGTTTCAAAAATGTTTTTTTTTAAATATTTATTTATTTTAAATTAAGTGTTTTTTAATTTTTTTATATCATTTTCATGTACTGATATCAAAAATATTTTTTTAAAAAAAAATATATCATTTTGATATATTTTTAAACGAAAAACACTTTAAAAAACAACATCAATCACACTTTCAAACATGTATTTCCAAAGTCCCTGTTGGGCATTGAGTTTCAAAAGTTCAAACATGTATTACTAAGACCCTGTTTGGCATTGAGCTTCAAAATCGCTTTTGAAAAAAAAATTTAAAAAAAATCTTTTTATTTCTTACTTTAAATTATAAAAAAAATATCTTTAGATCATTTTCATATATTGATGTCAAAAATATTTTTTTAAAAATAAAAAATATCATTTTAATGCTTTTTTGAAACGAAAAATACTTTAAAAAACAACTACACTACCAAACCGTCACGGCTGTAGTTACTGATCTCAAGCTCAGTTTTTTCTTTGCCTTCACTATTTAATCTCCATTTTAAAAGCAAACATCGTGACTATCAATAAAAAAAAAAAGAAAAAAAAAAGGTTCTCTTAAGAGGTGCTGCTAGCATGGTGTCTGATTCTGTAACCTGGCTCGTTGATTATTATGGAAGTTTCCAGCCAGTCTATGTCTGCCCATGTAACCATGTCATTAGATAAAAATCCAACTTGTATCATGGTTTCCTGGCGAAGAACAGCATATCAGCACCATCATCTTTAAGATTTTAATTTTATATTAGTATATCAAAATAATATAAAAATATAAAAACAATAAAGTTAAAAAAAATCAAGAAATTTAAAAGGTTGGTTGAAATAACTAGTTAATTAACATGTGCTATGTCATGGCTGTAAATTTCTTTTCTGAAAAATAATAATTTTATTGTAATAATATATAATAAATGCTATAGTGAAAAAATCACACGTTTATTTCTTGTTAATTCTTGAAGTTTCATCTCCAAATCAACCAGTTTGGTTGTAGATGCATGAAAAGAAATTTTGTATTTGAGGAACGTGTTCCATTAGGTTTAGTGACTGTCTGAGAATTATGGCTGAAGTTTTTTTTGAAAATATTTAATATAAAAAATAAAAAATATTTTTTTTATTTTTTTAACAACATTTTTGAAACAAAATGTCAAACTAGGCTTTAGTGTGAGAAACCGAAGTTCAAAGAGGATTGTCTCTTTTATTATGCAATCAATTCTTATTCATATGATAAAAAAAAGGATAATTAAAAACAAACACATTACATTACTTATTAATTAAACATTATATGTCATATAAATCATAAGTTTTAAATTACTTTGAGAATACACACTCAGCCAACATTGTCACATGTTTTATAAAAAAAAAAAAAAAAAACTGTCTTACATAACTTCAAATTCATAAATGAAATACATTGAAGATGAAGTTGGCTGGTGGCTATGTTCATGAACCAAAAAGCTGTAAGTTGGAGTTGACCACAATATGTATGAGCGTGGACCCATGACATTGATAAAAGAAAGGCAGACAAATTAGTGTTTAATACCTAACAAATGTACCTTCTGTCTTCCATGAAACTTCCCAACATAAATGTGTGATTTGCTGTTCACAATTTTACATGTATAAAAAATATTTACAAAAATACTATAAAGTCTACTGTATACACTGACATAGAAAAGACTACTCGTTGTAACAGTAGAATTACGCTTTTGTTCTTTGTTAGAAAATCTTGTTTGCCTTGGTTTTGAGGGTAATTTTGTCTTTTCAAAGGTGAACTAGTCATTCGGAACTTGAAGCGTGTTATTTTTAGTTCTCTATTTTCTATGGCAAGTAAAAATATTGATGTTCCCCACATTAAAAAAAAATTTAAGCAGCTAGCAAAGGGTATTTTATAACATTATGCATTGACTTATATGTTTATAGGGGTGGTTGGAATTACTTTTTGAAGAATTATTTTTAAGTTTAAATTAATAAAATTTGATGTTTTTATATCATTTTGATGTGTTAATGTTAAAAATAATTTTAAAAAAATAAAAATATATATATATATATAATTTTAATGTATTTTTGAACGAAAAGCAACCACAACCACACTTCCAAACAGACACTTATAAAAGAAAAAATAAAGCAAGAGTTAAGGGAGATTTAGTCTTTTCACATATATTTTTTTTTATTAATATCAAAACCATGAAGAGTGTTTTATACCTTTTGCTCTTAATATTTATTTTTTTATGAAAAAAAATGTATGTGCACGGACATCATTTTTTAAATTTGTTGTTTTGTCATTTCTAATTTATTAGAGGTATCACCTCTCCCTCTTCTTTTTGGTGTAGTGGTCGATGAGCGGTTTGTTTCCACCGATGGTTTCTTTTTTTTTCCCTTTCTTTTAAAAATGTTCACGCATGTCCTTTTTGCTTTTTATTTTTCAAGTTGGTCCATTTATTTTTTATGGCTCTTTTAGAAAGTTTTTTTTATTTCTTTAATGTGGTCTTTAAATTACTATTTGTCATATATTATTTTTTTCAATTTAGTCTTTATTCTTTTGATTTCTGTATTTTTTTTCTTAACTCTTTTGTTAAAAGTTCTATTATTTTCAATTTCATCTTTCAATTAAAGTTTATGTTATTTTGTTTTTTTACAGTTTATCCCTCATCCTTTTGATTTTTAGTTATAGTTTTTTTCTTCTAAATTTAACCCCAATTTGTTTTTTAATGTAGTTTTTTTATTTTTATTTTCACCTTTATTCTTTTAATTGCATTTTCTTACAACAGATTGTTTTTCTCGATTTCATTCTACAAGTGTTTGATTGTTGGGAGATTGGGATTTGTGGTTTTTTTATTTGTAATGTTTTTGATCTAATAACACAGGTCATGAGTTTTAAAAGTTTGTGTGGTTACAGATTTTATAGTGATGCTTTATTTAAAAAAAAAGATTGTTTTTTTTGTTATTGTTAATGATTATTTATTTATTTATTTATTTATTTATATTGGTGATGATTGATTTATTTGATCAAATATATGCATAATTATTTTTAATTTTTCATGTAAAAACATATTGAAAATAATTTGTCTAACAATTCTTTTATAAAAGAAAAATAGACTTTACAGTTGTGCGAGTGGAATATTCAAAATTATTTATCAATTAACAACATTTTCCACTGTGATCTAATTATAAAACCCTCCCAAATAATATTGCAAATTGTTTGCCTCGACTAATGAGCTGTCATCCTTATCATAATTAATGTAATATTGACTTTTCTTCTTTCTTGAGATGATTAGATCACTATAAGCCAATTCTTTAAGTCTCTCGACACATTTCTCACATGATGGATTTATTGATTGTTTGGAGAAAGTATTTTTTTATTTAGAAATATAAAAAAATTATTTTTAATATTAGTTTGTGAAAATGATTTAAAAATATTTAAAATAAAATTAATTTAAAATAAATAATAATAATAATGTGTCGGGACAATTTAAACAAATTCTCATTTTGCTAGTCTAAATTTATCTCCTCGTGTTTTTTTTTCCAGGGCAGGTGGTGTGTCGGGATAATTTACAACGCCCGGCGACCCTTCCCGACCATGTGATTTCCCACCTAAGCATGGCAAGCGTTTTTTTTACAAGATTCTAGCTCGGCCGGGTATATTTTTTCCAGCTGTCAAAAAAAATTGCCTCGATCATTATAATATGGATTAATTTGACTAATAATACCTCCATCATTGAATGTAGATAGAAAAAACGCATGCAACATTGTTAATACATTTTCTATTAATGAGAATAAAAATAAAATACACTTGTTTTTTATTATATATTATATATATATATATATATATATATGAACAACTACATATTAGATTTACTGATTCAATTGCTTTATTTTCTTAAAACCATATTTTATTTAAATTATATAATAATAAATATAAGTGTTGGCATAAAATATATCAAGTATTTTATTTCAAAAAAAAACAAACATGATGAGATGTACAAAAAAAAACACTGATTAAAAATATTTTTTAAAAATATTATCAAAAATATATCCAGTTTCCACTTCATGAATACATATATTAGGATCTACCTTAATATATGAGAACTAGCAATACCGAATGAGGTTATTTTTTAAAATAATTTTTATTCAGAAATATATCAAAATGATATTTTTATTTTTTTAAAAAAATTATTTTATATATATATATAAACATCATTTTTTTTAAATTAAAATAAAAAATTAAAAAATATTTTTAAAATTTAGTTGCAAACACCTTAATTTAATATGGAGAACAGAGGTCAACAGAGTAATAAATCCGTGGTAGTATTTTGTTGAAAATCGGAAAAATAAAATAAAAAAATGCCTGCCGACTTTGCCTTTAGTACTGTAGCAGCAGAATCAATATGAGGTAACAAGAGATTGGGCAGTGATGATATAATAAGGTTTTTTTTATTATTATTTATTTATTTTACCAAACGGTCCATATACAAAACAAATTGTTAGATTTGACATTAAGCACGCGCATCATATAAAGCCTATTTTTTCTCATCTTTACCTTTTGGTTTTATCCTTTCCTCTCTCTGCAATGTCTCTCTGCAACAATCAAGGGCGCATAAATCATGATGCTCATCATCATCACTCTCTCTGCCAGGAGCCGTATTGAATTGACAAGATGGTTTTTACATGAACAAAAAAACCCTAAAAATATACTGTGTGCAATCATTAAGTAGCTATTTTTATATTATTTTAATGGGTTTATAGTAAAAAAAAAAAATATATATATATATATATATATATATTCTTTTCAAACACAAAAAAATAGCTGATCTAAGTTTTTATTTTAGCTGATCTAAGTTTTTATTTTAGTTTGTTTGTTATTGTGTTAATGGTGATTTTTATTTAGATATATTTTGAAATAATAATTTTATTTTTATATTATAGTAATATAAAACCACTAAAAGTGTTTTTAGGGTGACATTTAGAAAATCGAAGGAGTAAATTTAATCCAAATTTAATTTAATATATCGAATAATATCTTTTAAAATGAACTTGAGTGGATGGATTTTATTATTGTTGATATCATAAATTTAATCCAAATTTAATTTAATATATCGAATAATAAATAGTTTAATACTTAAGATTTAAAGAATCAAATAGAAATATTTTAAAAGAAGGAATAAGATTAAAAAATATATATATATATATATATATATATATATACACATATATATCCAACCTGGTTGATATAATAAATATGATGTACGGTATCAAGATAAGAGTCTTCCATGATTTTATTCTTCTTGCTCTCCCGTCTTATTAAGTCGATCAGACTGTTTTAAATATTTTTTTTGTATTAATAGTATGAAAATAAAAAAATATCAAATATTTTTTAATTTAAAATACAAAATAAAAATAAAAAAATTTTCAAAAATATTTTTTAGAAAACAGTGGGAATATCATGAATATGGATCTTCTCTTTTCCATCTCTATATTTGTGGGGCCCAGTTAATATACGGCAACAGCTTGTAGTGTTGTGTTATGCATGTGAGTCATTGAGAAATGACGGGACACTGAGTGCTGAAAGGGAAGCGAAGCAGCTCTCTAAAGCCAAAACGACAAGGTTCCGACACATCAAGTGAACCACACCAGCAGGCAGCAGCAACCCATTCTTACGAGTTATGATCCACGTCAGCTTCTATCGCCACCATCACAACATAGCTACTGTTGTCACTGTCTTTTATTTGAAAACAAAATATTTTTTTTTTGTTTTTATTTTAAATATTTTGTTTTAGTTTTTTAAATTATTTTTGATATAAAAAAATAAAAAATTATCAACAACCTTGCGATCACAAACAAATAAATAATCATGTTCTCGTTGTTAGAATATAAATATAGAGTATGTTGTTTTAACATTCAAGAAGTGTGAGAGAATAATAAACAATTATAATTGTCTCTTCCTTGTTCTCTCTCAGTATCTTTTTTATTTATTACACAATTCTAACATGGTATCAGAACTTCAAATACTCACGTAAATACATTAAATCAAATTTCTCATACCTCTCACTTTCATAATTTGTCTTCTTAATCCAAAAAAAACCTCTGGATATGCTCCTTTGTCCTCTCTAAATTATTTTTTTGATATAATCACATCAAAATGATATAAAAATACCATTTTTTTTTACTAATTTCTAAAGTTTCCTTACATGTGTTTACGCAATGGTTGTTAATTAGGTCTATATATATGTTTGTGTGTGTGGATCTTGTGTAGATTTTTGTTTCTAAGATAGCACAATTCTTAGAATGTGTAGAATTATATACATTCTTGACTTTAGATGTTTAGTTGTCTGTTTGTCACTACATTTTAAAAGTATTTTAAGATTATTTTGATGTATTAATGTTTTAAAAATAAATAAATAAAATATCATTCTAATACTTTTCTGAAGAAAAATTATTATGAGAACATCATCAACTACACTACCAAAAATGCCCAACAAAAAGTACTTGGTCTCACATGTGCCAATAGTTGTGGGTGTATCTCGTGTGTGTGTGTGTGTGTGATACACATTAGTTGATTTTTTTCTGGTTTACATGTGTCTAACATATTTAAATTTTGTATTTATCACATGCTATAGATTACTAGCAAGTGAGCATGCTATTATTTTTAAATGATATGAGTAACTCCTCATTAGTTTTAACTTCTTTTGTATATATATTTATAAATTTATTTAATTAAAATCTTTTTAGTGATATTGGTATTATCATTATTAGAGCTATGAAGTGCCTTTCACATCACTTTCTCTCTTTCTTTTCTTTCTTTTCTTGTCTTTTTGTGCCATCCTATCTTTTCTTATTAAATTATTTTACTTTCTTTCAAGTACATTGAATCTTTATATGCATTTTAACTTTGATACATTTAAATGCTTGAAAATTATCTTGTATGGATCCCGAAAAAAATAAAATTAAATTATGTATATATATTTTTAACCAATTTTCTATTTTTATAATAATAATAAAAAAGAAAAAAAACTCGACGGAAGTCACGAAGACTTTTCTTTTGTACCTGCATTCCCAACGTCAATTATTGGACTAACCCTTACTTACTCTTCGGGGGGCCTCTTTTCTCTCAGCTATGTTTGTTTCTATATTTTAATTTAAAATTGATATATTGGGACAATAAAGCCCTTCATTTTGGTTCTATATTACAACAAGAGGAGAATGATTCCAACCCATTCTTGATCTACAAGAATGATCATAATTACCAGGGGGGGAGAGAGAGAGAGTGATGTTTCTTTGAATTGATTCTATACAGTTGTTCACGAAATAAGTTTCTGTCTGTAATTACATTTTAAAAGTATTTTTTTAAAAAAATATTTTTATTTTTTACTTTAAATTAATATTTTTATGTTTTTACATCATTTTCATGTACTAATATTAAAATTAATTTTTAAAAAATAAAAAATTATCATTTTAATGTATTTCTGAATAAAAAATACTTTAAAAATAATCTCAATCACACTTACAAACAGACATTAAGACAATCTCAGTTTTTTTTATCCAAAAAACTCATGACTTAAATATAATACTTCCATCAAACTAATCTCTAATTATTATTTTTATTTCTCCAATCGATGAAGCCATTATGCATTGATAATATAAATGTATCAAAAATATTTTGATTATATTATTTCACGATTCTCTTGTCTTATAATATGCAAGTGAAAAATACTTAAATCTTTTTATATAATACCATATAACTAAATATTTAAGCACAAATATTCTTTTAAATTAGGTGTTTTCTATGATAATTAATTAACAAATATATCCAATAATTAGAATGTAAATAATATATATTTGAGAAGTTACGTCATGTAAACTTTGATAATAAACGAAAAGAAAAACAAGAAAGAAAGTCATGAAAAAGCATTATTTTCACATCAAATAAAAAACAAAATTTTCCATTTGCAAGTTTGAGAAATGATTCCCAAGATATATATATAGCATTAACGAAAATACAATAGCCATGTAGGTCCATCATGGTAATTCAAGCCCTCCTATCTTCCATTATATACAAAACAGTACATCTGCACCCTCCAGATTTACAGTCAAATTAGAGAGAGAGAGGGGGAGAGAGAGAGAGAGAGAGACGATGGAGAGTGATGATGCAAATGATCTATACAAAGAATGCCTAAGAAACCATGCAGCCAGTCTTGGCAGCTACGCCACAGATGGATGTGGTGAGTTCACCCTAGACGACGCCTCACCTTCCAACCCTCCAATGCGCAGCCTGTGGCTGCCACCGCAACTTCCACCGCAAAGTATCGCACAGCAACAGATGGGATCGCGTTATGCACCCACCATCATCGGAGACAGTGGTGATGGAAACGATAGAATATGCAGAAGGGGATAATGAGAGGGATTTCAAGGCCTCCAGTGATGGTGGCGGAGTCAGGCGAAAGGAGTGGAAAGAAGAGGTTTAGGACAAAGTTTACAGCTGAACAGAGGGAGAAGATGATGGAGTTTCGCTGAGAAGCTTGGGGTGGAAGCTGCAAAGGAGAGATGAAGACGATGAAGTAGAGACGTTCTGTAATGGAATTGGGGTTAGTAGACAGGTTTTTAAAGTTTGGATGCATAATCATAAGAATTCTTCTTCTGCTTCTTCTCCTTCTCCTGGCAATGCATCTTCTCTTACCTCTGATCAGTAAGAAAGAGGGGGAGAAGAGATGACTTTTCTTCTTCTTTTTTATTGGGTTTTTTCTTTTCCTATCACTACTAAAAAAACAGAGATGTTGATTTTAGCAACAGAAATAATATCATTGTTAATTTAGTAACAGATCAATAACGGATTGTATTTAGCAACAAAAAAATCAACAATAGATAGGTTTCGATGCAAAGTCGCTGCTAATATTTTTTTTAGCAACAAATTTCAATGTTTTCTGTTAACAGAATGATGTCGTTGTTGATTTAGTAACAGATCAGTAATGGATTATGTTTAGCAACAAAAAATCAACAACAAATAGGTTCCGATGCAAAGTCGTTGCTAATATTTTTTTAGCAACAAATTTCAATGTTTTCTGCTAACAGAATAATGTCGTTGTTGATTTAGTAATGGATCAGTAACAGATTGTGTTTAGCAACAAAAAATCAACAACAAATAGGTTCTGATGCAAAGTTGTTGCTGATATTTTTTTAGCAACAGATTTCAATGTTTTCTGCTGACAGAATAATGTTGTTGTTAAATTAGTAACATATCAACAACGGAGTGTATTTAGCAACAAAAAATCAACAACAAATAGGTTATGATGCAAAGTTGTTGGTAATATTTTTGTAGCAACAGATTTCAATGTTTTCTGCTAACAAAATAATGTCATTGTTAATTTAATAACATATCAACAACGAATTGTATTTAGCAACAACAAATAGATTCGATGCAAAGTCGCTGCTAATATTTTTTTTTAGCAACATATTTCAATGTTTTATGCTAATAGAATAATGTCGTTATTAATTTAGTAACATATCAATAATGGATTGTATTTAGCAACAAAAAATCAACAACAAATAGGTTTCAATGCAAAGTCGCTGCTCATATTTTTTTAGCAGCAGATTTCAATGTTTTCTGCTAACAGAATAATGTAGTTGTTGATTTAGTAACAGATCAGTAATGGATTGTGTTTAACAACAAAAATAATAATAACAAATAGATCTCGGATGCAAAGTCGTTGCTAATATCTTTTCAGCAACGGATCTCAATGTTTTCTGCTACTCAACTCATTTTTTAGTAGTGTATTTTCATTCATGTTTGGTTGTAATTTACCTTGCTTTAATCTCCTCTAGATAAAAAGACCTCATCTCCTCTCCTCTCCTATTTTTTTTCCATTTTAATCTTATAATAATTTGAATAAAATAAAATACATGCCATGGAATTCCATGGGAAAAATAAATTAACTAGGCTGCCAACAAAATGAGAAAATGGGATCTTGAAAGCAAATTTTGTTTTCTTCATACAACAAATCCTCTGATAATTAATAGTACGCATGCATGTATGTATAATCAAGATGAGGTAATGGCTCAATATTGCTTGTATAATTAATTGTCTCAAAATTATGGCAATTTGATGGCATCTTAATGTTTCTCTCGTGATTTTGATGTGGTATGTGTATCTCTTGATTTTTACCTTTTATTTTTAATATATTTTTAAAAATATAAAAAGAAAAATTCACAAAAAAAGTTTGATATATAACATGATTTAGCTAATTTCTTGTCATTATGTAATTTTTTACTATTTTTTTCGTGGTCTCAATTTTCCTAAACAAAATCAAATCAAATATTAGTAGCAAAAGAATTAAGGTAGTAATCTTTTTTTCTGTCTTTACGGAGCGTGACGTGATGATAAAGAGTTTGCGAGCTGCACAACAGGTCTTGAGTTCGAGTCAGGACATGCATATTTTAAAAGAGCTTGAAACAATTGGGGTTTTACTCGCTTATCTGGAACCATAAAATACGTTTTCCGAGAGATAAGGTTTACTCGCATAAAAAAAGTAGTTATCGGTATTTATTTAGTATTATAATTGTGATTTAAAAAAATTAAAATAAAATCTTTTTAAATTTATTTTTTATATTAATACATTACAATAATTTTTAAATAAATATATATAATTCTAAATAAGAAAAATATTTTATGAAATTGCGTATAAACTAAAAAACGGCTGGCAGAAATAAAAGGAAAAAAAAAAATAACTGCCCCATTTTTTAACCAGGCTTCATCATCTCACTTTTATTTTACTGTCAAAAGACCAAAACCAGAGAAAAATAAAGTAAAAACCTTCATTTCTCCCAATTATTTCCACCTACCAGGGGCACATACCCACACCTCTTGATCTATTGATCATGAACAACAGTTAAGAATACCCAGCCGTGGTGGAGAGAGAAACATCCGCGCGAAGAAGAAGAAGAAGAGAGGGGAGAAGAAGGCCGACAGTGGTGTTGGCGCGTGGATACACGCTCTGTCACTGTTCAAGCCCATCGTCACTATTCCGCCTTCTTCCAGCAGCTTCAATTTGTTTCCCGGTCTCCTCGGAAGGTCGAGAACTCTACGAGTTTTGTTTTTTTTAACAAATCTTAGTATTTTGTGAATTTTGAGGTAAATTTTGGTGTGTTTGGGATTATTTTGTTGATTAATTGCGTGTTATTTTGTTGATGTTTTAATTTAATGTGTTAATTGTAAATTTTAACGCGTTACTTTTTTTTTAAAAAAAAAATCTTGAATGATAAAATATGCTAATTGTGAAATATTAATGTCATCTTTAAATCATGAATTTTAAAGTTTTTTTGTGTTTGATTCCTTTGATGTGCACTGTGTTATATATATATATATATATGGTAAAAATATTTTCGTATACATAAAAATTATAAATGAAAAAAAAGTCTTCATTTTATTGTGTATTTTTGGGTAGTGGTGATAAAAAAACTTGAAAAAATTGATAACTGAAAAAACTTATAAAAAAATTCGGTTTGGTTTTGGTTTTAAAAAATTTAAAATTGATCGAACAGAATTGAGTTGAACCAGACTATTTTAAATATTTTTTTCTCAATTCTAACCTAAACTAACTTGAAAATGAAAAATTAATTAAACCGGGAAAAAAATAAATTAATTTATTAGAAAACGCATACAATATTTTTAGTTTAGGTTGTATTGATTTATACAAGGATGAGATGAAAAAAATGGATTTTTTGATGAAAAATACAATCCGATCAATTTTTCATTATTACATATAACTTTCAATTTGATCATCGAAATTAAGCTAAAGTTTTGTATGGAGTCCAATGTCATGCTAGCCTAATTTGGTTTAAGATTTTAGCTCAATTCGAGAAGACTTTATAAATTATGTCTAAAAATAAGGTAAAATGCATAAATAATACAAGACATAATAAAGATAGTTTGTGTCCTAGATAAAAAAAAATAGAGAAACCCTAAAAGGTCATGAAAATGAGAGATTAAAAGGATTGGTAAGCTAGAATTATGCATGAAAAACATGTTTTTGTTAGTGATTAAAGGAGTTTAAGATGGGCCTGTGAAAAAAAAAAAAGTAGCGAGTGAAATAAAGAATTGAAGGAGAAGACTCGAAGAAAAACTATTTTTTTTCTTCCAATTTCTCCTTCTTTAAGATCTTGAGATTTTCTTCAAAAAATATTTTAATGTAATGGATACTTACGGGTTATGGTTTTACTATACCCATATTCTTTTTGACTAATTTTAAATATTTGTTATCTTATTATTTTTTTATTAATAATATATCTGATACTAATATATAAAAAAACTCAAAATTATTAAAAGCAACAGAAGTGGTTATATATATAGCCTTACAAAGATAAGAAAGAAATCAGAAATTGCACCCCATGTTTTACATTCTTATTAACGTGGTACCTAACTGGGAAATAAACAACTTACTCTAAACAATAAGAATTATTCAGTCAACTAAGCAACTAACAGAAGCACATCCTAAAGACTTGATCAATATTGTCACTTTCAACATCCTCCCTTAAACTGAATAGCAATTTATTCAATTTATGCTTGGATCTATGCAGACCCCCTAATAAGCCTTTTAGCTTCACGAAAACATCTAATTTTAGTGGTATGGTCAGTATGTTTGCAACCTGTTCTTGAGTGTGACAATGAACCAACTTTACAACTCCATCTTTAGTAAGATCACGAAGAAAATGGAAATCTAACATCTATATGTTTGTTTTGACCATGTAAAACTGGATTTTATGACAGTTCAATCGTTGAGCTATTGTCACAAAGTATTATTGTGTCACCACCTTGGACGTGATTAAAGAACTACAAAATCCTTCTTACCCAAACTGCTTGGCAAGCACATGAAGCTATTGCAATGAACTCGACTTCAGTGGTAGATAAAGTGATGATCAGTTGTTTTTTTGATGACCAGGAAATGACCCCTGCACTCAATAGAAAAACATAACCTGAAGTACTTCGTCCATCATCTATATCACTAGCGTAGTCAATATTTGTATAGGCAATCAAATTCTCATCTCCACCCTATTTATAAAATATCTCAAAATCCAAGGTTCCTTTCAGATATCTCAGGACCCTCTTGGCTGTCTAAAGATGAAGCTCTGTGGGATGATCCATATACCTACTTAGAAGGCTTAATAACAAATAAATTGTCAGGTTGAGTAGCAGTTAGATACATTAAACTGCCAATTACCTGTTTGTAGCGACTACTATCTACCTTTACTCCATTCTCATCTTTCATAAGTTTGCAACTTGGAACAATTAGATTAAAAACTGAATTGCATCTATCCGTATCAAACCTTTTTCAATACCATCTGTGTGTACCGCTTTTGACATATAAAAATGCCCTCTAGACCTTGTATTACTTTTATGCCAAGAAAATATCTCATTTTTCCAAGGCCTGTAATGTCAAACTCTTGCATCATAGAGTGCTTGAATTCGATAAACATTTGTTCATCGCTACCGGTAAATATCAAGTCATCAACATAGAAGACAAAAATATAAGAATTTTACCTCCTTCTCCTACTTTGATGAACAAGATATGCTCATACGGACATCTTTCAAACCCTTCTTTAGTAAAATATGACTCTATTCTACTATATCAGGCACGTGGAGCTTGTTTGAGTCTGTATAAGACATTTTTAATCGGTACACATTCTGCTCTTGCCCTTTCTTCTCATAACCAGGAGGTTGCTCGACAAAACCCTCTTCGCTGATTTCTCCATGTACAAATGTTGATTTTACATAAAGTTGAAAAATCGGCCATCTTTTCTGAGCTACAAGAGAAATTACCAATCAGACTGTCTTTAGACGTGCTATAGGTGCAAAAACCTCTGTGTAGTCCACACCATATTTTTGAGTGTAACCCTTTGCAACTAGACGGGCTTTGTATTTCACCACCTTGTCATAACCCAATTTCTGGGTTATTCCCCAAAATCTACCTAAAAATAACAAAAATAAAATAAAAGGGGCTGGTGTTGGCAGAAAAATCAAGGTGAAAATTTTGGACGTTTTCGAAAGCCCGGTTGTACCTCTTTTTTACCCAGAAATGAAGGAAAATGCAGATTCAAGGCTAAAGTAATTTATTACTAGATAAATCTGCGTAAAAGTTAAGTTGAAAGACATAATTATATTTTTATGGGCCAATTTGATTTAATCATCGGCCAATTTCAAGTGTAATTATGCTTCAGAATTAATTGAGAGCCCAATTGAAGGATTTAACTAAGCGCAAGGGCTTAATTATATTTTAAATGGGTCAAATTAATTTTATGGAGGACTTAATTGGTGAGAAATTAAGTTTGGAAGCTTAACGTGGGTTAAATTAAGACGATCGGAATTTTTGGTGACGAAACTTTTCGGGTGAAATTGGAAGTCAAAATTAAAGATAAAAACATCGTTCTTCCTGGTTTTTCCCATCGAAAAATTCTTTTTGTCACAACTTATTGATTTAAAATTAAAAAAGAAAAAAAAAGAAGAACAGAAAACTGTCGAAGCCATGCTTGCCCATCACCGGAGCCATGCTGCAACCATTCCCTACAACCCACTCCCTCACACAATTCCCATTCTTGGACAACACCCCCATGCCATGCACCATGCCTTCTTCACCTATAAATAGGAGGAGAAAATACACAGACGAGGAGGGGGGGATCATTGGAAAAACTGGAGGGAAAAGGAGAGTAAAATTTTGACAGTGAGCGACTGTCACAGGGGAAAAAGCAGAGGAAACTTTGAAAAAAAGGGAACGAATAGAGGAGAAAATACTGTAAAAACTAGGGACATTCACAGGGAAGGATTGAACACAGAAACAGGCTAAAAACTGGGAAAAACAAAGGAGAATTTTTTTGGGGAAAGTCACGGGGAGAGACCTGTTAACAAAAGGAAAAACTGGAGGAATTTTATGTAGGGGAAACAAAGGACGAGCACAACGAACACATGCAGAGAAAAAACTTGCACTGACAGCTGCCCCTTCGTCTCCCTCGGCTCTTTTTCTCCAACGTTGGTAGAGTCACTCCGGAAAAGCTCTCTCTCCTTGTGTTTGCAGCGTCGCAGCTCCTCCCTCTCTCTTCTTTATCCCGTCAGCCAACTAGCTTTCTCTCTACCCGACAACTCCTCTCTCTCTCTCTCTAAAAAAGGGATCCGCAACAACTTTTCTCTCTACCTCCAACAACCATCAACGCCTCCTGTCACCACCATCCTCACCATCGTCATCTCCTCTTCCACACAAGCCACCCAGATGTAACTCCGGCGAGGCAGCAATAGCCACGACAGTTGCCTAGGCTGCACAGACCAACCACTTCCAGCCCTCCTCCCGGCCACCACGAGCCTCCATTTTCGACACCACCACGACAGGGAGAACCACCTCGATCTCCTCTACTCGACGGCAGTGGCATGTGAGTCTCTCATGGTGGTCGACCCACCACCATTTTACTATACACGTGCATGAATTAATTCATGCAACGTGTTTTTGGCTGGGTTGGGCATGTGATTTCCTTGGGCCAGGCTGCTCGCGGCCCAGCCTAGTTGGCTGGGCTAGGTCCAGCCCAGCCCAGCCGAGTTAGGACCTTTGGCCCACCTTTGCTGGGCTGGCCCATTTGGTTGGGTCAGGCCCAACTCAAATTTTTATTATTATTTTAAAAAATAAAAAAATAACATTAAAAAAATATATTGTTTTCGTGCATACAACCAAATTCCAAGATTTTTCCATGTTTATTTTTCGTAAAAAAAATATGTTTCATCTTTCTCATATTTTAAAACGAAAATTAGATATCGTAACCAGTTTATGATTATCCTTTGGAATTTGGCCAAAATATCAAAAAAATAAAAAAATATTTTTGTTTTAGCTATCTTGGTGTAAAATTACATTGTAAAGTACACTTAGAGATACTAAAAAAGATTTTCTTTTATTGCGGTGTAAAATTACATTGTAAAGTACACTCGCAAATAAAAAAAATGTTTTTTTTAATGCAGTGTAAAATTCTTTTGGTTAGTTCAAACTCCTAACGAGGTAGAAATTCTCTCACGAAGAGAGATCTACGTCGAACTTTAAAAAAGACAAAAAAAATCAAACTTAGAAAAAACAATCAAACAATAATACAGCTTGCCTTAGGTAGGGTGCACTGGGGGTGATGCGTCTTCCCCTTGCACAACAAGTCCCTTACTTAAGACTCTCGCAGACCATTAGGTTCCTAGTAACCTTAATACTAGGTGGCGACTCCTAATAATTATAGTCATAATTTTGTGACTATAAAACACAACCCCTCATTTTCACCGCGCGTCGTTGTCTTCCCAATCCGGGGATGGCGGGGAGCGAAGCGCGGAAAAATCGTCGTCGCGACATACCTCATCATTTTCATTTAATTTTGTTTTATACACCCATTTTACACCAACTTTCTTTGCTGTAGTAGGTAAAATAGTCAATACCCAAGTGTCAATTTTCTCTATAGCTGCAATTTCCATCTCCATCGCAGTTCGCCACTTTGCATCTTTGAATGCTTCTTCAAATTGAATTGGGTCATTTGTTGCAAACATAGCAAAATATGATGTGTTTGTTTCTTCATATAAGCTATCTCCACTCACATAATCCCCCATCCAATTTGTTTGTCTTTTGCAGTCATTGTTCCCGAACCTCCAATGAACTGTTGTCAGCTAACGGGCTGCCATTACTTTCGCCAGTACCTGTATGTGCACCAATTTTAGCTTCATGTTGATTCATAGGGGATGCATTTGGTTCATCTCTACTGTCAATATTATATTGGTTGTCAATTTTAACTTCATTTGACTTGCAACAGCTGCCTCTAGTTCAATTTCTTCTATTTCGAATTTTGTGTTATTCTCAACATTCTCACCCCAATTTAGATCGGCCACAGTAATTCCCTCATGATCTTTTCCCCAATCCCAATTGTTGTCTTCATCAAACACCACATCCCGACTGATTATGATCATGAGAAATGGGATCATACAATCTATACGCTTTAGATTCCTCACGTATTCCAAGCAGAACACATTTGAAGCTTTTATCGTCGAGCTTTGTCCTCTTGCAATCAGGAATATGCACATGAGATAAACACCCAAACACTCTGAAAATGATCTACTGAAGGCTTGAACCCACTTTAGGCTTCTTCTAGAGTTTTGTTCTTCACTGTAAGTGTTGGACTCCGATTAAGAATATAGGTTGTCCAAGTTACAACTTTGGGCCAAAACACCCTGGGAATCTTCTTCTCTGAGAGCATACTTCGAACCATATTCATGATGGTTCGATTCTTCCTTTATGCTATACCGTTTTGTTTAGGGGTGTATGTAGTTGTTAGTTGTCTTCGAATGCCATTTTCTTTGCAAAAATCAGAGAATTCAAAAGAAATAAATTCACCTCCACGATTAGTACGAAGACATTTTATACATAGCCTAGTCTCTTTCTCAACATGATTCTTGAAATTCTTAAAAACAACGAATGCTTCAGACTTCTCAATCAGGAAATAAACTCAAACCTTACGGCTATAGTCATCAATAAAGCTAATCATGTACCTTTTGTTGCTGTTAGACATGGGGCTGATTGGTCAACAAATATCAGCGTGCACCAGTTCTAGAACATGAGAAGCTCGCCATGTACCTTTTCTGGGAAATGAATCCCTATGCTATTTCCCCACCAGACAATCTTCACATATTTGTGATGACACTTCAAAGCACGGTAACCCTCTAACCATTCCTTTTTGTTGAGGAAGTTTCAGTCCACTATAGCTTAAATGACCATATATGTTGTGCCATAGACGAGCTGGATCATCCATGAACGAGGTAAAACAGGTTTCTTCTTTCAACTATGTTTGAGCAAACAACTTGAACATTCGATTTGAGGATGTTGAAATCTCCATGATTAACCCTTTCTCATGATGTAAAATTTTGCAGGTTCCACGTTTAATGAGGATGGCAAGTCCCTTCTCAGCAAGTTGACCAATGCTTATCAAACTATTTTTTAATCCAAAAACATAAAATACACTAGTGATAATGTACACCAGGCCATTCACCAGAATTCGGACATTGCCCTTGCCCATCACATCCATGCTTGAGTTATCTCCTAATTTCACCTTTTCTCTGAAACTTCCTTCAAAATCTAAGAACAACTCCCTCTTTCCACACATATGATTGTTACATCCAGAGTCAAGAAACCATGTTTCTTCTGTGTTGGCCTCCTTATCATTCACATACGCCATCAACAACAATTTTTCATTTCCTTCCATATAGTTGGCATGAACTTCGACTCTCCTCTTTGGACACTCATATTGAAAGTGTCCCAGTTGATGACAGTTATAGCATTCGACAATGGATCTGTCAAAGCTATGTTTGCCTCCTCCTCCTCTTCCTCGTCCCCAAAATCCACCTCTTCCTCGTCCTCTATCTCCTGAAGATTCTCCAAAGGTAACCTTCAAAGCTTGTTCTTCTACTACATTAGCTTTGATACGTTGCTCATGCACTAGAAGACTAGTCTGTAACTCATCAATGGTAAGAACATCCAAATTATTTAACTCCTTGATAGAACACACCACGTAATCAAACTTGGGTGTTATGGATCTTAGAATCTTCTCGATGATTGCTACATTGTCCATCATTCCTTTGTTGAATATGAGCTTGTTAACCACAACAGGAGTACGAGCAAAATACTCGTTCACAGTCTCGCCCACTTTCATGTTCAACATCTCAAACTCCTTTTGGAGAGCTTGGCGATGTGCTCGTTGCACCCGTGTTGTCCCTTGATATTTCTCCTTCAATGAATCCCAAATGTTTTTGGATGTATCTCTTGTTTAAGATTGTTTCCAAAATTGATCAGGCTATGGCTTGGAAAAGATAGTTCTTTGCCTTCATATCCTTCAACTTTGCATCATCAAACACCTTCTTTTGTGCTTCAGTGGATGGAGCTTCGTCTGCTTCCATAGGAATCCCATCTACAATCACACTCCAATACTCTTTCAATCGCATGGTTGTACAAATCCACTCTCAGTTCCCCAATATGCAGGCTCTGATACCACTTTGTAAAGATTTCTGAAAATGAATGTGCTCACTCATTATTAAAAGCAACAAAAATGGTTATATATATAGCCTTACAAATATAAGAAAGAAATCAGAAATTGCACCCCACGTTTTACATTCCTATTAACGTGGTAACTAACTAGGAAATAAACAATAGGAATTATTCAATCCACTAAGCAACTAGCAGAAGCACATCCTAAATACTCGATCAATGCTGACAGTTTCAACACTATATTTTACTATTTTTTAATTTTGTATTTATTTATATTTTTATTTCCTGAAAAATACAATAAGTAAAATGAATCACGTAAAATAAAAAAAACACAAGACTCTAAACATTGTTCATGCTCTCTATATTTTACTATGGACTCATTGTTCATAATTTAGTTTCATTATAGTCCTCAAAGTGTTTTTGCTATTCAATTGAATTCATTTGGAGCTAACTCTTTCTTCAACGTGGCCCAGATTTCATTTTCATTTTCCTTTTCTAGCTCCAAATTCAAATTGACCCTCACCCACACGGGGCGACCAAAGTGGAAAATTTCGCAATAAAGATAAGGACAGACTCGTCATTAAAAGAAAATATTACCTATCCTTACAAGCAACAAAAACACGTCAACACCACCACATAAATAAAGAAACAAACAAATTCTTCCATAATCCACCCAAGTATCCCATTATTAAAAAAAGAGAGGAAACCCCCCCCTTCCCCTCTCGCTCTCTCCCCCCCTCTCTCTAAAGCTATACATTCGTCGTTCAGTCCAGCTTGCTGCACTGAAAGTCCTCATTTCGATCATCAAAACGAAGACGACGCTCTATGGCTTCTCAAGGAAAGAAACTCATTAACAACCCCAACGGTTCGCTCTTTTCTCCCGCATTTTATTTTTATTATTTTGTTAGTTTTTTGTTACTCGGACTGCTTCTGTGCGATCGTCGGTTTTTGTTTGGTTGCTAAGAAAGCGAAAAGAAAATTAATCAATTATTTTTTTAATTTTTGGAATGTGTTTTTTTATTTTTGTTGCTTATGAAAGAAGCTTTTGTTTATTTTGGAATTTACTTATTTTTGCTCACATTTCTGTGTTTATCGTAGTATTGGTGTTATTGTTGAGCTCCTGAATACATATTCTGTTTGATTGCCGAGAAAAACTGAGTAGTGAAAGTAAGAAATACGATAGTTTTTTATTTTTATTTTTACAAAAAAAGACGATAGAATTTTGAGTAGATGGTTGGTTATTCCTACCACTCCACATTTATTATAAAATTATATTGACAGTATATTTTTTTTTGACATAATCAAAATGTTATTGGAATGCTGTTTTCTATTTATTAGAATAAATATCAACTCAAAGAAAAAACGAAGACAAAATATAAATTGAAGCTCTTAAAATTTTAAGTGCTCTATTAATATTTTTGAAACAAATATTTTATTGGCGGATAATATATAGAAGGAAAAATCTATATTGTAAATAATTTTTTTTTCCAATAAATTAAATTAGTTGACAGGTGATAATAAAAACAAAAGGTAAAATTTGATTATTTTAGATACAAAATGAAGAATTTCTACTTTTAGCGATATTTTCTAGATGTAAATATAGAACCAACATTTAATACCAACAATTGTAAAATATAGAACTAGAGGTATTTTGGTCTATCTAAATAGAAAAATAGATCATGGAGTGGGAGTAACCCTGCCGTATCAATTATTGTTTTCTTTCTTTCTTTTCTTTTCTTTTCTTTTCTTTTTTGCTGCATTGTGTTTTTTATTTTAATTTAATGACGTAAAACGTGAAATAATGTTTTTTCAAATGAAGATAGGTTTCTGAAATTAGGTATGGTTGACTTGTGGGTTGGTTTCATGTTTTTGTTTACTCCATTGATGGTATTCTTTTTAAATGTGGATGTTAATTAGTGAAAAGTTGCTAGTGAGGATTAAATGAAGTAATTTTTTTTATTGCAGATGTAGTAACTGAGTTCATTGAAGGTCTTGTGGAAACCTACCCTGGATTACAGTACCTGGACGGCTTTCCAGAGGTGGTTTTTTTTAAATAGTATTTTATTTAAGATTTTTGAGGGGGCCTTAAAATAATTAGAATTGGTGAACTGTGATGTTTTCATTATTCTGGAGATGCAGGTTAAGGTTGTGTTGCGTTCTGATCATGTGAGTGCTATGCTTGACAAAGTTGCAATTATATCAGGTTTGTGGTGATGGAAAGTATTTGAACATGGCAATGTTTAGTTCTTTTAGTGTTGAAACTTGAAATATATATTGTGTGCCTTTAAAACTCTTGATAAGCTTGTGTTGTTCGGTTTTCTAATGTTTTCGTGGCATAAAAAGAGAATCAGGGAACTGTAAAGCTATGTGCTTCTGAATGATGAGCAAGTTTTGGCACTGGGTTGGTACTGGTGCTAAATGTAGCTATGCAATTCAAAAAGAAATGTTGGCTATCATATTTATTGCTCTATACCCAGGCTGGATAATTTCTCATTTCTCTTTTAGTGTTTTTAACATTGTTGATGTACAAATGTAATGGTAGTTTTACACTTTTCTTGTACAGTTGTGACTGGATAGTTGCGTTATTTGGTTGAAGTGAACTGTTACTCCATGGAACTGTTTTCTATTTTCCCATAAGATTTTTGTATAACAGCTCATCGACACACAAAGCAAATAATTCTGTCTGATTTTTCTTATTTTTTTGCAATACTGCCAAACACATTATGTTTATTTGTGTATTTGTGGCTTCCACCAGGGACAAAACCAATACGTCGCCCCCTTAACCTTCTTGACATTTGATATTACTGTCAAGTTAAAATATCATCAGTTCCTTTCAAATGATTCTTGGAGTGACATATTTTATTTTAAAATTTCCTCTTTGAATTTTTAATAAACAAACAGAATTGACATAAAAAAGGTCCAACTCAAAAGAAACCTGAATGAGATGTGAGATGCATGGCAACAAGGAAAAAGAAAACACGTAAAGGTTACGATATTGCATTACATGATCTTAGATCATAGAACTTAAGTAAGATGTAAATGCTATGGTTTCATCTGATACAGGAGGAGGAAGTGGGCATGAACCTGCCCATGCTGGATTTGTCGGAGAAGGGATGTTAAGTGCTGCTATCTGTGGAGAAGTTTTTGCTTCCCCCCAAGTTGATGCAATTCTAGCTGTATGGTTTCTTTCTATTTAATTTCTTGTTGGAAACAGTTTATATCACCTTATCAGTTATGTACCTCATCCTTCTCTTAGATGGCTTTGCTCTTAATTCATCTTTAGGGCATCCGAGCTGTAACTGGTCCAATGGGATGTCTTCTGATTGTCAAGGTATTGGCATTTCAAAACTAATCCGCTAATTATCAATAGTTTCAAATTAGTTTGTGTGGCAAGTATTATTCTGGCTCATAAAAGAAGAAAAACAGAAGCAAGAAAGAAGGGGAGAAGAAGAAAAAATGGGCCAAACAAAACTTGCAAAAAAAGGGACAATCAACTCTGCAACTTTCTCATAATTAAATTACTGCATGAAAAATATTTGGTTGTCAGATTTATTTTTGGATTGGTTGGGATGTTGACAGAATTATACTGGTGATCGTCTAAATTTTGGTTTGGCTGCTGAGCAAGCAAAATCTGAAGGTTATAAAGTAGAGGTATCTTTTTTAACTGAAGTTTATGTTTCTTCTGCATAGCTAGAGAGAATAACCAAATATAATCATATTGCTTTTGCAGACTGTGATTGTTGGAGATGACTGTGCCTTTACCTCCACCTCGAGGCATAGCTGGACGAAGAGGGTTGGCGGGGACTATTCTTGTTCATAAGGTTCTCTCCTCTGCAATACATGCTTGTGGCACACACACACACACAACCTAAGGTTGATAGCATGTGAATTCAGCTTACACTTTTGGTTCTGTTTCTTTTCTTTATTTCTTTTGATCTTTTCCTCCTTTAGATTCTTTCTGCAAATGTAGTATTAGCTTAGGTTTTCCCTCACCATTTCTTTTCTTAATAAATGATTAAGCTGGTCATAATTTTTATCAACCAATTCATAATTTTAGTGGGTTTTCTGTAAATAATTTGATATGAAGTTTGACCACTATTTGTTTTACACAAACTTTCTTCTTATAATTCTCCCTACACTAAAGGTTGCTGGAGCTGCAGCTGCTGCTGGCCTTTCTCTTGATGAGGTTGCTGCAGAAGCGAAACGTGCATCTGAAATGGTTGGAACAATGGGTGTTGCATTGTCAGTCTGTACACTGCCTGGTCAGGTTACATCAGATCGTTTGGGTCCAGGAAAGATGGAACTAGGTCTTGGAATTGTGAGTCATTTCCATGGAGTGATTGCTTTCTTAGTGTCAAAAGTGCACTGGACATCCTTTTGAGTTGATGATACTTGAGTCCGTGTACTTTCTCTGAACATTTATCATAATGCAATTATGTTTCCACTTCATATGAGGGAGAGAGGGGTGTGTGTGTGGGGCTTCCTATCTTGAGTTGAGTCTTTTTGATGCCATGCATTTGACTTAATAGCTGTCCAATTTTCCTGTAGCATTATCCTGATCTTTGGTGCTGTCTATTTGCTTCACTTTGATTTTTGATTGCACATTTACAAACTCAATTTCAAAAGCACCTTTTTTTTCCAGCATAATGAACCTGGTGCTGCTTTAGCGGACCTTCAGCCTGTCGAAGTGGTGGTTTCTCATGTTCTCCAACAAATTCTATCACCGGTATGTTGAAAATCTTAGGACTAGCCCTAAGGTACTCATTTTATTATATATAAAATTCAACATTATTATGCTTTGGACCCAGGTATTTGGGGCCCTATCTATTATCCCCTTTTAATAAGAATTAGGGCTGCTTACAAGTTTTCATCTTGCAAGGTAGATGCATGAGATTATGACAACATGAAAGAGACTTTATAGTGGAAAAGACAAGTAATTGATGTAGGTTTTTTGACACTGGGTATAACGTGGATACAAGTTAAGTTAGGGTTCTCAAGTTCTAAGGTTATAGCCCTAAACACTGTAGAGGAATAGAGAAAATCTATGATATTCTATTAAAATTCTGAATGTGAATGTTTTCAAAATAAACTAAACATTATTTATATTAGTTCTAGACCTAGAATCCTTGTAGGAAAATGATTCCTAATTAATAAAATCCATTTAACATGAGTATTTCTAAATCTTAACAAGTAAAATCCTAATTAAATTGAAAGCTATATAGAAAAAAGAAATCCAAATACAACAAGATAAGTAAAGACAATCATGCACAACAACTTCTAACCCTTATTTGAAAGCCTTTTTGATCTTTGATCATAATGAGATTTTAATCCAATAGGAAACATGGTTTTCGTAATCTTCTGCCAAAATTTCAACTCGATTCAATGATTGGATTAAAAGTAATGCTTGATTTACTAAAGTACATCTTGAACTCTTCTTAAACTCCTGAAAACCTACAAATCTTAACAATGAAGATATAATACAAAGCTTTTTTGGTTTTTCCTTCACCATTAGTAGATGTCACATTGACAGGCGAGTAATATTTACAACAATGTTGTTATAGATGTGATGTTGAAACTATCTACTCTGAAGAGACGACACCTCATTCATATTTTTCTTCCTTTCTGCATAGAAGGTTGAACAAAAAACAAATATAACAATCTATAGGTTTATATATCCATTATAAAATCTCTAAATAATCATTTTGTATAAACTCCATGATTTTCTCAAATTCATGGAGTTGTTAGGTTTACCGATACGAGTTCTATATTATATAACTTCACACCACCATTTTGTAGGAGCACAAGAAAGCGTATATGATGAACCCTACTTTTTGATATCAATGAATCTTGTTGAAATAAAAGTAAGCTCCCAACTCTGTCAGCTAGTTAACAAATATTTTCTTAAAAAAACTTTCATCACAAAAAAAATCTCATCTAATTTAGGAATAGGTTTGGAGTTAGGCTTGCCCTGAGGTAAAACTCCTTGCAAGTTTCTCAAGAGTTATAAAGAGTTGCAACACTAAACACCGTAGAGGAATTTAACACTAAATTACATCGTGAACTCTTCTTAAACTCCTTGAAACCTAAAAATCTTAACAATGAAGGAAATACCGCAATAAACATAGTTATAGCAAGAATAATGAAGAAACTGCCCTCCATCAATTTTGAGCCATAATATGGTTAATGTGTGTTAAATAACTAGGACAACCCGAAAGCTAAAGCAGTGGGGTAAGGCTCCAAGAATAGTCTTATGTTTAATACACTCCTTCAAGTGACAATTCTTTGGACTTGAAACTTGTACATGTTCACCACTAATTTATGTTTAATTTTATTATTTAAGATAGGTATTGTGAGATTCTAACTCCTGACTGCATGGTCATTAATGCAGTTGATACATGTCGAAGAACCAATTCAACTCAAAAACATAAATGGATAAGAATGACTTTATATTACTCTTTAAGGGTGATTTATAGTATATAACTTCACTCTCATTCCCAATTTTATAATACAAGGGAATTAGTGACCTTTTGTGTCCATTTATTTTCATTCTAGTGCTTGATTATATTTCTATTTTCTCATTATGTTTTCTTTACTAGCACCAAACTGTTTTAATATCTTTTCCATGCATCTCAATTTGGGAGCTATTTTTTCAGCCGTAAATGCACTCGAATCTATCTCTTCTTTCAATGAGGTTTTTAATTAAATAGCTACCTTTAATAATATGTTAGCTCGTATGAATAAGAATTAGGGATCTCTTACTCCGTTCCTAGGAGGGAACTTCGGATGTTAATATTTGCATATTTCACTGACATCGTAAATGAGGTCTTATTGTTTTTATCATTGAATTGTTGCAGGAGACTAACTATGTCCCAATTACTCGCGGTAATAGAGTGGTACTCTTGGTCAACGGGTAGGTTCTTCCTTTTGTGCTTTAGATTAGCATCTATCATATTAAATTGTGGGGATAATGCTGTTCAAAATCAAGCACTCTATTCTGATCAGGTTGTTGGATGTTCTGACCATCTAAAAGTTTTTCCCGCTTATTCTTCTGTTTTAAAAATCTCAGACTAGGCGCCACCCCTAGTATGGAGTTAATGATTGCAGCAGGAAAAGCAGTTCCCCAGTTGCAGCTGGAACATGGATTGGCTGTTGATAGAGTGTATACTGGATCTTTTATGACTTCCCTTGATATGGCAGGTTTGGAACTGATATAGCTGTTCATCTCAATGTTAGGTTTGGAACTGATATAGCTGTTCATCTCAATGTTAGGTTTCTTTCATGATTTTTGAAAGAGCATTCTATTAATGACTAATGAATGATGTAGCTTATCTCAGGTTTTGCTTCTTTCAGGATTCTCAATTTCCATAATGAAGGCAGATGAAGCATTATTGCAACGTTTGGATGCTGCTACCAAGGCTCCATACTGGCCTGTTGGAGTAGATGGTCTGTGGTGATATATTAGGATATTGTTTTTATTCTTTGTGGCTTATTGCGTGGTTTCTGATCTTTATGATTGTTTTATAAGATACCTTTTCATTACTTTGAGGTAGTATCACGAACCGTTCATCTGTGTTCCTCTTGTAGCTTTTCCAAAAAAAAAAAAAACATAATTTTAACTATCAAGTCAGTTGAAGTTCTACAGATTTCATGTTGATTGGTCTCATGAGTTTTCTTTGCAGGTAATCGCCCACCTGCCAAGATACCTGTTCCACTGCCAGTGTCTCCTTCAGCAAAGAGTGATGAGGTATTTTCTACACACATACACAAACACATATTTCTCTACATCCATGTGTGATCTTAGGAAAAAGACGTCTCTTTTCTCTGATTAAAGTTCCCTCCCCACAGCTTGGATTTTTTGTTTTTCTACCATTTATTCTGTAGAAAACAAATTGATGACAGAACATGCTATTAGCTATGAATCTCTCTCTTTCTATGTGCTCGCACACACATGCAGGTGTGTTATTGGTAAATTGTAACCCCCTTTTTCTTTAATTTTGAAATATTCCCTTCTTTCCTCTTCTCTCTCCCCCCATCCAGAGAAACTGGAGTTCATTTGCCTTGCATTTTATTGGGACAAAAAACTTAGCTCATGTGTTGGCATTGCTACCAAGAAGTACCATGTAAAGGAGTTGCACGTGCTAAAAATATAAAAAGTTCATTTTGGCACTGAGTTAAATAAAAAAATGTTAACGTTCAAGGAGAGGAAAAAGATTTTCATTCAAGCAGATGCCAGTAGACTATCCATGTATTTCTGGTGGCAAAAGCATTAAACCGGATGACTATCCTTATGCTAAGACTATCCTTATGCTAAGTTAAATAAATATTGGCCTATTTACAATGATATGTTGAATAATGATGACATTAAAGGCAAATAGCAGTACTTTGTTAAACCTGATCTCCCTCTTTTGGTTTTGACTAGTCATTAAGTCGGCCACAACAGCTTAGTAAACAAGGTTATCTTCTTGAGGTGGCTATTGAAGCAGGAGTGAATGCGGTCATTGATCTCAGGGACAATTTAAATGAATGGGATGGCAGAGTAGGTGATGGTGACTGTGGATCAACAGTGAGTCTATCTCAAACTTTGTTTTCATCCTGTGATTCTGACTTGGTGCACTATAGGGTTGATTCGTCTGCTTTTGCAGATGTACAGGGGTGCAACAGCAATTCTAGAGGACATGAAGAAGCAGTAAGTTTGCTTCTCTAATGTTCAGAACTTTTCTAAGGGATATCAGGGTTAAATTGTACTATGTCTTATATTTTTGCAATTTTAAGGATTTTTTTAACATATAATGGAATTTTCATATGATTAACGGGGGGGACTTCATATAATTTTCATATGCAATTGTTTGTATTCATGGATTGATTGGATCTACCAGCAACAAATAAACTATTGCTCCATGGTGAATGACTCCTCAAGTTAAGAATCTAAAGAATTTATAATCCTAGTATTAGTATGTCTTTTAGTCTCTTAGTAAATTCTTAGAAACTTTCTATTTCATGAATAAAGTTTGTGTTTTCCATCACTGACCTGAATCACCTCCTATTTCCAGTTATCCCTTGAATGATGCTGCAGAAACAGTGAACGAAATTGGATCATCTGTCAGAAGAGTTATGGGAGGGACCAGTGGAATTATGTAATTACTTGTGTTGACCACCCAATGCTTGATAATGATTTACATTCATTTCGTATGATTCTTATTATCATTCATTAATATCTACTCATAAAGCTCTGCATTCTACTTCTTTAAACAGATATACCATATTCTGCAAGGCAGCATGTGCGCAGTTGAAAGCAAACACCCAGACACCTGTCACATCGAAACAATGTGAGATGATACTCCTAATGTGGTCATTGTCGGATATGAAAATCTTGATTCTAACTGTCTCTTGAATCAGGGGCTGAAGCACTTGAAGCTTCCATAGCTGCAGTCAGTAAATATGGTGGCGCTAGTGCTGGATTTCGCACATTGTTAGATGCCCTTATTCCAGCTTCAGCTGTTCTTCAGGAGGTCAACAATCATCACTGTTTTCTATTTTCTGTTGATGCGGTGTTTTCTTTGATACTAATATAGTTACTTTCATGATCAGAGGCTAAATGCTGGGGATGATCCTTGCACTGCTTTCCTTCTCTCATCTGAAGCAGCAGTGGCTGGAGCCGAATCAACCAAACACATGCAAGCACAGGTGACATTTTTCTTCTTCTTTTCTAGATTCCTGTTACGTGTATCTTCCCATATCTCTGCTGTTTGATACAAAGGTCAGTATTCAAGTTGACTCAGATAAAACATGGTTCTGACAAAGCATGATGCTTTCATGGTAAGAAAGAGGTCGGTAATGATTTTCACCAATTCTTTGAGTCCATATGGAAAATAAATGAATTTACATACAGTAAATGATGGACTAGCTGAAATTGCGACCAATTCCACACCCTCTCCTGTACCCATCCATCAAAACTAAATTAAAAAACAAAACATAAGTATTAACTCACAGGGAAGAAAGGATTGGGAGAAGAAAAAGAGGTCACTAGTGAAATAAAATATCCATACAGGTAGATCTATCATACGATATATAGTTATCTTCATAGGCATTAGCTCTCCGTTCTTAGAGAACAAATCAAATGGAGTGACTTTATATATAAAGAACAGACAGGTTGTTGAGGTAAAAAGATTTAAACGTCCAATCATTGTGGCGATATAATCTAGGTGTTTATAAAGACTAGGCATTTCTTTTAATGCTGGGGGCTGACAGGTGTAAATTTTCTTTCCTTCCCTGGAATAATTGAAAACGATGTTTATTCTTCATGCATGTTTCCTTTAAATTATATATGCTTTTACTACATATATGGTGGTATTTCTTATCCCATTCTGTCCTATCTAAAGCAAGGTGGTTTTTTTGAGAGTGCTTGCAACCCTGTAAAAACCAGATGAGTGAAGGTTGAAAGACTTTCCATGATATACATAGGTCACTTGAACATCCTCGAAAGATCATTGCGGGAGCGGTCATAAAATTAGTAAATAAATAATTCACTCGAGTAAAAACATGATAAATGCCAAGTGCTTGTTCTTTTGTTTCTCATCTAAACAGCTAACGACTTCCTCGTAGTTATTGTCAAAATGGTAATTTGCATGTTTTCATAGTGCGCAGCATTGCATTTGTTTTGGGGATCTTACCACATGGTTTATGCAGGCTGGTCGCTCAACATACATCTCCTCAGACATTCTTGCCACCGTGCCTGACCCTGGGGCCATGGCTGCCGCCGCATGGTATAGAGCAGCCGCCTTGGCTGTCAAAAACAACCACCAGCTTCATGAGTAGATTGCTTCCGCGTTTCCCTCCAATTTGAACTCCTTTTCACTGCAGATTTAAACGAAGAGCTATTTTTTCCTCGTGATTGTACACTACAATCCAACTAATCAGGCCTTCCGCTTTTGCAAATTTTGCTCGCATAGCTGGGAGAGTGAGAGTTCTATCCATACGAGTCCTGAAATCTATAGAAAATTTAAAATTCCAGAGATTGATCAAATCTTATAAGAGTTGACAATAATATGTTTCGGAACTGTTCATAATATCAGTCACTGGAATATAGACTTTTGGATGTCATGTCGGATTACGCATGTAAAAATAACATTCTGTGTAGTTATCTTGAGACGAGGAAATGTCGTGCCACGTGCACAAAACCCAGTTGCTTATTCATCTGTAAGCTGGGAAAAACCCAAGAAAAAAAAAGAAGAGGAAGCAATTATCAAAATGAATGGGTGTCAAAACACCTACCGCATTCTTCCTTGAAAATCAAGGTTGATATCACTCCCAAATCCTACAGCCTGACTAAGGAGCTGAACCCAAAACCGATTCCTCCTGTCAGAAGAAGAAAAGAAAACCCTAACTTCCATTACAAGTACCACTTGTTAATAACAATGCCCAATCTAAAAATTTCCCAAGTTAGCGAGGAGTGAGGAGATCACAACAGCATATGATCTTCATCAAATTCTTGATAAAAAATTAAAAAAAAAACTAATTAGCCAATCATATAAACCTCATCAAGCTAAATAATGCACCAAACCAAACCAAAGGTAGACCAAATAATTCCAAGAGAACAATCTTTGGCGGGCTTGTAGTTTACAAACCCTCTCATATGTTTTGATTGCACTTTCTAACCCTTATCTTTTTTTAGTGTGCTTTTTAACCCTTACCTCTCTAAGATTTTTTTTTTGGACAAATTTGATTTATAGAAGAAAAGAGAGAATATACAGAAACTGTCCGTCCTTTACAGAAAAGGACTAGAGACAGCAGTGCGAAAAAGCACAAGAGCAAGAGAGAAGAAAAAACAAAACTAAACAGGGGCTGGCTTTTAAAGCCTTACAGGGCGCAGCAACAGGGCCCAACTGAAAGAAAAAACAACCTAGGCCATACCAGCCGGCCTTAAACCTCCGCCTAATTGGATCTGCAAGGCTCAACCATGAAAACAGATTAGCGAGGAGGGGGTTCTTCATTGATTCCCCACCTTGTTTTAGTGTCCATCGAGAGGGGAGACGTGAATTGGAGGCTGGCTAGATGGAGCCGAATCAGCTGAGTGATGTCTGAAGCTAAAGCAACGGCAGGCTTGTGGGTTTGGTTGAAAATCCGATTGTTCCTCTCCAACCAAATGAAATACACTACTGAGGCAAGGATAACTCTTGCTACAAGGTAATGGTCTGAGGAATTAGTTTTGAGGTGCAAAGCTGCCCACTGAATAAGAGCATTCCAGGAGTGGTTTGGCCACGTCAACCCTGCTTTCCTGTTGACTGCATCCCAGACTGCTATAGAGTAAGAACATTGGAAGAAAAGATGCTCATGGGACTCGACCATATCATGGCAGAGCCTACATTGAGGGCCAGCTGTTTCTTCTAAATACCAGAGTCTATCCATGGTGTTGAGACGACCACGACTGGCAAGCCAGAAAATGAAGGCATGCCTTGGGATATTGCCATTGAACCAGATCAGGGGGTGCAGGGGGCAAGTGGGCCGCCTGTCTCTAAGCAGTTCCCATGCATTGTTAATAGAGAACTTCCCTGAGTAGGACCCAGGCCAAACTATATCATCATCCCTATTGGCTTGTGGTTGGAAAGGGATGGTTGCCCAAATATCTTGCAAGCCTGGTTGGTTTGGAAAATTCCAGGAGTTTTCGGAGATGATAGATGAGACTGTTGCTTGCCATGGCAGCCCTGTGGAAGCTATAACTCTTGGGGAGACCATATCTATAACCCTGCGACCTTGGGGGAGCCAGTAGTCATGCCAAAGAGAGGTTGTCTTCCCATTACCTACTATGGACTGCATTTTACCTCGGCACCATTCTCTGGATTGCAGAATCTTTCTCCAAGACCACGAGGCAGTGGAGGGGATTTGCACTTGCCAAACAGATTTGCCCCTAAGAAGGATGCGGTGGACCCATGAGGTCCAAATAGAGTCCTTGTGCGTTAAAATTCTCCAAAGCAGTTTGGTAATTGCAGCCTCATTCCAGGATTGCAAGCTTTTGATACCTAGCCCTCCTTCTGATAGGGGGTAGCAAACAGCCGACCAAGCAATTTTTGCCCCTCTAGAGGAAAGGGACACTCCTTTCCAGAGAAAAGAAGCCATAATACTTTCAATCTTTGTGATAATAGAGCGGGGGAGGAGCATTGTAGAAGTCCAATAAACCTGGATTGAAAATAAGACTGCCTTGAGAAGCTGAAGGCGCCCCGCAAAAGAGAGAGAAGCTGAGGTCCATAATCTGATTCTGGACAACATGCGGTCAATTAAAGGCTGACAATTCGCATGGGTGAGTCTTGTGGTAATCAAAGGAAGGCCAAGATAACTCATCGGGGAGGTTTGAATCTGGAACCCTGCTAGGTTGACTAGATTAGCTTGCTCAGAGGTGGCTATTCCTGCAGTGAAAATTGCACTTTTGGATGGGTTTATGACTAGCCCTGAGAGAGCAGCAAAGGAGTCAAGAGCATATTTAATGATATTAAACGAGTTAACATCTGCATGGCAAAACAACATCAAATCATCTGCAAAGCTAATATGGGTGATAGCACTTCGGCTGCATCTCCAGTGGAAGCGAAAAAGAGGCTGCCTTTTTGCTTCATTGAGGAGACCATTAAGGCCTTCCATGGCCACTGCAAAAAGATACGGGGACAAGGGATCCCCTTGTCTTATGCCCCCTTGTGCTGCTAAAGAACCCAAAAAGATCTCCATTCACATTAATAGAATAATGCGTTGTTGATAGACACTCCTTGATCCAGTTACACATACGGGGAGGGATGCCCATGGAAATCGGACTGTTAAAATGAAATTCCAACTCACGGTGTCGAAAGCTTTTTGCAGATCTACCTTGAGGGTGCATCCGGGGGGCCACTTTGCCGATGATAGTTATGCATCAATTCTTGGGCTAGAAGGACTGCATCTGTAATTTGACGACCAGGGAGAAAAGCTGTCTGAGAGGGGCCGATCACTTCATTCAGAGCTTGCTTTAGCCTTAAGGCAATCACTTTAGAGATACATTTATACACCACATTACAGACATGAAATGGGGCGGTAATCCCTGCACTCTTTCCGGGTTTTCCTTCTTTGGCACTAGAGCAATTCCGGTGGCATTGACACTTTTGGGAAGGTAGCCTGTAGAAAAGAAATGGAGTATAGCATTTGTGAAGTCTGAACCAATAATATTCCACGTATGCTTAAAAAATAAGGCTGTAAACCCATCTGGGCCGGGAGCTTTTTCATCCGGAATGGAAAAAAGGGCATCCTTAATTTCTTCTCTCGAGATTGGACTGCCTGCTAGCTGGGCCGAATCTTCACTAATACGATTTGGGAAGAGATGAGGTGGGATTTGGGCTGCCACCGGGTAATCGGGCTTAAGGAGCTTCTCAAAGTAATCTGCTGCCAATTTCCCAATATCTTGCTGAGATGAAAATAGAGAATTCTCCCCATCTCGAAGACTCATTATTCTGTTCCTGGTCTGACGGTGGACAATGGATTTGTGAAAAAATGCCGTGTTTTTATCCCCTAATTGGAGCCACTGAATCCTTGATCTCTGCTTAAGAATGGCTTCTTCCTCATGAATCAGTCTAGCAAAATCCGTTGCCGTCCTTCTTTCCGCCTCCTTTAGACCCGCATTAGTTGGGTTGCTGTCAAGGGAGTTTTGAGCAATATCCCAAGCCTTCTTTGCGTCAGAAACCCTGGTTGATATGTGGCTGGTATTATGCTTATGATAGTTCTTAAGCAAATCCTTGACACTCTTCAGCTTCCTGAGTAATCTATGCATTGGGGAGCCCTGTATGTGCTGCTGCCAAACCGCGTTTATGGCGAGGAGAAAGTCTTCTCTAGTTGTCCATATGCTAAGAAACCTGAAGTGGTGTTGCCGGCTGTTAGTCACGTCTCCTAGGCGTAAGACTGCTGCACTATGGTCAGAAACACTGCGAGGGAGAAATCTAGTGCTTGATCCAGGCCAACACTGAATCATCTTGCAATTCCCTAGCACCCAATCTAACTTCTTCTGGATATTCCTATCACCATGCTGACTATTATTCCATGTGAAGGTCATACCAGTGTAGGGTAGAGGGGTAAGCTCTGCCTGGTGCAAAGCATTGCGGAATTCTTCATGGTAGCTCTGCCACCTTGTGTCACCTCCAACTCGTTGACTAGCATGAAGCACTGCATTGAAATCTCCAAGGAGAACCCAAGGCTTATTACTGAGCTGGGGACTAACATTGGTGATGTACTCCCATAGAGCCTTCCTAGCCGTCGGGGTATTCCCCCCATAAACAAAAGTAATAGTGATGGTCTCACTGGTTGTGAGAGTTTTGGCTTCACAAGTAATCCATTGCGGAGAGTTATGGAGACAGGTGAGATTGTAAACCAGAGTGTTCCAGCCAATGAAAATTCTACCTGGGGCTGCATCAGAAGCATTGGAAAGGAAATTCCATCCCGTCAAGTTGAGCTGCGTCTCAACCCTTGAGATATTATTTAAGGCAATTTTATTCTCCAGTAAGCCAACTATATCCAGATGGTGTTGAAGGATCCAGCTCCGGACTGACCTGAGCTTATGGGAGCTGTTCAACCCCCTTGTGTTCCAACTGCCTATATTCGGCATAATAAAAGGAAGGGGGGGTTTAGCAGCCCTTGGCTGCCTTTTTCTTCTTGCTCCCCTTCTTTTTCCTTAATGTTTTTGGGGAAAGAGGGGGGGAGTGGTCGTGGTCTTGGTCTTCCACCGGAGTGGCTGTTGTTGAGGATTCCTCTGAGGAGTCATCGGTATTGACTGAAATTGTGGGTTTGCTACCCGACGGGCCCACCTTATTCCTGGTGCTATTTTCGGCTATGTTGCCGAATGTGACAATGGCTGTGTGTTTGCTAACCATATCAGAGGTGAGGTTGATTTGCATGGTTGCATGCGCCCTCGTGCTATCACAGCTGGGATGGGAAGTGGTGATGGGGAGAGGGTTTTCTGTGGGCGGGGGGTTTGCAGGTTGGCTTGTTGTGGCTTCATTTGCTGGGGAGTGACCTTGTGGGCAGGGTTTAAGTAGTGTATATTTCTGTTGTGGAGTGGGAGTGATTTTAGGGTTAGGGTTTATGGGAGGTTTTTGGATGGAGGCGACGGGTAACACTTGAGTAGTGGAGTTTATGACTAAGGCCGAGGTGGAAGGAGTGGTGTGGTCGGTGAGCTGTTCATGAACGGGAGGCTTGAGGTGGGGTTGCTGGTGGGTTAGTTTCACAGGTGCATTCCTTGTTAGGGTTCTGTCTGGTATGGTTATGTCGTGAGTTGAGGGCTGCGGCTGTTTTTTACAGGAGTGGCCGTAAAGTTTGCATGAAATACAGTGGGGAGGCATCCACTCATACTCCACCTCTACCGTGAGGGGCTCCGCCGATAGAGGGCTTACTATATCAAAGCTAGTAACTTTAGGGAGGCTGGCATCGATCTCCACACACAACCTGGCATACTCAAGCCTCTCACAGTTGTAAGTTTGGGAATCACAAGAGAGGGGGCGGCCAACCATGCTGGCTGCAAGACTTAGGCCTGTTTGGGACCAGAGAGGGAAGGGCAGACCATGCAATCTTACCCATACAGGAAGCTTTGAAATTTTGTTTTTATCAAATTTATAGGATGGGTGCCATTGTTGCAGGATGATTGCCTTGCCTCCGAAAAGCCAAGGGCCCTTCTCCATGACTGCTTGCATCGCAGCTTCTGTTGTGAAACGAAAAAGCATGAAGCCATTAGCCATTGTGGTTACCTGCTCCAGTCCACATGGCCTCCACACCCTGCTGGCTATGGTGTTTACCATTCGGTGGGACATTCTGAAGCCTAGAATGAAACCAACCATGCATCTTGTCCATTGACCGGAGTTGTGGTGGAGCATCTCCTCCGTTACCAACAGCTGGCTGCCTACTGGTTGGCGTTTAATGGGATCTAGGGTAAACCTAGTGGTTGAGTCAGATATTCGCACTTTTTCAGCCCAAGAGTTTGCAGTAGAGGGGGGGTTTGCAGCAGGGGGCGCCGGCTGAGCTTTTCGTGCAGTGGGTTGCGTGTGGTGCTGCATTTTGCTAAATAAGGAAAGGGTGGTGGGGTCCGTGAGTGGGATGGATGAGAGAGGGGGTTGTGTTTTGGGATGTGGGGGGGGCTGTGCAGAGGTTGCAGTCAACAGAAATGGCAGTTTTCAGAGGAGAGAGGTGCAGACATTTGTGGCAGACGGGAAGACTACTGCTCTCCGGGTAATAGAGAGAGCTTACTGGATTTTGAGTGGGGGTTTCAGCTACTGGGGGTTCGTGAGGTTTGGTGGTGGTTGTGAGTTTCCGGTGAGGGTCTAGGCGGGTTTATGGCTGGAGACGGGGTTTGGCGAGAGAGCATCCAGTAGGGAGCATCTCTTGATAGTTATTGTTGTGCGTTACCTCTCTAAGATAATACACCTTTTTAGCCATATCTCTTTCATTTTTTGTGTGCATCTTTTATCCTTATCTTTTTTTATATGTGTGCTATCTAGCTCTCAACTATTAGCTCAAATAACATGTTTTTCATTCTTATCTTTGTTTTTTTAGTGTGTTTTTCAACTCTCAACTATCTTAGATAATGTGTTTTTCAGCAATATCCCCTATATTTAAAATGCTCTTTTAACCATTAACCTAGATAATGTGTTTTCCAACCTTATCTCTATTTTTTTTTTTTTAAACATGATTTCTAGACCTCAACAACCAACTTAAATAGTATGTTTTTCCGGTCATATCTCTTTTCTTTTGAGTACACTCTCCAGCTAAGTCATCTTTTTAAAATGTATTTTTTGATCCTCAACATCTAAGATAGAGCCCTTGTATCCCAGACACTATGATTTCTAGCTTCAATTTATGCTTTTATGAGTGTGATTTCTAAATAGAAAATAATTAAAAAAACAAATTGGAAAAGAAAAAAAAAAACACTAATGAACCCGAGGACTTCAAATATAATTACATTTCCCGCCGCAACTACACTAGTATGCTATTCCGCCACATGCTCCTCCACCACAGCCGCCGTTTCTCCTCCTCTGCCGCAATTACTACTCCCTTGATCACTCCTACTCTCCTCAAACAATGCAGTTCAGTCTCTCAGGTAAACCTTATCCACCAACAAACACTTGTCCAGGGCCTAATTACCCATTTCTCCACCAATCTCATTTCCACTTACATTGCTGTCAGTTCTCCTTCCCATGCCCTCTCCCTCCTCCAAAACCTCACTCCTTCCCCTTCCGCTGTCTACTTCTGGAATGCACTCATTCGCGGTTCCATCCAACCCGGACTTTTGAACCATTCCCTTTCTCTTTTCCGTAACATGTGGAGACTGGGCTGGACTCCTGATAATTATACGTTTCCTTTGGTTTTTAAGGCTTGTGGGGATTTAATGTGCTGTAGAATTGGTGCTTCGATTCATGGTGTTGTTTTCTCAACTGGGTTTGAGTCTAATGTGTTTGTTTGTAATGCTATTGTGGCAATGTATGGAAGGTGTGGTAAATTGGACTATGCGCGCAAACTGTTTGATGAAATGTGTGAGAGAAGGGTGTATGATTTGGTTTCGTGGAATTCTATTGTTGCTGTTTATATGCAACGAGGAGATTGTAAGAATGCGTTGGGGTTGTTTGATGGAATGTGTAAATTGGGTGATATTGATATGAGGCCGGATGTTGTTAGTCTTGTGAATGTGCTTCCTGCTTGCGCATCGATGGGTGCGTGGTTGCATGGTAAAGCAGTGCATGGTATTGCAATGAGGAGTGGTTCTTTTGAGGATTTGTTTGTGGGTAATGCGTTGGTGGATATGTATGCGAAGTGTGGAATGGTGGATGTGGCAAGCAAGGTTTTTGACAGGATTAAGGAGAAGGATGTGGTATCTTGGAATGCTATGGTTAATGGTTATTCACAGAGTGGTAGGTTTGAGGATGCTCTTGGTTTGTTTGAGAAGATGAGGGAGGAGAATATTGAGTTGAATGTTGTGTCTTGGAGTGCTGTTATTGCAGGGTATGCACAGAGAGGACTTGGGTGTGAAACTTTGGATGTGTTTCGGGAAATGCAAGTTTGTGGGTCGAAGCCAAATGAGGTTACCCTTGTGTCTCTTCTTTCTGGTTGTGCTTCGGTTGGAGCATTGCTTCATGGGAAGGAGACTCATTGTTATGCCATAAAATGCATGTTGAACTTTGAGGGGAGTGATCTTGAGGATGATCTTATGGTGATTAATGCTCTAATTGACATGTATGCAAAGTGCAAAAGTATCAATGTGGCACGCACCATGTTTGATTCCTTAGAACCAAAGGGTAAGGATGTGGTGAGTTGGACTGTTATGATTGGTGGATATGCCCAGCATGGTGAAGCCAATGATGCATTAGAATTGTTTTCCTGGATGTTCAAACAGGATGGATTAGTAAAGCCGAATTCCTTCACCATATCTTGTGCCTTAATTGCATGTGCTCGTTTGGCTGCATTGAGGCTTGGTAGACAAATTCATGCTTACATATTTCGCAATCACTTTGACTCCGCCTTTCTTTATGTGGCCAATTGTCTCATTGATATGTATGCAAAATCTGGAGATATTGATGTTGCTAGATTTGTGTTTGACAATTTGAAGCAGAAGAATTTTGTTTCTTGGACATCCATAATGACAGGTTATGGTATGCATGGCCGTGGTGAAGAAGCTCTTGAGGTTTTCGAAGAGATGAGGAGATTGGGTCTTCAGCCTGATGGTGTAACCTTGCTTGTTGTGCTCTATGCTTGTAGCCATTCAGGAATGATTGATCACGGGATTAAACTTTTTAACAGCATGAGCAAGGAATTTGGGGTTTTTCCTGGTCAAGAACACCATGCTTGCATGGTTGACCTACTGGGTCGTGCTGGTCGCTTAAATGAAGCTATGGAGCTCATTGAAGGTATGCAAATGGAACCAAGCTCAATAGTGTGGGTGGCATTGCTTAGTGGCTGCAGGATCCATGCAAATGTGGAATTAGGGGAACATGCTGCAAGGCAATTGTTGGAATTGAACTCAGAAAATGATGGATCTTATACACTTCTTTCAAATATATATGCCAGTGCCAGGCGCTGGAAAGATGTGGCCAGGGTCAGATCTTTGATGAAAAATATTGGAATTAGGAAGAGACCTGGCTGCAGTTGGGTCCAAGGAAAGAAAGGCACTACAACCTTCTATGTTGCAGACAAGACTCATCCACAGTCAAAGCAGATATATGAAATCCTCAGAGTCCTGATTCAACGGATTAAAGTCCTTGGATATGTTCCAGAGACCAGCTTTGCACTTCATGATGTGGATGATGAAGAGAAAGATGATCTTCTTTTTGAACACAGTGAGAAGTTGGCCCTTGCCTATGGCATCTTAATATCAGCTCCAGGGGCACCCATCCGAATCACCAAGAACTTGCGTGTCTGTGGGGATTGCCACAATGCCATTACCTACATATCCATGATCATTGACCATGAAATCATATTGAGAGACTCAAGCCGCTTCCATCATTTCAAGAAAGGGTCGTGCTCCTGCAGAGGTTATTGGTGATGCTGGGATTATAGATATACAGTCAACTTTTTCCCTTTTGAGAACTACATGAGGTATTTAGATATACTTTTACAGTTGTATATTTGTATTCCCCAAGGAGGGGAGGCAGAAAGTTATGAAATGGCTAATTTAGAAGATTATTGAAAATTTCTTTGTTGCTCTCATGGATCATGGTTTCTTTCCTTTTCTGGTTTATGCATTTTTGTCCATCCCTTGGGTCTGCAGCTAATATTACTCTCAATTTTAGCCGCCAAACCTTGCTTTGCTTTTGGGACTTTAACTTTCAGTTTCTTTTGTTTTTTGGCTGACAATGATGTATATTGCCAAGCTTGAAATCCCCAAACGGAGTTTCCATATTTAAATGCAGACTTAGCTGGTATTATATTTAGATGAAATTCTGAATTTCATTTACATATTATGAAGGAATTTGAACTGTCTTTGTTTAACATCTTTGGTTTGGACCCTAGAGGATTCGGAACTCAGTGTAATGTTTCTAAGCTTTAATTCAGCTGTCTTTCTTGGTCCAGGGAAAAATCGTATAGATACAGGACGCTCTCCCATTGATTAGAAGCAGGAGCTCCAATTCAATTGGATTGATGGAAAAAAATTGCTTAAATAATAAGCAAGATTCAAATGGGAGTGAGCAAAGCAGAAAGTCATTTTCAGCTCAGCAGCAGAAAACGCTGAGGCAAGGGCTCTCCCTAGCAGCTACAACATAGTACCCAGCAGAGAAAAGGATAATAAACACAGAGAGGCATTAAGAAAACAAGAAATAAACCAAATTAACATTCTTTTTTGTCCAAGGTATCTAACATACAAAATCTTTTTTTTTTTATAATCAGGATATCCATGTCAGCTTACGCACACCACAACTAATCTCCGGATCCACTGAACATCCTACAAGCCCAATGGACAGGTAAGACACTACAGGGGTGATAAACATGGACATAAAGACTCGAACTCGATCGTAGAGGAAGGGAACAAGACCTGCCCCTGCTAGGCCAAGACCTCAAGTGCAAATCCTTTCTTTTCTTTCTCTGGGTGTGTAGATACCGGAAAATAAGAAGGCAGTTGATAAACTGATAAGGCTCTCCTGCTAATAAGGATCATCCCGTCTCTCTTCTGCCCTTTTTCATTATTACAGAAATGAAATATAATATCTTCTTATTTCTTTTGCTTTAACTTGTTTTTTTCCTGATGGTTGGTTGCAACCGAAATGACTGATTTAGTCCCTAGTATTGTTTTTGTTTCTATGACTGGAATTATGTACAGCACCAACCTTTCAATGGTGGAAGCACTAAGATAGCCAGGCGAGGAATTTTCGAATCCTATAGCATGTACAGGTTCAGAAGCCCTGAAATTGAGACCATAAACTATTTTGAGGGCATGTACAACGTAAAAAGTTTAGTGGAACTGAACATCTTGCTTTGTCAATGTCATGACTAGATAACTCCTCTTTCAGTAAGTTGAGGTCCCATGATGAGCCATAACCATCCTGCAAATTGATACTGTGTCAAGGTATAAATCCTCGAACACAATATTTTCAACTAAAACTTAAATACATGAGCTTTCTACGGATCAGGTGTACAACCTGCAAATATGGATAGTCCAGAAACTTCACCTGTTGAACAACCTGCATATGCAATTATCGGAGGTTAAACAACTGAAAAGGCAGATTCGGTGAAAATGCTTTAACTATTTTATCTTACAATTTGATTTTTTTTCTGATTTTACAGTCACTTAATGTTACCATTTCTGAATTCCAATCCTTGATTGGTTCACACACAAAAAAAAGGGTATCGGACCTATGCGGGAAAAAATATCAAATAATTTCCAGGTTATAGAGTGCAGATTTTAGCCATAGACTTTTTTGATTGATTTCATACTCGCAGTTACCTTGAGGATTGCACAAGTCAAGTGTGAGAAAAACATGAATCGATTTGGAAGAATGATCATCGATATTCAGGGACTTGAATTGATGTGAATTGAGTTCTGCTGCTTCGCAAAATCACTGCTTTCCCGCTGTTTGTGAATAATAGGATTGCAAGAAAATCATCAAACTATATAATCAGTATAACAAAATTTTCAAGTGGAGCATTATGCACAGAAAAAGGAGTAGAAAATCACACACCTGTGTTCATCAGATCAAGTATGAGAAGAACCAGCCCCTGGGAGAAGAGAAAAAAGAAACTATACAATAATGTTAGCAGCACGCAAGCATCAGCTGGATAGATGTTTTTAAAAGTACAATTAAAGGGAAAAGGGATGAACTTATAAGAAACCGAGATGACTATAATTGAAGAAATAAGCAGTAGAAATTGCAATAAATAAAAATCTTACATTAGGACATCTTGTCACAAGGGGATGTAAATCGGGAACAAAACTCTCGATAAGGAGTGAATTCCTCTTGCCATTTTGAAAAATTCTTCTTCAATAAATTTGATATTTTCGACTCTTGTGAACTAAATTTCACTTCACGATCATCGAATTTCAAGGTGATTGGGCACAAATCATCGAAGTATTCTAGTTTGAAAGCTTCCACCTTTTCGGGATGAGGTGACTGTTTATCATGCACTTTTGTAATCATGGAAGCAAACTTATCATCCTGGTACACACTATTATCCTCTTTGTGAACTTGAAAAGAGAGATGACAAGCAGCTGGATGGTATAGAAGGAAAGACTTTGGTTTTTCAGAATGACCCAAATAGTCATCTCTGTCATCATCAAGGGAGACAGCATTATCATCCTGAAGCTTGATTGTGGAATCTGATACAGCCACTTCCTTAGCCACCTGCATAACTTCATTGCATTGAGCTCTAAGTTCCGATTCTGATGAAAATCCACCTGTTTCTTCCTGTGAATTTGGACAACCGTTAAGAAGCTCATGAAGTGTAGACAAAATAGGGAGAGGCAGAACCGGACCAACAAGGGCATCACCACTTTGCACTTTACATGACCACCTATTGCTGCGGTTTGAAGGCTTCCGCAAGAAAAATGGAGGTAATTGAGGTAGTTCTGGAACAACTGAAAATTCCAAGGTAACCCTTTTCTGATCCAAAAGTACTTCATGCAAATCAGAATAGCTGGAAAAGGCGAGTTGTAAGAATTCTGTTGGCAATTCAGCCCACATTCTCCTCAAAGCTACCTCATGGATGCTTGTTGGCAAGTTTATGTCATTAAATGTAACTGTAATGGCAGGGGATGTTCTAAATCGACTAAACCCACAAATTTTTAGCTTCTCGCATAATACTTCATGAAACTCTAGGCTGAACGATTCCTTCTCATGAGGATACTCACAAGGCTTTGCCATGTTTGAATCGAGAACTTGAGAAAGGTTGCCATTCAAATATGCATGTAGATAGTTAAGTTCAAAATACTTAAATTTTCTAGGGAATTTGTATTCCTCATCACCCATGAAGTAAAGTAAGTTGTCTTCTGAATGCGGCATTGGATCTCTTTGAGCCACTTCTATATTTTTAACCAATTCCCACGAGGCACAGTATCTCTGTGATTCAAGCTTTCCTGATGACATCAATCTAATTAAAGCAAAACCACCAAATTCATCAGGCTCAAACAACAATGAAGAGAGATCATTGCTTAGGACACCAAAGCCCAACACCATATCTTTTTTCTGCTGCCAATCAGTCCATTCAGGAAGAGCTTCCTTCCAAAACTGTTCTCTTACAAGGCAATCTCCACATTGACAATCATCACCTGATAACATGAGACGTGAAGGATGGTCCCAAGCGTATAAACAGCTGGAAAATTTAGAAATTTCCAGGGCAATGGACCCTTTACGAGGAGGAAAGGATGGTCCATAGAAAAAGAGGCTGAATTCACAATTCCAAAATGACCCCAAAAGAATGACAGAACCTGAAGAATTCGCCCAGTCATGTGTGTCATCCCTTGAGTTGGATCTCAAATCAGACAATCTAAACACATCAATGAAACATGGCTTATCAAGACCATGTGCCCATTGCAACAATGGTACCATAGGCTTACGCACATCACAAATAATCAACATAGTTTCAGAAACCAAAGCAAAATGAAGACTATCCGAAACTGCCCTGGACATAGCCAGGAACCGTTCGTTTTCACTAAGAGCATATGCACTAAACATATCAATCCTTGCTAAACAGGTCACATCAAAATCACCACACTTCCAATCAACCATAAAAACAGCATCTGACCGTGCAACAATCAAAACCCTACAATGCCAACTAAACTCACACCCGAACCATTTACAATCCCCTAACTTACCTTCATCACCCCACGAAATTTTCAACTTAGTACCCCTAAAATACATATCAGAACAATCGGCTTCCAAATCAAACAAAAATAATGTACCATTCTCCAACAAAACCACACTCTGAACTTTTATATAAGGACTCCAACAAGCACTCGCAATTCCACAACTCTTAAAATTCTTACAACCTAAATAACTCAAAACAGGCCTTTTCATACTTTCACTATATTTAACGCAGAACCAATTCACGGAATACATAGTATAAACTAACAAATAACCAAACGAGCCAGAAAAGGAATAATTACCATTCAAAAAAGAATCATCATCCTCAATTGGGTTCACTAAAACCCTCACAATCTTTGACCCCAAACTCTTATTAGCAGTAAAAATCCCACCCTTTTGATCCCCAGTAGCCACCAAGCTCTTATCTTTAACAGAAAGTAACAAAAACCCAACTCGGTCAAGATTAGTCCCAGTGGTAAAAAACACAACAACAGTATCATCATGTGGGCATTTAAGGAACTGGAGTCTATTATAAGCTAACAAAGGAGAAGAAAAGTGAAGATCTTGAGGCCCAAAAGAAAAGGCAATAGAGGAAGCAGTAGAGAGAGGGAGAGGAGCGTCAGCGAGTGTTGAAGTGGAGATAAATCTTGTGAGAGAAAGATGGGGTGGTGGGTTTAGAAGAGGAGGAGAGAGAGCAGGAGAGGTAAAGAGGTGTGCCAGTGATTCAGGGATTGGGTTGAAGATAAGTGGACCAATAAAGGATTCTGAGGTTCCTTTTGAGAGTAAGAGTGGTGCTTTAAACACAGTGTCTATTGGAAATCCTGACTTCCATTCTTGTGAAAACTCGATCATTGCCATGGCCGTGTCTTCCAGACAGACAAAAACTTCCCAGAGACGGAAGGGTGACAAAGATACGAGAGGTTTTAAGAATTTTAACTTTTAAGGTTTCTCGATTTTAAGGGTTTTACATCTATCCCTCTATTTTAAAATTGTAAATTGTTATCCCTATATTTTCAAAATGTTTCAATTTTGCCACAACTAACTAAAAAACTAACAAAAACTCACTAATTTCATATTTTTATTATGTTTTCCTTATTTTCTCTCGTATCTTGTTACAATATCTCACAACAAAAAAATATTTAAAAAATAAAACCAAATTTAAAAGGTCGGTTATTTAGTATATGCTTAATATTATGTTAACAGTTGATTTCCAAAGTCTTTTTTACTTGAAAATTCATTAAAATAATATTTTTTATTATTTTTAAGATTAATTTTTAATATCAATATATAAAAAATGATACAACAAACATATTTTTAGAGTTTGTTTGGTATAGTGATAAAAATTACTTTTCAAATTGTTTTTTAATTGGAAATGCATTGATTTTTTTTTTTTGACAAATTATTTCTGATATCAGTACATCAGAAACGAAGCATTTAATTGTGCTTAAAGTCCAAATTTTTTAAAAGTAACCTGTCATGCAAACAATAATATTATAAAAATATAGGGGCATGAAATCTTGAATAATAGATAAAGAACAATAACATGCTAGAAACTACATGAAAAAACAAGATGTTTGATATGATAGAACATCCATATATTTTTTTTTTGGCTAATACATATAAAAAATTGTGCAAATAATTATAAGCAAAACAAATTCTATATAAAAGATACATAAATGATCATTCAACAATGTCGACATATAAATTAAAATATCTCATGCAAGTTATCATTTACTTCTTTCTATAGAAGAGGGAATGCTTATGTCTTATGATAAAATAATTATCTTCAGAATGAACATCTCGATTGATTTTATTATCAGCAAGTAAAACATCTTTGTGGTCTTGACAAGTTTATTGTAAAGTTATTCTTTCTAGGTGTTTGTTTGTTGTTTTAACTACTTAATATTTTTTTATTTTGATTCATGGTATTTTATAAAAATCCTATTAATTTTGTTATTTATATGAATTGAAGATATGAATGATCCACAATTTAATGTTAGTTTAATATAGATTTTGATGATTATAAAAATATAATGAACAACATTGTAGACCATATTAATTATTATGGTTTGAAAGTAGTGGAGCCTCAATATAGGATGGTGGAGATGACGATGACAAAAATGACAGCAACAATGATGATAGCGATGATGAAAATGATAAAGATGATGATTTTTTTAAGAGCACAATTTGATATAAATTGATAATTATATGCATTGTTGAAGCTATAAACATGTATTATATTAAGTATATGCATAAAGAACCATTTATGGTTCATACAATACAACGATGTGTTTGTTGAATAAAGTTTTAATGGGTCATTGTAAACGATGTGTTAATATATTTGGGATGGACATAACCATTTTGTTGAGTCTGTATAATGATTTAAAAACACATTATGGCTTAAAATATTCAAGAAGGATGAACGCTACTGAAAAGATGACAATGTTTCTATATAATAGCATTAAGGGCCTCAAATAAGAAAGTGTATGAGAGATTTTAGCATTCAAGTGAAACTATTAGTAGATGCATAAAAGAAATCTTTAAAAGAATATGTTTGTTTGCTATAAAAGTCATAAAACTAGTAGATCTATAATTTACCAAACACTCCAAGAGAAATTGCAATGAATCCAAGATATATGTCACATTTCAAGGTAAGACGTGTTTTTTTTTAATATTGTTAAAATGAATATCATTTGTTTTATTAATCTTTGTAATTAATTACAAAGTATTTTTTGATGTAAAAATATGTTGGTGCAATTGATGAAAACACATGTTCTTGCTAACATATCATCTGATAATTAAATTTCATTTATTAGAAAAAAAGTTGTATCAATGCAAATCATTATGGTTGCTTGTAGTGTTGACATGCAGTACATGTTTGCGTGAGAAAGATGAGAAGACAATGTACACGATATATGTATTTTTCTTGAAACTATTGACAATAGAAATATAAAATATCCAAAATCATCAGAAGGTTGTGATTTGAGACAAATTGAAGAGCATTTAATGTAAGTTTAATTATATGCTTTTTTAGTTATTTATTTAATATAAAAATTAACATATTATTATTAATTATAGGGAGATACAATTTGGTTGATGTTAGATATTCAAATGAGTAAATACCTATAAAGATGAGAGGTATCACTAACAAGATTTTAGATGTCGTGGACAACCAAATGGTAAAAAAAAGTGTTCAATAATGCACACTCATCACTATGTAATATGATGTGATGTTTTTTTGGAGCATGAAAACAAAAATGAAGAATTTTGTATCCATACAAAACACTAGATCAAATTGTAGTTACATCAATAATACTATATAATTATATTAAAAGGAGATCATAAAATGACATGATTTTTGCAGAATATAACCGCAATCCTAATTTTATTTATAATGTTTTTTTTCCTAGAGGTTGTTGCTTGCTCAAATATCCAAGAATTACAAAGGCTTTCACATAGAGATTTGTATGCGAAGGAATTAGAAATAGTTTGACGGGGCAATAAAAAAAACTTAATGTGAAGGGATTCATTTCATCGTGTAATTAAATGTACAATATTTAAATTGAAAACGATATATATATATATATATATTTCACAACCAAACCTCTACATATAACATATTAATCAAATACATGAAATTATTTTTTGTTCAATCTCAACTTAAATCACAATTTTAACCAAATATTTTAATTTATTAAATAAACATAAAGTGAAAATAACTTTTATAAAACTGTTTTTTTTTCGAAAAGGTAATTGGAAAAACAACCACCGTACAAAACACACTCATGGTACGGGGGAATGTTTGAATTATTTTGGAAACTACAAGGGTAAAATTAGGAAGTATTAGAATATAGGGTTAAGAGTGGAAATTAATGAATTTATAGGGATAAGGATGAAGTTTACCTTAAAGATGGTAATTAAATTGTGGAGTGCGAGCTTTGAGTGGAGCTGCAGAAAAATAATGGAGTCGCGGGGGGTGGCGAGCCACAGCAATAATGTTAGCAGCAGAGAAAAGAAGACTAAGCGCAGAGAGGTATAATCCAAAAAACAACACAAAAAAAGGCATTATTTCTTTTCTTTTAAGGGATTCTGAGATGTAAAGGCCCAGTCTTTCTTTTTTTCTTGCTCTTTGATTAGATACTGGAAAAGAAGAAGGCAAATGATGAATTGATAAAAGCAGCATCTTCCGAGAAGAGCCATCTTGTTTATTTCCAACCATTTTGTCATTACAATAGAAATGGTATAATCCTTAGTTCCTTGCTCAGAATTGGTTCATATGGCTGACTTCTTTTTTTTTATTATTATTATTTCCTTGTTTTTTATGAGTATATTTTAATGGATGATTGAACTGGCTGATTTACTGTAGTTATTTAGCATTATATTTTAGCATGTTGGTTCCTTTTGTTCATGGGTGTGCTATTTTGTTTACAAATTCTATGTTTTTTGAAAAAGCTGAATCCCTGTCATGATTTGATTACTAGGTCTGTCTGTGTTTTTAGAATCTGGAAGTGGGGATAAACTTTCCTCTTCTGTAAAGCAGTACATTCAAAACCTCCTTAAGGTAAAAAAAAGAGAGTTTAAGAGTCTTATTGTTTTTGTTAATTTGGGATTCTGTGATCTTATATTGCATGTGCTCAATAAATATGTCAGTTGGAGATTCTATGTTAGTACCATTGTGGAATTGCCTAAAGTGTTTGAAATTTACAGGTCAATATGGAGGTGGTGTTTGGTCCTGAGTGGTCAACCGAAGAAAAGGTGAAGTGTAGGGACATGGTTTCTTCAGAAGCGCGTTATATATTTGTTCATGAGGCGCCAAATGCTACTGTTGATAAAAGCCCCCTGGTTGGATTTGTACATTTTCGCTTTACGCTTGAGGAAGAGATACCTGTTCTTTATGTGTATGAAATACAGCTCGAGTCTCATGTCCAAGGGAAGGGGTTGGGGAAATTCCTTATGCAACTAATTGAGCTTATTGCTCGCAAGGTGCTGGATGCTCTTTCTTGTAGCTCTTTAATGGTTGTGATTAACTTATGAGATATATGAAAACAACACCCATGATTTCTATGTTTTCTTATTGAACAGCATACAAGTAATATGAACTATCCTTCTCCCCTTTCATGTAAATCTCTAGTTTTTCTACTTTGTACCTCAGAATTAAATCTTCTAGATGCTAGTTGTGCTTCATATTTGAGATTTAATTTAGTCCTTTCACCTTCTGTAGAGCTGCATGGGTGCTGTAGTATTAACGGTTCAAAAAGCGAATGCAGTAGCCATTAATTTCTACCGAAGTAAGCTGAGGTTTGTCTTTTACTTGGAATACTGTTGTCTCAGTGATCTTTTAAACTTGGTGACATTTAAGCTCTGAGTATCTAAGTTGAGTTCCATTCATATGCTAGATAAAATGCAATAGTAATGAGTATACTTAGATGCTAATGGCAAATAGAAACGAGAAGAAGCCCTTTTTCCTTCCTAGGCTACTAACCATTTCCCCACCAATCCATGATTTTTCCTTACCATTTCTGCCACAAAAAAATGGTTTTTAAGATTGTTTTTTTTAATTCACCAATCAATTTCATTTCTATGCAGATACACAATATCAAGCATTTCACCATCCAGAGTTGATCCCCTGGTATGCGATTATGGATTACATTATGTAAAGTATCTACAATTTATGTTTGCCCCCTCTGATATAAGGAGCTTTATTCCTTTCACAGATGGGTCTTGAAAAGAGTTATGAGATTCTCTGCAAAGCATTTGACCATGAAGACAAAGCTATATTGGAGGTACAAACTATTGCATTATTTTCTATGAATAATAATGTTGTAATCTTAAAAATACATGCAATTTTGCACTTGTGAGAATTCGGGATAGAAAAAGAAGCTTTCTGCCACATATAGTTTTTGATATTTCTTGCATGTTGCAAATATTTTGATGTGCTTATGTTTGCACATGGCAAGCCTTTATAAATAAACAGACAAGTGATTGAAGACATCTAATTGTATAATTAGGGTTTGATTTCTGGGGTTCATTTTTCAACAATTCAACCAATGTATTTTCATAGGTTAGGAGACTTCATTGCCATCAGAGACAAACTTTTCTTTTGATTTCCACTTTTGGATCACAGTTTTTTTCGTGTTTCTTCCTAGTTTTGCCTTTCCATCTACTAAACAGCATTCCTAGAAAGCTCATTGCATCATTGTCAAATCAGAAGACTTTCGTAAATAGGGATCTTAAGCTTTTGAGGGTCACACACAAATTCTTTCTAACATAGACTTTAATTGAAGGATTTTTTCACCCTCCTGCTTATTATACAAAATTATTTTGTTTTTCATATGCAGGGGAGTGGATGAGCAGGAGAGAGATGACTTTTCAGCGCATTCCTGATGTATGCTCTGAATTAAACCTTTTCTTTTTCGTATGTCCTTTCTCTTTCCCTATTCTTAAATACAAGATAAAATGGATTGATTACAGAGAATCATTATATTTTATTCTGCACATGAACCATCTTGATGGCTGATGCTCTTTACTGTCACTGATAGCTAAACATAAAAAAAATCGTCCTAAATTGTTAAATTGCATCTTGTTTTAATATTTACTCAATTTTATTTAAACTGTTTGTGCTATGTATGGTGATGATTGTTCGATTGATTTAACTTTAGGATTGGAATGCGAGTTTTGACAAATAATGTTGGATTCTAAATGAAGTAAACATAAGGGTCTTAGCTATAAAGAGTGTTGGGGTTATTGGTGGAAAGTGAAATAATTGTGTGTAGAGTTGGTAGCGTATAATGAATTGAGCTTTTCTTCCTCATTTATTTCTTGGTAGTGTATTTGGGCGGAGAGGGGAGGGGGGAGCTGATGATTCATGAAGCAAGACAAGGTTTTCTCACATGTCATTGATTGAGCAAGAACTTCCTTGAATGCGAGAAATTAATGCATCAACACAAATAAGAGTTCTTTTTTCTAGGAAATACTTGCTTGCCAATTTTTTAAAATAGTTCACTAAAATACACAAAAATGAAGGAAGTGTTATGTGAAATCTGTTGATGTTTCAAAATCATTTCCTTTACAAAATTTATCTTAAATAAAATCTGCATGAAAAAAAAAAGTATTTCAGGGATAGGTTGGTTGAAAGTCCCTTTCTAGCTAGTTTTAGGAAGTGAGAAAAGTGAAGTTCTAGGATGGCACTTGACATTCAGCATAAGTGTGTGCATGGCTGTTAATTTTGTCAATCATGTGGTAAAGTCTTCTGAACCATGGGGAGATAGAGGATATGAACAAAGAGAAAATAGCTCCTGGATGATGTTATAAGAAAAATTGTCACACCTATTGTAGCCATGATAAAAATTGTCCAGATTTAAAATTTTCAGAACCTATACCAAAAAGCTACAAGGCCCTTGGATTGAAACAGATAAATAATCCATCACTGGATTAAAATTGTTCAATAATTGGTAAATCCAGTATGAAATAATAAATTCAGGATTAATACCTAATTATCATATAACTGCTATGCATCAGGTAAACATGCTATAGCAGGTTAATGCTACTCATTTAAATCATACTGAAAATATTTGCATAGCAGTTATATGATAACTAGGTATTAATCCTGAATTTATTATTTCAGGACCATAGAAAAAACTATGATATCTTTGAGTCCCCTAACCTAGCAACTAGCTTAAACTGAAACCCACATATTGAAGTAAATTTTTTATCAGAATATATAACCACTATTCTTCATTGCTGGAATATTTTCTTCATCAGCACACTAACAACTTTAGTTTGATCTATTTCCTTATGTTTTGTGCTAACTCTTTTTTTTGTGGTCTTCTTTTTGTTTCCATTCATTACATTTTTAAACCTCTGACGTTTCAATGCTGGAATAGCCTCTTTTCTTTTGCTTTCTACCAATTCTCATGCTTGATTACTACAACAAAATATCAGCAGGTCATTGGCATTTCTAAGAAGTATAGCACACCAGAATCCAGGAGTTAGGGGAATGCATGATCTCAATTCGAAAAGCATCTCTTAGAATGCTTTTAGTCTTGGTTTTTTCAACTAGTTTTGCTGTAAAGTCCCCAGATTATAGATAACTGCTTTGAAATAGTCATTCACTGGAATTTACTTTGTGCTGAATTTGTGTGATGTTCATTATATTCTAATTCCTTAAATATCTGTGGTTGCTTGAAAGTATATGAAAACTTGCATGGTGGGATGTAAGAAGTGACTCAAAATATTGAAGCCTGGGAGGATGTTTAGCAGGTCATGGGCTGTCACTTAAGTGAAATATCAGGGGGCTGATAATGCCTAATTTCACTGTGTTCTTGCAGCCTCAGAGAACCTTTTGTTTTACTGACTTTCCTCATTACTTTAGCCTTAGGTCTTAAACTTGTTAGTGTCATGCTTTACATGCTATTTCTAATGTACAGGAAAAAGATTTCTTTTTGTTTACTGTTTCTTCTTTTGGTTAATTTAGATAAATCTTGTTCTAGATCTGATCTGCATGGAAAAAGAGAGCCCTTTGTTTGAATGATAAAAAAACAGCATTTCAAGGTCATGCTGTTCAAAGTTTGGGCATAATTTTTAAGCTGTTTGCGTGTCGATTTACTGTTTCTTCTTTTGGTTAATTTTGATAAATCTTGTACTAGATCTGGTCAGCAAATTGGGATCTAAGCGGCTGTCAAAAATCTACTCTCAAGGAAAAGTTTATTTGATTTGGATCTGGAGCAATGGACATTTTTGGAAGAATGTAAATCAACTTGAACCGGTCCAGGAATGATAGATTGGTATGGAAGTTTGTTGGGAAAGGCTTGTGCCGTGTTAGATCATTTTATGTTACTTTAGAGGGCATTGATGTGTTGTTCAAGATTTCTAGTGTAAAAATATTATGTGGAGAAGATTGATTCCACCAAAAGTATGTTCTTTTGGCAAGTATTGAGGGGAAATTATGATAGAGGAATTATCGTCCAGATAGGTTGCTAAAAAAAACTATCTTAGATATAAAACAAAATGCTGATAACCTAGTATAAATCAGGGAACGATTCTTTTTGTTTTGTCAGTTGTAACGAGGCATGTAGAATTTGGACCAGATGTTTAGATTGGTGGGGCTTATAACAGGTTATACCCTGATTATTGGAGCTGTACTTGGATTCGGTTTTCTATTTTATCCTATAAGAAGGTGAACAATTCTGAGTTCTTGCTGGTGTTCTAAGGTTTCTCCTGTTCACGTCGTCATCTGAGTTGATAGAGATGCTCTAGAAAACTAATAGTTTGCACGTGTGAAGGTTGAAAAGCTACTCTATTATTCTCTGTTAACTTGCAGTTGTCGATATTATTATTATTCTAAAGTCTTCTGTGATAGAACTTTCATTCGCTTGGATACATTACAACTGCAGTATTAGATGTTTTGGTAAGTTTGGCTCAGAGTTGAAAATTGTTTCTGCAATGTTGTGTTATAAGATCCATAGGGTTTCTGCAGTATTAGATGTTTGGTAAGTATTAGGGTTTCTCTTACAAAAGCTGTTCTTCTTGGGGGCAATGGATGAAACTGGTCGTTTTCCTGTTATTATGGGCGTGTTAGAAAACAATGTAGTGACTTAGGGCAATGGATGAAACTACTAGCAGGGTTGCTATATGGCATGAAATAAATGGGTGAATATCGCTATGGCATATGTGAGGTTGGAGAGTCATATCAAGGAGAGTTCAATGGGAAAAAAATATCTAGAAACTGTGTGTTGAACGTCATGCTGCATGCCAGAAGCATCAACTTTGTATAAATAAAGGTTGTCAATTCTGTTTTAGTCAGTATTTTGTTTTTTTTCAATTGAAATGGAATATATAAAGGTTTTGGATTGTTTTGGCATGCCGTTTCGGGGTTGTATTGTTTATGCATATAAATATATATAATTTAATATATTACTTCAATTTTTTTTAATTCAAATCCAAAAATAAAATTATTTAGAATTGTGCAATTTAATCTAAAATTAGACAAAGAAAATGATTTTTCTGAACAAAATTATGAATATGTATAATATTACGAGAATGCTATCATCATTCTTACAAGGTCATTATATTCTCTGATTACTCTGAGATTTTAACATAGTATATATAAGTATGTCAAAAGACTCCCCGCACAATTTTATCTTAAACTAACGGTCAGATTAAGAGATATAATTAATATTATAAAATTATTTATTATTTCAAAAAACTCACTATTTGCCTGAAACGGAACGAGCAGAACGAAGCTGAAACGTTCTGGGACAAGTCAATTTTAAGTGAAGTAAAAATCGCATTGTTTCATCTTGTTTTTGTAACTAGAATGAAACATTTTGACCGAAATAAAATGAAATTGACATGCTTTGTACAAATAGCATATGCTTGCCTGTGATAAAATATTAGAGATTCCCCTCCCTGCACAGTGGAATGGGAATGCTGTGGCCATATGCTTACTTATTTTAGATTAATTGCTCATCTCAGATATGCACTTCAAGAAAGTTCCTTTTATTCCATATTATATATTGTAATTAGGTATTTCATTGGGTGGAGTTGTTAGGTAGTCATTCTCCACTGTGTTGCTTTTTCTCATTATTCATTTTGTTTGAAGAAAAATGGAGGATTGAGAAGATTTGAAGAAATAGAAGGTAAAGATAACAAGCATCTATAAAATACAGAAATGGCAAACTCTTATTGCTTGCCTTCCAAGTTTCTCACTTGCAATATATTTTTTTTCAAGCTAACTAACTAAGAATTTTAGCTAACTATTTTGCAACTATCTTTGTCATTTAAATAACTTCCAACTAACTTACTTACATCACATGGGAATATTAGCGAGCACATGCTAAATTAACTATTATCACTACAAAACACACGTTGAATTAACTATTATCACTACTTCTGTTATTCATTCTTGCTAGAGCTATGAGTTTGAGATTTAAAAAATACTTGATCCCCCGTTTGAAATTTCTTTTAGGGGGTGTTTTGGGAATGCGTTTTGAAAAAAATTAAAAAAAAAATTATTTTTAATTTTTACCTGAAATTAATTTTTTTAGTGTTTTTAGATCATCTTAATGTGCTCGTGTCAAAAATAATTTTTTAAAAATAAAAAAAATATCATTTTAATATATTCCATGGTTAATTTCAAGAATGAGGCTCTGATATCAATTGTTATATAAGGATTTTTCTTAACAAGTACCAGAATGGAGGTTTGAGAAGAGTAGAAGAAATTGTCAAGGAATTATCTCACCTAAAAGCTTAAGTTTATAGGTGAGACTTCAAAATATGATTTATATTATTTTCTAACGCATTCTCTCAAGTGAAAGCCCTTTGGGCTTTAAACTTGCATAAACTAACACTATCTTTTGCTTGATTTTTATCACATAGAATGAAAGTGGTGAGATTCGAACTCGTGACCACTGAGTCAACAAAAGCTCTGATTTCATATCAAAGAACCATCTCATCTAAAAACTTAAGCTTATAAATGAGACCCCAGAATATGATTTATATTATTGACAAATACGAGGTAAACAAAGAAACCTTCTGCTTGCCTATCTTCTCTATTTAACAAATTCAGACAACTTCTTTACATCTAACTCTAATGATCAAATAACTACAAACGAGCTTCCATCACATGGGATTATTAGCAAACACATGCTGAATTAACTACTGCCACTAAAACCACAGGTTGAATTAACCACTGCTGCTACTTCTGCTATTTCTTTTTTCCCCTGTAATCATAACACGGATCTTATAAATGATTTCTCTTTCAATTACTTGTGACAGAATGGTGTATGCATATTGCTCTAGTGACATTTTTTTTGTCTTTAAAATTACTACAGCATATGGAAAGTTACTGCTATTATTCTTGTAAATAGCTAGAAGCTTGTTCTGTCATTAGATGATATCTTTTCATCTGGAAACTCTTCAAAATGGTTTCCTAAGCAATCGAATCTGCCTGGAAAAGAGCTTCCTAATCTCCTGGAATTACCAAAGACTTCTGTTTCTGCTGTGAAGATTGCCCGGACAGGTCTATGGTCAGACAATCTAGATTCACTTCTGCTGTATTGTTTTTGCTTCAGTCCCTTTCCAAACCAAATTATTCGATCGCACCTGCAAAAAAACCTCTCTCTTGAGCATCATCTTATTCTATATATATCTTGTTTTAGATGATTCAATTTTAAATATCATCAAGAACAGCAAGTTACCATGCAGGAGCACGCTTCTTTTCACCCTTCCTCTTCTGATCACAGCCATAGTAGACTTGTGAATTCTGGTGGTACTTGTAAGTAGGTGCAAATTCAATGATCCCCTCATGCCAGCCTTGGAATACATGGCCTTCCGTGAGCTCGGCCTTGAGCTAAATATTTTTTTCAAAATGAACTTAACTTTATCATCCTACTCAGGACTGTAATAATCATTTTGAAAGGATATAATAAGACTTTCACCATCAATAATCTTTTTCAATATATACCTGATCCTTTTCTAACAAGACGTTCCACTCTTTTTTCTGTACTAAAGATCTTGTTTTAGTATCAGGCAGGTATATCCTGTAGTTCAAATCTCCTAGCCAGATTACCTGACTGCATATGGATAGCCAATATAGTGTTAAATAATAATTAAACATATGCAACTTGTAAAAAATTACTCATCATATGAAAACAAATTGTCTCACTCACGAGTTTTTTTTTTAATTTTAATTTTATTACTCTACGGTTCATATAAATTCTGAATTATATATACAGCAATGCATTATGAAAGCCGAAGTCAAGATTCACATCACTTGAAATTGCGATGCAAATGAATCTAGTTTTAGGTTAGCTAATCAGCTTGAAAACAATTGAAATCATTACAAATCCATCTAAATAAAGATGTAAATTATTATCATGTTGGCCGTTAACCGACTAGATTTTTTTTGTTAAAAAAATTTCCAAATTGCAAGTGGTCGTCTACGTTTCTCTTTATTTAATGATGATTACAGAAAGGTTACTCTTAATTAAATCCTATAAACTTTCAATGCTAAGCACACTATAAAAGTTTGTCATGAAACCAACAAATATCTCACACCCTCACCATAAAGTAAAACAAAAAAATTGAAAAATTGGAAGGATCAGAGCAAAAGAAAGTGATGTTTGATGTTTTTGATCATTTTTTTTTTGGATTCTAGGAAACCCCACTTTCCAGAAAGCACACTTTGTGAGCTCAGGTGAGCGAGTAAAACCCTAATTGTCTTAAATTTTTACAAGAAGTGTACGCCCTAACTTGAACTTAAGACCTACTGTGCAGATCTCAAATTCTTTGTCATCACGCCACGTCTCTTGAGAACTTTTTTGATCAATTACCTAACTGGTTAGATACAGAAAAAGGTTGGCATATTATTGTGGTATAGAATTTTCACACATAAATATATATACGTACTCATGATCAAGAATTTTGCGTGGCAAGTTGCGCAAAGGGCCACGAGAAAATCTTGTGCATGACAAAATCTCAGAAGCGTCGGCATTTCTATTCTTTTCATCTCCTTCTTTCCCTCCAGAAGCCAGATGACTACACACAAAACACAAGCTTGTTTCAAGCAAGAAAAACCTAACCGAGACAGATCCCTGCATGGCAAGCCATATTCAAGTTAGAAAAGCACTGATACATATCTATTAATTTGCTTGGATTTTCCCTTTTCATTACGTGAGGAATATATACATATATATACAGATATAGATATAGATATATATATAGATATAGATATAGATATACCTTATTGCCTAGGCAGCCCAAGATGCCACAGCCAACACATGAGACACTAGGATGTTGTATGTATGGAAGGAGATCACATCGAACCCAAATAGTGATAAAAATCCCAACCATTTGCTTACTTATGATACAATCAAAGCAGCGTGGAAAAATATTGCTGCTTTTTTCAAGAGAATTACTACTATTTTTCATCGCGGGGAGCACCTTTTGAAACTCTCCTACTTTATCTTCGTGAACAGGTTTCGAAGCACTACTGTTCAGAGCTTCTCTAATAAGAGAATTCCATTTGGTGCAAATCTTGCTGTTTTCAAAACCTAGAACAATGTTTCCGGCATTGAGAGGCACAACTTCTTGGAACCTGAAATATATATGTAATATTATAGCTAAATAAAAAGTAAGATATATGGAATTGATTTTTTTTTAATATTCAATAAAATTACAGGCACTCTGCACAAATACACGACACCATTGGGCTCGAGTCCCAAATTTCTCTATTCATCGAATAATACAAACCATCGCATAAATATTCAACACAAGTCTTTCAACAAATTTCAATGATTATATCTCTTGTGAGATATATATTCAGTTAAAAAAAGGAAGTTTAAATAGAATTATTTTTTAAAAATTTTTACAGTTATATAGCATTAGAATATTAAAAACGCACCCAAGAACATAGATATCAGCAGGTTCAGTCTCTGCGCACAACCAATCTTCCATGTTCAGATCATCAGGTGGTGCAATGCCTCCAACATTCCATGAGCCAACGAAGATCCTGTTAAACTATCTATATTAATGATCATAAAATAGAAGAAATTAGGAAAGAAAAGAAAATAACTTGAATATGATGATCATAAATAAAGCGACTCTTATAGTTTTGAGTAGAAAGCTTGTACTTGTGTTTATCCTTATCATGACCAGTGATGTATTTCTTGGATGAACTGATGGGCGAAGGTGGAACCGAAGAACTAGTTTCTTCAAGCTCTAACATGGTCTCTGTGGAATTTGAAAAGTCCACAACTAAGTTGTTGCTACCCAACATATTCCTCAAGACCTTGTTAGCCACAAACTTTGGCCACATGACCTTCAAAAATGAATCATATGCTAAATAATAAATAAGAAAAAGAAAAGGAAGAGATCAGCTAGGTAGAATGAGAGAGCCTAGCTAGGGGTGCTTACTTCTTCCTCGATTAATCCTTGCATGGTTTAGTTGGAAGTGATGTAATGTTTTGTAGAGGGGGAAAAGGATTTAAGTCATTGAATGGAGCAAACTATAGATTAAAAAAAAAAAAAAATTAGAATGACCGCGTTGAGCAGGAAATGGAGAGCAATGGACCACAAGTGCACCCACCAAAAATATTGTATAAAAGACTCAAATGGGCAACTTGGAAAGGATAGCTACAATATGAGGGCAGTCCTCATGATGTATTTGATGATGTAAGTCAAACTATATTTATTAAACTTTTCGTGCAATAAGTTATAGAAGGCAAGAGATATATAATTGATTAAATTTGAGACAATTGAAAAAGTTAACACGAGTCTCTTTCTCGCCCCCCTAATTTCCTAGTCATGTTATCTGGTGGTCATATGGATGCCCACTTTTCCATTAAAGAAAATGTAGTTGTTAATACAAACATATATCATAATATCAATCGTTAACAGTTTGCTTTGAATTGTTCTCAACGAATATATGATGACAAATGATTTAAGATCTACACAACAGGTTTCGAGTTCAAGTCAGGGTATGTATTTCTTGTAAGAGTCTAGAATAGCCAGAGTTTTACCTACTTACCTAAACCCACAAAATGTTTTTCGAGATAGAGTTTCTTCAAATCAAAAAAAAAAAAGTTTGCTTTGAATCAACTTGACTTGGATGTATTGTGCCCTGTGGGAAAGTTCTTGCTATCAAATATAGTACATGGTATTCTTGGGCGGGGCCTAGCTAGCTATAAAAATAATGAAGGTTTTTTCTTTAGCAGGAGAGGACAATACTGTTGTTGATCATTGCCATTGCCCAGCCGGCAAAAAAAAAAGGTTTTCGATGATAGTAACTAGTGCAAATGGTTCTAATCTGGCACACCAGCTAGATGATGAGCTCTTTTTGGACATGCAATCAAATATATTGTTTTTTAACATGCTGTGATATATTTTGAATATACATTGCATGAACCCCATGGCCATTACGCTTCAATTTTATTTTATTTTTAGTTTGTGCGACCAGAGGTTTCATGAATTGAACTTTCCTTTCATTATATCTTCAAATATCGCTAGCGTCTGCTGAAATCTACGTGAGATAGTAGAGAACTAGTGAGACAACCTCAAAGCGATCAGCGTCGACATAAAGGAAAAGAAACTCAGCAAAAATGAAAACCTAGGAAGAAAAGCTTGTCAAAACCAAGCACAGGGAAGGAAAATGGCACTTATAAAGTGAGTGTGGGTCTAAGAGAGAGGCATGGAAGAAAACCAAGAAGAAATGCAAATGAACCTTCAACCCTAGATAAAGCACGTAAAAGCACGAAAAATCCAATGATTATAGTTAATCCAATAAAACATGACCCTAAAACAATCATTGTTTTAGGGCTGACGTTTTCACGGCGAACATGTCCTTACTGTTCCAATCATCGTTTACCTGCTAATCATTTTCTGGAAAAATATCATGTCTTAGGGCTTATGTTTTTCAGAGTGAACATGTCTTTACTGTTCCAATCGTCGTTTACCTGCTAATTATTTTTTGGAAAAAATATCATGTTTGTAAGTGCTTATCCTGCTATAAGATTGCTCGGAGTCACTTACATAGTAATTGTCCACAATTTTCCCGGACAAAATCTTCTTGTTCCAGGTATAAGTTCAGGTTTTTTCCTGCATCTCGTTCTTTTACAGTTGTCGCCTCTAAGGATTCTTTATCTTTTAGTCATATCGAGTCATCAACTCCATTTTTTTTATGAATGATGTTGCCGCACTCATCAAACACGTGATATCTACTGATATTACTTCTTTTAGTACTCTGTCAGCCATCTCAGGTACCTCTTTCTAGTTTTTTGATTCAGCATGTTGTAATCATATGAACTCTAACTTTGGTGTCTTTTCTTCAAAATCTTTATCATCCTGTATTCCCACTATATACTTTGTTAATGGTTTTAATATGTGAATTGGAGAAATGAGAGACTCAAGGAAATGGAATTTCCAAACGAGCTGCCCGGACCCTAGCAAGCATCCAATCCTACACACCCCAAGAAGCAGCAGCTCTCCCAATGCTGTAGATGGACCAAGGACCGAAGCAATGAGCTATGCGTTTAATGCATAATCGTCAATACAGACCATATTTTCTGAGCCACCACCCACAATCGACCAAGAATACGAGCAGTCACCACAAAAACAAAGGCTCCCTCCGAGGCTCGAACCACTACCGAAGCCAAACCAAGGTTGTTTGCACAGGATCGAGCTTGAACAGACCTAGAGCAGACCAAGCCTCTACAACTGAAAGCCCTAGAGCACATCCACAGTAATTTCTTAAGAGTTTAAAAGCTTGGCAGAATTAAGCTGCATAAAAATATGGATATATAAACAATGCTTTCTTTCTTTCTCTCTATTTATTTATTTATTTACTGGATACTTTAAAATAATGGATCACAACTAGTTGAAAAATAGTTTAAAATAGTTTAAAAAACACTCTTAAAACCAATTTGAGCCACAAAAACAAACAAACTATATATTGGCTTAGATTAAAAACTTAGAAAATAGAAGAAAAAAATTAAAAATTAAAATGAGATTCTGAAAAAAAAATCTAAAAAGTAATTTAAAAAATACACTATGATGTAGTTCACATGGACACAACCAATATACTAAACCATGGATGAATCCATGGCCTTGGCAGAACGATCGAGGAAAGGACACAATAGATAATCTAAAAAATACTATAAAAATACACTTTTATATAATACAATTTATGCACACAGCCAATTGACAAAACCGTGGATGCTTCCAAGCCCCTACAGAAAGAAGAAGGTGACACCATAAATAATATTTTTATTTAACTAAAAAGCTTAAGTTATTTACTAAAGTACTTAAAAAATAATTTTTATATTATTTTTTAATGCTTCCATTAATTAAAAAAGTTATTTAAGTTTGAAATTTCAATATACTCATGATTATCTTGTACTCTTATTGTATATATATATATATATATTAAGAAGTCAGATCGGCATAAGAGTTTAAGATATTGTTAGGTTTTAAAAATGATTTTATATTATTTTTGATTGTACAACATCTCATGAATGCCACATTTTCACCTTTTATTCTTCTTCACATGTTGTCGTGAATACATTCATTTTTAATTTTGGAGCTGCAAACGAGGTGTTTGAGCTCCCCTTTTCCTTCTTGTCACGTTTTGAGTTTTAAAATTAGGGTTCAAGATTTTATGTTTTTCTACTTTCCTTTGCTTCCCAACTACTAGTGAATATATAAATATATATATATATATATAAAGTGTTCTCTTGTGTTCCTTCATTGTTTATTTGTTTGCATAGGGTTTTCGATTTTCCTGACGTGATGATCTCTGATCGTGACCAGAAAGTGTAATCAATTAGCAATAAATTAGTCATATATTTAGCTACGATTCTCTCTAAATTTCTTATTTTAGTTTGATCCTCGTGATGATCTCTGATCGTGACCGGAGTGTAAATCAATTAGTCATATATTTAGCCAAGATTCTCTCTAAATTTCTTATTTTAGTTTGATCATTTCCTATATAAAGGATGATTGTATATATGTTTTACATCATGTAATATACTCAATTATCTTTTTATCTTATTCTGTCAACATGGTATCAAAGCCATGGTCGTCGTTGTCTTCCTCGTCACTGCCACCGGTTGTGCCGTAACAAGTTGTCTTTCTTCGATTCAGCACCATAGTCGGTGTTGTCTTACTCATCACTGCCACTAGTTGTTGCAACAAGTTGTCTTCCTTTGGTTCATCACCATAGTCACTGATGTCTTCCTCATCACTACCATCGGCTGCTACAATAAGCTTCCTTACTGTTGACCTTCGGTTCACTCGTTTGTTGTCTTACTCATCATTGCCACTAGTTATTGCAGCAAGTTGTTTTCCTTTGGTTCATCACCATAGTCGCTGATGTCTTCCTCATCACTACCACCGGCTGCTGCAATAAACTTCCTTACTGTTGACCTTCGGTTCACTCGCTCGCTGTCACTGCCGTAATTATGAAAGGTTAAACACCCTTCACAGTTGTGTTATCTTGTTGCTACACCCATCGTTGCATTTGCCTTCCTTTCATAATTGTCTTTGTCCTCTTTTGGCAATAAGTTGTCTATAACCTTCACTGCTTCTACATTGTCTTGTCATCATTGATCTGCATTATCGCAACATATATAGCTTCACAACCATTGTCGCTTTGATCATTGTTGATCAAGTACATTGTCTTGATCAACCTCTTGTCGTCTTCTTTCTTATCTTGTTTTGGCATTGCCATTATCGCTGCCACTATTATGGTATCACCATTATTCCCACTATCATTGTTGTTGACCTTGTCATTGTCCTTGTAGCTACTACAATTATCATCATTAGTGTGTCGACTTAAGAATTGCTACAAAACTGTTGTTGCCCTAGTGTTTTTATAATGGATCGTTCCGAAGTTGCTCAACCTATATCCATTGTGTTTGATGGTTCTAATTATGTTATTTGGGCACAAGTTATGTTAAGGTTTATTAAAGGAAAAAGACTTTTGGCGCATTATTAACAATACTCTTGATAAACCACCACAAAATTACAGATGAAAGTGAGAACTAATTTGTCGATCGATTAGATGAATGGGATGGGAAAACCTATCAAATTATCACTTGGTTCAAGAACACATATGTGCCTTCTATCAATTTACAATTTAGACGATTTCAGGATGATGATACCATTGTTTCTCATGATAAAGCAATTTGGGATTTTTTAAAAGAACATTATCAAACTACTAGGCATGCTCATCAATATCAGTTGTTATAGAATCCTCACCATATACACCAAACACCTGGTCAATCCATTAATGATTGTCTATCTCATATATGTATTCTATTTGGGATCAACTTTCTCAATCTGAGCCTAATTGGAAATATTTTGAAGATGCCAAACTTTTTTATTACTTATCAATATCATCAAAGATTGTTATAATTTCTAATGGCCTTAATAAAACTTTTGAGCTTGTATGAGCTTCTCTGCTTCATCATCTTCCCTTTGCCTATTTTGGAGCAATATGTTTCAAAATTAATATTAGATGAGACTTGTTTTGGCACTCTCAAATCTCATAATATAAATTCAGTTATGGCTACTCCTCAATCTCGATCATTTTCATAACGAACATATCCTTTATTGTTCCAATCATTATTTACCTGCTAATCATTCTCTGGAAAAATGTCAGGTTTGTAATATGAAGGAGATCACCAAAGATGCAGCAACGGACAATCCACAAGCAAGCCGAAGATCATGCAACACTTAATGAAGATCTGATCAGCATATCAATATGTCCCTCAATCATGCAATCATGCAACGGATAGTATTGTATATGGAAACTATAGCTACGTGATCGCCCATGGCTCATCAATTGAATGTATATAAATAGCATTAGCAAAATCATACTATGTATCAATTACAGTGAGTATTTCACAATACATCAGTTATTCAAGCATATCCCTGTCCAATCTATTTCTCTCTTTTGTAAGTGCTTATCCTGCCATAAGATTGCTCCGAGTCACTTATAAAGTAATTGTCCACAGTTTGCCTGGACAAAATCTTCTTGTTCTGGGTATAAGTTCAAGTCTTTTCTTGCATCTCATTTTGTTGCAGCTGCCACCTCTAAGGGTCTTTGTCTTCTAGTAATATCGAGTCATCAACTCCATCTTTCTTTATGGATAATCTTGCCTCAATCATCAAACACGTGATGTTCACTGATACTACTCCTTCTATTACTTTGTCATCCATCTTAGGTACCTTTTTCCTGATTTTTTTGATTCAGCATGTTGTAATCATATGACCTCTGACCTTGGTGTCTTTTTTTTCAAAATCTTCATCATCCTATATTTCCTCTATATACACTGTTTATGGTTCTAATATATATGTTAGTCATATTGGTTATATTTCTACATCAAATGTCTCTCTCCCTAAAAACTTATCACATCCTTACACTTACCTTAAATCTTATATATGTGGGTCAACTATGTGAACTTGGTCTATCTTCTCTGCTGAAGATTGTTTGGTGTAGGATCATCTAACAAGACAGATCCTTAGGATAGGCCATAGGCATGGATGTCTCTTCGAGCTTATTTATCTCTGAATACCCCTAACCTATAATGTTGCTTCCACTACATCTAATTTTTCTTCATGACATTGTCGCTTAGGGACACATTTCATTTTGTCATTTCAAAACTTTGATTTCTAGAGACAAGTTAGGTTATGTTGGTCCTGATAATATAGATTGTTTATCTTTTTAACTAGTTAAACAACCTGTATTATCTTTGACTAAAAGTGTTTTTATTTCTACTACTTTTTTTGTTCTTGTGGATTTTGATGTTTGGGGGCCCTCACCTACACATACCATAGGCGATTCTTATTATTTTGTTATCTTTGTTGATGATTATGCTCGCTACACTTGGATTTTTCTCATGAAAAAATAGTCTAAACTTAAACAAATTTATTACAAATTTTCATTTATGGTCAAAACTCAATTTTCAAGCACTATTATAAACTTTTTATTTTGATAATGCTATGGAATATCAAGATTCTGATTTTCTTTCATATCTTGGTCTCAAGGTACCCAACCTCATCATTCTTTGCCCATGACACTTCTCAACAAAATGGTCGTGCAGAATAAAAAGCATCATCATATTCTTGACACTATCGTGCTCTCCTTATATCCTCCTTTCTATCCTAAACATTTTTTTGGGAGAAACTATTTTTACTACAACCTATATCATCAATCAAATTTCTACTCCTATTATAGGCAATCATTCTTCTTATGAGCGTTTGTATGGAACCTATTCTTATAATACTCTTAAGATTTTTGGATTTGCATGTTTTGTCTTACTTCAACCTCATGAACACACCAATCGAACCTCTTTCTTGTTTTCTAAGGTATAATATCGAATACAAAAGGTATCGTTGTTGGGATTCTATCGCTAAACGTCTTCGTATTTCTCGTCATGTGGTTTTTTAGGAGTATGAAATGTTTTCATCATTGTCTAAATTTCAGTTACCTCACACATCTACCTCTCTGGTATTCATTGATCTTACTTCAACCTCATGAACACACCAATCGAACCTCGTTCTTGTCTTTCTTGTTTTCTAAGGTATAATATTGAATACAAAAAGTATTGTTGTTTGGATTCTATCGTTAAACATCTTCGCATTTCTCATCATATGATTTTTTAGGAGTATGAAATATCATTGTCTAAATTTCACTTACCCTACACATGTAGTATTCATTGATCTATTTATAAACTTGTTTTCTAATGAGTTTGATGAAGGTATTTTCTCTAGTTCACCAAAGATTATCATATTTGTTGCTCATATTAAGGGTTATGTCTTTGATGATGATCCTTCATCCAATACTTTCTATTGAGCTTCCTATTGAACCATCATCTCCATTAGCTCTACCTTCATCAGGACGACCACAAAGGGTTACAAAACCATATGGTTTTTTGTGATTTTATTGTTGGTTATACTATCTTTTTTATCTTATGAACCTAGTTTCTATCGCGAGGCTTAGTCAAATCCACTTTAGCAGCAAGTTATGACTAATGAATTGCAGGCTCTAGATAAATCATACCTGAGACATTATTGTTCTTTCCCTCCTAACAAAATTACTATTGGGTGTCGATAGGTGTACAAAACAAGACACACTTAGATGGTTCTATTGAGCGTTATAAAGCTCATCCTATTGCTCAGGGGTTCTCTCAGGAATATGAGATTGATTATGAGAAAATATTTTCTCTTATTGCTCACCTTACTTTAGTGTGCAACCTCGCTTTGTTGTTGCTACTGCTCGCCAATGGAATCTTTATCAAATGGGTGTCAAGAATGCATTTCCTCAATGGTAATCTTACTATATATTTTTTATCAATCCTCCTCCTTCCAACATTCAGTCTCCAAAAGTATGTAGACTTTGACATGTCTTATACGATCTTAAGCAAGCTTTGCGTGCCTGGTTTGACAAATTCAACTCTACCATACAGGATTTTGGCTTTACCTCTAGTCATTATGACTATGCTCTTTTCATATGTAAGAGTAAGAATGGGGTCATTTTCCTTCTGTCTATGTGGATGACATAAGTATCACTAGGGGATGATGCTATTGAAATCTCTAATCTCAAACAGTTCCTCAATCGTTAGTTTGAGATGAAAAGATTTGGGCTTGTTTAACTATTTTCTAGAATTAGAGATCAATTATGATATTACTAGTTCTTTTCTTTCTTAGACCACGTATGCTTCTGATCTCTTGGCTCGTGTTAGTCTCACTAATTGCAAGACTGCATCTACTTCGATTGATTTTCAAAATCATCTTACTCGTTTTAATGGTCAACCTCTGAAGGATGCCACACTATATCGATAATAAGTTGGTAGTCTTATTTATCTCACGGCTACTCGTATAGACATTACTTATGTTGTTCATATTCTCAATCAGTTTATAGTTGCTCCTTGTTCTTCACACTACGATGCCTTGGTACATGGTCTTTATGATATATCAAAGGCACTATATTTTATGGGTTACACTATTCAACTCATTCCTCTCTTGAGGTGCGTTCCTTTTCTGATTTCTGATTGAGATGGTGATCCTATTGATCGTTGTTCTACTATTGATTTTTGTTTCTTCCTTGGTGATTAACTAATCTCTTAGCGCTGTAAGAAGCAAATTATTGTTCTCGGTCAAGTACTCGAAGCAAAATATCGTATTATGGGGCGATACTACTCAAGAACTTCTCTAGCTTCATTGGCTTCTTTTTTTGTTTCTTGAGCTTTGATAATTGTCATACTTTATGTTGTTAGAATTAGTCTCAACAAGGGCTTCTTAGATGGCAACATATATTCATGTTGTACCTTTGATCCATGCTCTAATGACCTTCTTTTTTTTCTTCTTTTCATTCATTTTTGTGCTTGATTTCTTCTTCTTTTTTTTTCCTTCAGTAACAAAAATCTCAAAGAGAGATGTTAATTTATTTTTTTTCAATTTCATCATTTTCAATCTTTCAAAAAAACAAAAATTCTAAATATAGTTTTTTTTGCAAAATCGAGCATTTATCAAACATCATGATTTTTTTACACTTTAAGAACTCAAAATCAAGTTCTTCAAAGGATCAAATGAAAAAAAATTAAAAAGAATAATAGAAAAAAATTAAAATAAAAGTGTCATTAGGTGTAAGCATAAATTAGAAAGAATAGGTAAACACCTAGTTCTTTTAGTTTTTTTATTAGTATACTTAAAATAGAAATAAAATTAATGCCATTTTAGTTAAAGATTTGGATAAACTACATATATTCAATTTGTCATTTGTAAGAATAGCTATTAAACTAGACTTGATAGGTTAACTTGGTGACTCGTCTATTTAGAGTTTAGACCTAGTTTCTTTTCAAACTGTTTTTAAAAGTAACTCGATTAAACCTAAATGACCCAATAGGTCAACCGATAACTTGGTTAACTTGGTCGTGTTGATTTCAAGGATTTAAAAAAAATATCATGTCCAAAATAAAATCATTTTAATTATATTTAAAAAATATTCACATTTGTTTTTTCTTTTAAATTAAACAATAACTTTTTTAGGATATCTTCATGTTGATCCACTTATTCATAGGTTAAGTCTGTAAACTGGAAAATGTTATTTAACGAAAGCCTTGATAACTTGTTTGTAATCAAATCACAGGTGAAAATTGAATTTATTTCAACATATTATTTGAATTGAATAAATAACATATTACAATTCTCGTGTTTAGAATAAAATACTAAATAAAATAATTAAATTTAATTATATTGTTTGTAATACATATGGAAATAAATTCAATTAACAATCTTATTTTTTTTTAATAATATTATTAAATATTATTTTAGAAGTTGAGCAAAAAAGATGTTATGTATGTTAAAGTTGGCTGTCAAAGGATTAAACGTATGAAAATTCAACTTTCTCATTTTAACTTTCTAGAAAACAAATGACTAATAAGTGAATTATTTTGCTGCAAGTGAAAATGTTGAAATCTAGATGTATAATTCTTTAAATAATAAATGTTGTTTTTTAGTTTAAAAAGTCTTTTTAGCAATTGCACTAGGTGTCCAGTTGGAGTACTTGTTTGAAAATATGGTTTAAAGTGTTTTTTTTCTTCTTCAGAAATGCATTAAAATAATTTTTATTTTATTTTTTAAAAATTATTTTGACATCAACATATAAAAATAATATAAAAATACTAAAAACTTAAATTTAAAATAAAATAAAAATTATTTTTTTTCAAAAATGTTTTTAACATGCAATGCGGTTGAAAAAGAAAAGATAGAAAAGAGTAGGAAAGAAGAGATGAAAGTTAGGGTTTCTAGAATGAAATTAAAAGAGGGTATTTTTGAAAAATAATTTCAATATCAATTAAAACTAAATTTCTTAGCAAATCATTTGGCATCCCTTTGATTCGCTTTTGGTCATTTTCTTATAAATTAAATTTTATTTTGAATTTAAGTCAATACCTTAAAAAAAAAGCTACAAATATAAAATTAATGTAACTTTATGGATTGAATTCAATTCCAAAAATTCTACACATGTAAAAAATATCATAAAGAAATAGAGAAATAATAATCAATAAATAAAAATTAATTTAATATTATAATATTGCTGTTTTTTAAAAGAATTTTTCACTTAAAAATACATTAAAATAATATTTTATAATTATTTTTTAAATTTTATTTTTTACAACTGAAAATAAAAATAAAAATGAAAAAAATATAAAAAATAATTCTTTAAAAAAAACCTAAAACTAGCTTTAATTCACAACTAATAATAATTAAATCCCAAACTATTTAAAAAACAAATAGAGCCAAGAAAACAAAACCATCCAGAACTTAAAAACAAGGTTATCAAACTTGCGAGTTAACTTGCAAACTCGTACGAGTACGAGTTTGAATTTACGAGTTGACTCATCAAAATGGATTAACTCGGAATTGAAACTTGTTTTGGATCAAACTCGGTCTAAATCATACGGAATCGTAAAATCCGACCGGAAGTATACGGTCTTCAGGCGCCCTTCACTCTTCAGTCTTCACTTCAATCTGCACTCTTCACTTCAATCTTTCAAAAATACTCTTTCTTTTTCATGCCTAAACCTGTTCTCTTCCACAAATCGTTGATTCTCTTCTCAATTCACACCCGATCTCCTCCCTAGCTGTTCTCAGTTCACACCCGTTCTCTTCCCCAAATCGCTGATTCTCTTCTCAGTTCATACTTCACACCCGATCTCTTCCCCAGCTGTTCTCTTCCTCCCCCAAATCGTCCTCTCCTCTCATCTCTCGAATCGTCTTCTCGCTTACTGGAGAAGAGCTGTCGGACTTCCCCAAATTTGTCTATCGTTGTTGCCGTCGCCGTCGTCGCCGTTCAAGGTTAGTGCATTTCAATCTTTCACATAAGTTTTGATATAATAAAACCTAGAGTTAGAGGTTGAGAGAGCGAACGAGTATTTCCTAGATAGACTGCCGAGAATGAATTAATTTGTGTTCATGATGTTTAGCTGCCGAGAATATGGAAATTTGTGTTCATGATGGTATGAAAACAAAACATTGCATCTGTCTGTGCATGATAAGGAGAATATGGAAATTTGTGTTCATGATAATGAGCCTTTGAAAGGATCATAAACTGCCGAGAATGTGTGTTCATGATGTTTAGCTACCGAGAATATGGAAATTTGTGTTCTGTCGAAAAGTATTCTGTTTAGCTGCCGAGAATATGGAAATTTGAGGTTCAATTGTATGTTAGAAGTTAGAACTCAAGGTGTGTATGTTCAATATGTGTTCTGTCGAATTAATTTGTGTGCATGATGCTTTGGAATGAATGATGTGCTTAGGAATGAAGGAAGCACTTTGATTGTGTTAACTTGTTTTTTGAATTTTCAGTTCTTTAGAAACATTTTCTAGGAGACAGAAAACTTTAATGAATGATGTGCTCTGTTGTTTCCATAACTTTGCAAGCAACTATGCACAGGATATAGTGGACAAGTTGTTTGTTGTGCATAGGCTTGTGTTAGTCAAAGGATGTAATGAATTTTGCCTGGTGTTGAGATGAGTACTCCAGCTGCTGAAGTTGATTTTGAAACTTCTAATTCAAGGAGTTTAGGGTTAAATATTATTGGAGTTCGATCTAGTACTAGCAATATCGGTGTTAGCACCAGTGGTAGTACTAATAATCCTTTTGATAGAGATGCTATTGATGCAAGTCATGGACATAGTCAGGGGGATGAAACTGAGGCTGGTTTTAGTTTACATTGCACGCCAGCTGAAGATTTGTTTTAAATTTGTTAGTTTTTATTTTATGCAATTTTATGGACAATTGTTTTGTAATGTATTTTGAAGTTATTTTAAATCATGAATGAACTTTAACTAATGAAGTTTTATGTCCATAATTATGATGTATTGTATTCATAAATATTTTACTTACGATTTTACGATTTTTTTGCTCACACGATTTTAGCTGTGATTTTACGATTTTTGTACGGACAAATTCAAGTACAATCATCCGATCTTACTATCCGATTTTCAGAATGGCTTTCCGATTCGTGTCAAAATCACGATTTTGACAACCTTGCTTAAAAACCATCATCAATCAATCAAACTTAATAAACAGAGACGAAAGACAAGATCACCGGTGAACGCATGGCATTGAGACCGGCGTGAGTTTAACTTTCTTTTTTTCTTCATCTCATAACCCATTTGAAATTTTGTTGATTCTAACAAAAACCCATTTGGATTCATAGCAAAAAAATTGAAAAGGTTGTGTCATTTCAATTTTCCATGCAATGTTGTAAATTCTTTTCCTTATAAGTGTGTTCATTTGTGTGTCCTTTGTACTTAACAGGTGAATGCTCTATAAAGATGGGATGGAGTTTGGTTGTTGTTTCACTAATAGTACTTTGGATTGCCTCTTTATGGAAAGTTCTTTACTCGTCATCATCAACTTCATTTTCAAAAACTTCATTTCTGAGTGATGGTTGGTGGAAATTTCCTATGCAATAAACATTGTTTTGCTTTCTCTTAATAATATGTTGTTTATGGTATTATTTTTTAAGGTTTGACACTCTTTTGTTCTTATTAAACCCAGATAGAGCTCTATCCAAGAGAAATGTCCTGCTTGTTGTTGCACACCCAGACGATGAATCCATGTAAAGCTTCTTGTTTTGGTGTTTGGCTTTTAAAGTTGATTTTTTTTTATGTTATGTTGAAATTTGTGTTGCTTCTTATAAAAAAAATCTTGTACAGGTTCTTCTCACCAACTATAAACTATCTGATTTCCAGAGGGCATAATCTTTACATATTATGCTTTTCAATTGGTAATGTTGCTTTCATTAATATGTGATTTAGTTTCAATATTCTTTCATGTTTAGATGTAATTCTATGTCTATTGGGTTAGCCATGGTTGGAATTAAGAAATGCTTAGACCAAAATTGAGAATGTGCTGCTGTGAAGTTTTCTTAATAGAACCCAGAAGTATTTGCCACATGGAGCCAGATTTTGCTTTTGGTTTATTTTTTATTCCCTAATATGATTGTTAGGCATTATATCTGAAAAGGGAGAAGTTTAAAGCTTCCTTTATTAGGAGTCTCCTACTCTATAGTTGTTGATCTTTCAGGTTTCAAATTATACGGTGATTCTCTCTTTTTTTTCCTGCTATTTTTTTTTGTTTGCTTCAATTAAGGCAAAGCCCTAAATTGTAAAAGTTGATTAGATGTTACTTGGAGTGGAAAGAAGTTGAATATTACAATTTTGTCATACCACTGCTTGATAAATGCATGTAAAAAGTTTAAACTAGCATCACAAAGTGTGCAATGAATTTATTTTGTTGGTTTTGAACTCATCTCTAAACCTATATAATGATTTCATTTCTTACCCTGTTAATATTTTTCACCAAAAGATGATGTATGAAATGAGATTTTAGGATCTTGTTTCCATGTTTACTTGCTAGTGTAGTTACATTTACTAAGTTTTAAAGCAGTTAATATAAGCATCAGAGTTTAAAGCCTGCTGCTAAAGCGCTTTAAATAGCTAACTATGGGAGGCTTGCATTTTCAACACAAGAAGTTTTAATCCATATATGTTTTATCTGCCCTTGCTAAACTTCTTCCTTTTGAAGGCACAGAAGTCTTTGGTTCTTTTCTGTTTTCCCCCTCCTTTCAGCACTTTTCTTTTTCCTTTTTCCTTTTTGAAATGGATTTTGGAAAGGCTGGTGTTCCCTATCCAAGCATTGGGTATAGACTCCCTTTATGGATGGTTTCATAAATTTCTTAAATGGTTCGGGTGACACCCTGGTGTGTGTGTGTATCTTGTGACTTTTAAAACAATTTTTTTTGTAATTCATTTTATTTTGTTTTTCATGTAGGCAATGCAGATGGTATAGGAAACACTAGAAAACAGGAGTTCTACCAGGCTTGTGCTGTCCTCAAGGTGGATTAGGAATATGGAACACCAAAGATCTATGGTTCCAGATCTGTACTTTGTAATCTGGAATCTAAATAATTGAAACTTTTCTGCACACTTGGCAGTCCAATATCTTATATTCATATTGAAACAATCAAGGTTTGAAATTTAGAAATTGTATTGATTAGTTGATGTAACCTGAAAACATCATCAAAATTTGAGAAACAAAATTTTCTAAGCATTTTACCTGAACCACCTTTCTGTTCTTGAACTTCCAATTTCTGCTTGTGCAGGTTCCACTTCAACAGGTGAAGGTTCTAGACCATCCAGATTTGCAGGTTGCACTCCTAGTCATCCCTGGAAACCCGTGTATTATAATTTTAGTTGAATTTTCATCTTGAGGCCTCTGAAACCTGATGCAGTGTCAACATGTAGGATGGTTTTGGCAAAGTCTGGGACCATGAATTGTTGGCAAAGATCATTGAAGAGGAGGTATCTAGTCATGGCATTGACATGGTGAGATTTGTGGCTCCTGTGAACTATATCAGTTGTCCACTCCCATTGGATACATTCAGCTTCCATTTTAACACTGTTAAGGGTCATTAAATACTTGCTTTCATGATGCTTGTATGAGTATTTTTTTTCATTGGCTAAATCTTTAGGCTTACACGTGACTACACAAAATCTTTACTTCTCAGATTATTACTTTTGATAACTATGGGGTTTCTGGTCATTGTAATCATCGTGATGTTCATCATGGAGTATGGTAAGTTGATGCTTTTAAGCTTTAGTAAACTGTATATGCTTAAAGACTTCTCTCTTTTCTCAATCCTGGTTCTCATACATCTGTCATTTTGTATAAATGTGAACTATTGCTACTAAGACCATTTAACACTAATAACTCCATTTAATTAAACGATTTTGGAATGTATGCCCACCATTCATGTAGCCTCAAACGTTCAAGTCCCTTTTTAAATCCGATACATGCAATAGAACAAGGAAATCAGACTGAATAATGGGGAACTAGAATGCACAAATTAAGTCCCAGTACTGTATTTTGTATGAAATCTCTGAATCATAATAGACTCATGGAAAGACTTGTTAAAGATGAGCAAGGAATATGAAAATGAAAGAGCAGTAAAATCTTCCTTATTTTGCATTTAAATGGTCTGTTAAATTTTATATTCCTTTTGGAATGTATTTTGTATATGAGTTTCATTTTTAAATTTTCAAAGTTTTAAGCTTTATCTGTAATGGAGTAGCAGGTAACATGTGGGCTGCATTTTGGATTGCATAACTGCCATATCATTGTGCACAAGTGCAAGATAAATTTTATGCCTGCTTTGAATCTTTTCTTTTGCTATTAAGAAAATGGCCCATTTCAAATAGCCCCATTGAAAAAATTGCTATTAGTTCAGGGATTATTTATTTATTTTAACTCTATATGTTTTCTGCATATGCAGCCGGCTCCTGCACAATGTTTCAAAAAGAAGTGTGGAAGCCTGGGAACTCGTAAGCATGCATGTTCTTTAGCTTCTCCTAGTTTACCCTAATGTTACATTTTATGCCAGTTTTTGTGATTCAGCTATTTGACCGGATCCATTGATGTTGTGAAAACATACATGTGCAGGCAACCCCATTGTTTTATATTATTTGTAGTTTATAATGAATATTTTCTACTTCTGTTTACCAAAAGTGCATCTCTTCCCTTCTCCCCACATTCCCTTGTGAAATATCTCTTATTTAATTTTAGTACGGTGATGTGCTGGCATTGAATACTTGCATTTGCCAGCTAAAATGTGGGTCTCTGGAGAATATCAGTTGCAGCAGAGGTTCAATTAAACTGTTTTTCTTTTCCCCTCAAAATGATTGGCCATATTACATCATTTGTGTTGATCTCTTATGATGAGGATGTTCATTTTCTTCTCCATGCATTCTCAGACCAGTACCTGCATTTTGCGGAAGTACAGTGGACCTGTTGATATTTGGCTGTCCATGTTATTACCGCTGAGATACGCTGACGGAATGACGCACTGCCTGCTAAATGAGCATCCCCGGAAGAGCTTTCATGCTATGGCAGAACATTCAAGCCAATGGATTTGGTATGTATCCTGTCACAATTTGAAACGTAACCAATCTGCTTCCTTTACATTTCTGTTTTTCCTCTGGGATCAGATATTTCATTCTGTGTGGCTTCATTCTGCAGGTTCCGCAAGCTTTTTGTGTCATTTTCCAGTTATACTTACGTGAACACGCTTAGAAAGATCAAGGAGGAGGTAAAGAAGAGTTGAAGAAAAATATTGAAAAGAATTTCACTCGTGGAAGTGATTTTCTAACTTATTTCTATGCTGAGTTTGGGTGTTTTCAGAATGATGTTGTCATCCATTGAATTTCAATAAACTTTCCTTTCGCATCTTCTTCCATGGTTTATTAGAGCCCACCAAGTATTATACTTGGAATTGCGACTGACTGATAACTACTGTATCACATGATCCCTGCTCTTCTATTTATAGATTTGAACTTGATTGGTGGCGGGCAATATGTTACAATAATCCGAGAGAATCTAGTTTAGATCAAACTAAAATATGACTTGAGATACGAGACCAAAAGAATACGCAAAAAGAAAAAGTAAAAGAAAATTGTTAATTTTAAGGTCTAATAATCTGATGTTAAGATTAAAAAAAATATATAGTGTTGAAGAAGAAAATCCAAGATAAATCGAGGTAATTTAATCAGCTAATAGTCTATTATGTAAGATTGACATAAAGAAAATCAAAAGAAAAATTTAGAACAAAATTCAATAAAAAAGTAGACGTATTTTTAGGACATTTACATAATTGACCTTGTAAAAAAACAAAACCAAAAAAGCCTCTAGAATGAAAGCTAGTTTTTTTTTAGTTTAAACATCTAGCATGGCATGATGACAAAAGATTTGTTATTTGCATAACAGATTTTGAGTTCTAGTCAGGACGTGTATTCTTTGTAAGAATCTGGAACAGCTAGGATTTTACTCGTTCACTTGGATCTATAAAATGCACATTCTAGGGAATGAGGGTTTTCTTCGCATTCAAAAAAAAATTATATATTTAAAAAGTAAATGATTAAATCATCCCAGAGTAATAAACAGATAATATTTAGATTCTCAAGAAAAGACTATACCCTGCTGCCAAGTCAAATGTCAAGTGCAGTGAAGAACAAATGGTTAGTAGACTGCATGAATTCATGGTGTTTAACTATGCATGCTTCCAGTCAGGAAAAGAAAATTGAAGGTGTGTTTATGGTGGCCAACTGGTCTGCCTACAACAATGATGGGAAAATGGTCCTGACCTGCAAGAAATTCTCATTTTTCAGAGACATTGCAGGCAACAATTACAATATATATTTGGGTTTTGGATGGATCCTAAATACTCCAAAATAATATTACACTCGGTGAAACGAGTACAGAAACAACAAAGTCCAGTTTCAACATAAACAATGCTGAATCTTATTCATAAATAAAAAACTAGTCTTATCTACTTAAATGGAAGACTTCAAGCAGCGGTGTGTAAAAACGCTGCTGAACAAAGGATAGCCTTCACTCCTTTCTGATCTTGTTGTCTCTTCGTTAGTGAAGATTTCAATGATTTCTATTACACTCTACAATTCAACCAATCAATTATGCCCTCCATGATTTCTTCCCGTTCTGGCTCAAATAGGAGATCATGCAAGAAACCTTCTAATAGTTTTATCGTCTTGTCTGTAGAGGATGCTTCTTCGTAAAGTTTTTGCGAAGCATCCGGGTCAGTTACAGTGTCAGCAGCACCATGAAGAACAAAAAATGGAACTCGCAATCTTTTCCAGATTCTTCTGTAAATACGCTGTCGTTCGGAGAATTTCATAGCCGGTCCTTACCCTGACAGGTCCCGGTGTAGACTAGTGGGTCCGAATACTTAGCCACTAGTGCCTCTGGGTCGCGAGAAACTGGCATGCCCTTCTTATTTGATGTATTAATTTGGAAAGTTGGTATAAAAAATGACATAACTGGGGCTAGCATCTGTCATGGCCAAAAAATAAGGGCATCACATACAGTGATTTGATTTCTGTTCTCATATCAACAAAGTACCACCCAATGTCTTTCTATAGTTTATGAACTAGAAAGTCAAATATAACAGAGATTCTTACCACAACCAAAGGATGGGATGGCTGAATTCTTATTGCAGGTGAAGTCAATACCACACCAGATACACTGGCTTCGACTTTTGGATCTATCATCGCCTGCAAATTTACTCAAAAAAAGAAGTGAAAATTGTTAGAGAAATAATTACATGAACCTTGATTTCACATGTTGTGATTGGATCTTGCCATGCAATACAGAATAAGTGCATAAACCCAGGCATACACATTGACAGGGAGCTTCTGCTAAATGATACATTTAGAGAAATACAAGAGACTATAATTGCAAAGAAATCCATACCTTGAGAACAATGGCTGCACCTGTTGAGTGCCCAAAGCAAAAACATGGAAACCCCTGGATTTTCTGTTAAGATCTTGTCAAGAAATGATTTCTGTACAATTATGGACAAGAATAGAGTGCATTTAGATTCATCAGATGCAAAATAAACCCATCAGCATCTTGTGGATACAAATCAAAACATACCAAATCATCAACAGCGTAATCAAGAGAATGAACATATCCATGTAGACCATCACTTCCACCATGTCCTGGTTTGAAGAAAAGGATTGAACAGGTTAGAAAACATACATAAAAGACAACAAAAACTCATGAGCTAATTTTCAGAAGATACTGCACCATGTAATCTAATTAGCAAAGCAGCAAGTTGCAGACAGAAACTATGCAGCTAAAGTCCTTCAATATGAGTGGCTACACATCGGCCCTCACACCCATACCAGACGGAGAGGGATGTGGAAATGAAAATGTAACTTCCAAAGATATCATTTTAATAATATAAAAAAATGTCTGTAAAGTGAATTGGATTGCACATGGAAAATCAAAAAACGCATAAAATAAAGAAAGTTATGCTTAAGCCATAAAAAAAAAGGGACATGCAGCTTTCACCAGCAAATTTGAATTGCAACAGAAATATCAGATCTTAATTCAGGTGTCAATGTTGTCACTCGGTTAACATGACATGAGCAAAGTTATGTGCCTTCAAACTGAAGGCTTGTTCTGCAATGTGCTGACATCAGGCATGGGATCATATTGTCTTCAGTATTTTTCTAAAGTTCTACACTAGTCAAAAACATTACTCTTAAGGACAAATTTACAAAGGTTAAGCACACAATATCTTTCTTTTTCCCGCCTCTTTAGCTCATAAAGCTGGAAAACATATTAGAAGACCATGACAGAGAAGCACTAGCCCTCCCTTTTGAGATTTTCGGAAAAGTGAGGCCAGACACGTGCATGCAAATAACAAGCTTACTTATTAAGAGTAGCTTCACATGTTACTTTTTGCACCAATGGACAGAAAGCCCAGATCCTGCAACACCCAAATATAGATGCATTGTTGAAGAAGATTGCAAGTTCATGAAACATTTAAGGAGAAACAATGCATCAAAGCAGGGATTATATATTACTTTTTCTCCCATCAACTGTTAGTGTTAATATAATTTCCAGCTCGGATTTGGATTCCACTGCTACCATGAACATAAATAATATTCAACGAGAAGTGAGAACTTTTAACCAAGGAAACTAAAAATACAAGTGACTGATGGATTTCATCCTTTCTTTCACATTTCATACTTTCTACTGGTTCTCAGTCTTCGCATGAGAATTTCAGAATTATTCACCCAGAGCATCCATCATAGCACAGGTGATGAACTTGTGGAAATATAATGTTCAAGGTAGCACATTTGCACTACTAAAATAGACAACTTATTTCTTCCAGTTTGCACTCCTTACTAAGTTTGTAGAATCAATTTCATAAGCATCGACTCGAAATACAATCTTAACTTTATGATCCATCCTGCTTCACACGATCCCCTTAAGAAACAGTGGGAGTAAAACAAGCTGCTCTGCAATATCATGAGCAGATAAAGAAAATGACCATTGTTGAAAAGAATAAGAAAGATTTTTTTTTCCTTTTCATGTCACTGCATAAGCTCAAGGGAATCCTATAGTGAGACAACTCGGTCTCTTTTAAGCATCGTGATTGTATGAAATATGATTCCAACACCTTTTAATGAATCAGAAACCACAAATCTTGGCCTCTAGAGAACTCATCAAATGATTAAGATTATACCCATACCAGAGGGGGGCAAATCAAGACATTTGTCAAGAAGACATGAGATCATACTATCATATGCTTTTCAATTCCATCTCCACAAAGAAACCAAAAGGTTATGTTCGAAGAAAATAGTTGTCAAAAATTAAAACTCTTCAAGTACGAGACAGACACAAATTCCACCACAACTATGATCACCAAAATGCAAGGTAGTGATATCAAGCAAGCATGAAGAGATTATTTTGTCTAATCAGGAATGAGAAATCCAAACAACCATGTAAAATTTCAAACTTACCAATCCAATCCATTCCATACACCTTAAACCCATTAGCATTCAACTCCCTTGCAAAGACATTATATCTTCCACTGTTTGTAAAGAATGGTATTGTGAGATAATAATCAAATAATAGAAATCAATAGAAAATGAGTTCCAAATGGACCATTAGGCACAAAAACAAACCTGTGTTCATTCAAGCCATGCATCAGAACAACCAGGCCCCCTAGAAAAGATATGTGATTTGATGTTAGGACATAGCACCAGGAAAGCATGAGTCATTGTACTCTTCCAGATAAAAGTAAAAGAACAAACCGATAACAAATAAAAACCACCGTAATTAACTTCATAACAAGAAGATTCGAAATTAGTAAAATTTTATATCAAGCATGAGGTCACCTAGTGACTCATAGTCACTGTGGAACCAAAAGAAAAGAAGATGTAAACAGCATCACTTTCTTCACACTGGCATCAATAACATATGCTTGATCCACCTACAGTTGGTTGTTAGTAAGTACGGAATAACAATACGATGTAGTATTCTCTATTAAGAATTGAGGTTATACAGATTTAAGCAGGCAAAAAAAGATGATGATGGAAACAGCATCACTTCCTTCACACTACCATCAAGGATATATGCTTAATCACCTACATGTAGTTGTCAGTGAGCTACAGAATAAGGACAGGATGTACTATTTCCTATGAAGATTTGAGGTTATATGGATTAGCAGCGTGTGAAATCTCACAATTAAACAAATTGTCTCATTAATGACATGCAATATTTTAGCTTTTGGTTTTTCCAGTTTATCATTTTCTTGGTATTCCAAAAGCATGCCAAAATATTCCAGCAGCAGCAAGGCAGTGTCCTTAAAAATTCTCTACAAAATCTCGTTACTAATTCAATGAAAAACCATGAAGCTAGACTTAATTTTCAAAAAATTTTAAGTTTATCCTGCTAAATATGTAATTAGAGAAATGTCATGATACTCAAGGGTGTCAACTGTCATAATGGTCAAATCTGCGTCATATGTGTACAGTAAGCATGGTATGTAAGAATACTGGTTCTAGCATGTGTATTACACACGTGATTTGATAAACACAACACATTCGAGTGTCATTATGCAACTCTAGTACCTGGATGGTCATCAACTCAAGATAAGTTGCCACAATTTCAGGCAGCAGAAATGGACTCGAACTTGCTGCTCTGCTTAAGATAAATTCATTTTTACTCTGTCTAATAAACCAAATAGAAACAGAATGTGTTCCCTTTAATTGTGTTAATCCGACACAAAACTATACTTTTAGATGTTTCATTTTCTCATAACTGAATGTCCATATGAAGCATCTGCCAAATCATGTTTAAGAAGAATCCAATCCATTAGACTCGTGCCTATAGATGGCCTTGTCAGAAAATATTGTGGTAGTCTCAGACACTACAAACAGTATTAACAACAATGAATTCAATCTCTCTGATGCAAGTGGCATTTTGAAGACTGTGGCACCATAATGCAGGTGACAAGGGAAGGGAGGGAGGGAAGGACCAGGTGAAAGAGATGTTGGGTTTAAAACCAGAAAAATAGCCAAGGATAAATAATAATAGCTTTACCTCAGTACTACAGTTCTTGGGAGGCGGTCCTTCTTCAGATAATTATTAGACCAATCTGCTCAGACCATATTATTCCTTCCATACAAGGTGGTATTCTAACAATAGGTTATAGAAACAATAGTGATGTCCAGGAATATGTTGTCTAATTAATCAATGCTGTTGGAAATGCAGCCATCTATGATGCAGTTCATCAAGTGAAGACAACGCATCAAAATATTTTAAACATGAAACTCGTCTGAATTGTAGCATTCCAGAATTCAAGAGGGCGACATGAACAAGAAGAATAAGCATGAAATCTATATGCACATTCCAGATAGTGACATAACTCAGCTAAAACAAACCAGGAAACAGGTTTCCAACTCAAAGAAACAGTTAGGTCATAATTAAATTACTTAATGCAAACAAGAAAAGCAGAATCTACTAAACTGGAATGTGATATTAAAGGCATAATCATTTCCAAACATTGGGAAAAATTATCATAAATCATGCCTTTTTGCAGAAACAGTTTTTGTACTAATTTATTTTTCCTCAAATATGTTGCAAAAACAAGAACAAAAACCAAGAAAAGAACTTTTTTTCTCACTTTCCCATTTATTCAAGCAATTCGGTTTCCATATTCTTCAGTCTTAAACTTGAATTTTCTGCTAACAGCAAACAGGACTCTCCTTTCTTTTAATCATCCAATTACCAAAAACATGAGGAAGTGTCCTTGTTTGGATCATAATCAAACACGATCCATCAAATTAATTGAATTATCACCAATAAACAAACAGCTGATCAACAACTCAAGCCCCTTGAAATTAATTGATTGAGACAGAATCATAATAATAAAAACATCATATTCAACGAGCATACCTGATTTTAGCAGAAACTGGGGTCCACAACTGGGTAAAAAGGGTGTCACCCCGAGCAGTAACAAAGCAGTGAAAATTCCCTGACCGTATTGGTGTCATCATCATGTAATACCCTCTTTATCGCAATGGCCCGCCTGCCCCCAACTTCCGGGTCCACCACCGCCGTCACCCCACCACCACCACCACCACTCTTCCACGGTACAATTGTTGCCGGGACCCGCAGCTTGGTCCGGTGGACCCCGCTACTACTTTCCCGCAACAACCTACCATCCTTGGATTTCTGATCACCTGACGAAGACGTAGATGACCCCCTCGCCGCCACCGCTGCCGCCACCACCATCCGTCTCCGTCCGCGGAAAGGGGCTAAAAGTAGCAAAAACAATGCATTTATCAGCATCAACAAGCTTTTTAACGTTTGAACGGAAAATAATGCAGTAATTCTCCCACTTGCACCGGACGTTAGAAGATAGGACGGCGATGATGGTGTTGCGGCGTTTGAAGCCATGGGTTAATCCTTAATTGCTTGATAACTACAGGTGCCTTTAAATTCTTAAAGATTTGCTCTAGGTTCTCTTGAAAATGATTCTTTGAACATAAAACATAAATAAAAGGGCGAAAGCGAGGTTGTTTATAACGTTAAGAAAACGATTGTTGTTTATATAGCATAAACAGAGAGAGAGAAACAAAAAGGAAATGGTGGGTGGTTAATTTAGTGACAAATACACCCTCAGAATTTTTCTCATCGACCAAACAAAGAAACCACTGCTCTGGTTTTCCCATACTTGGAGCTTTTTATATAGAGCGCACCACTGCCATTTAAATTATAAAAAAAAAAATTGATTTCTTACTATATTACAATGTTCAGAAAAATGAAAGAAAAGAATTTTTATTATTAATAATAATAATACCATATTACTTTTATTAAAATTTAAAAAATCTACTGTGTGATATTAGAGAAGTGTTTTATTACATTATTTAATAGATTTAATTTTTTTATTATTATTAATGCGGATATCTGGATTATATTCTTTAGACAAATCAAAGATTTAGTTTTGATTAATATGTAAATGGATGTTGTTATGATTTTTCATAAAAAAATAAAATAAAAAGTTGATATTAATGATATTTTCAATAAACTTTATGCGTTAATAATACTGAATTTTTTATTTAAATAACTTTAATTATGCATTTCTCATATTAATCTCATTATAAAAAATATGAAATATATTTTCAGAACAAAAGCGTAATATTATTATTATAAAAAAAAAGGCAAAAGAATTGGAATTCAAGTTTGACTTTTGGTCTTGTTAACATTGAGATTAATATGAGCGCTTAGTTTGCGTTACAATTTATTTACTAAAATGTCTCTTAAATTATTTTTATTTAAAATATATATTGAATTAATATTTTTATATTTTTTAAATAATTGTTATATATTAATATTAAAAATATATATAAATAAATATTATAATATATTTTTAATATTAATAAAAACTTGCTGTATATCGTAAGGAATTCGTATCACGTTAATCCATTGACTAACTGTATATGAGGAGATATGACAGGTGTCCATTGCATCCTGTGAGAATTTGATTTTTCAATAAATAAGTAGTTAAAAAAATAATTAGTCCTCAATTTTATTGCCAGTGACTAGTTAGTACTTAACCTTCAACTGCTTGCAAATGTCTCCCCAGCCATTCTGTAGTTTCACACATATCCTCCCTCGTACATTTTCCTTGGCCCAAGCCAACAGAAATTGGTTGCCACATCAAGCCCATGGTACGCTGCTAAGAATTTGAAAATAAAATAAAGTCAGTATTCTTTAATCTAGATTAATAATCTTACTAACTTGCTTGATGCACAATTTACTTTGAAATTTCTATCATCAACGACAAAATTATATAAAATTGAGAATTATCTTGCATAATCATTAATTATATAAAACAAATTAAATGGGAGTAAAGAAAAACATAAATAAATATATATTTTTTTGCATGTGCTAGTACATCTTTTTTGATATCTTTCAAAAATTAACTCTAAAATGAAAATAATTTGAATGGAGGGACCGCAATGAGAACATTTCTCAAAAGCAGAGGGACCAACTGAATTATTAAAAAATAAAGGGACCGGCACATACAGTAAATTCATTTATAGATGCAGCTGTCTACCTCCAAAACTTCTTCAAAACAACAACAATATTTTTTATTTTCTTAATTTCCATGTTTTTTGGATCAATAAAATAAATAAATTCAAAGCTCAGTGTGACGTGGCATAATTTTGAAACCTATATTATTACATGAAATGCAAAAAGGTTTTGTTTTCGCACTTTAAGATTCAATTTAGTCCTTCTGGAGCATAAATTAGGCAGAAAACTTAACCATGACCTTAGAGATAAGACTCGGGAGGCGTAGAGATGTGTGGATTACAATTTTCTTTCAAGACTATTGGCTTCAAAATTAAAAAAATATTATTGAATTGAAACATGTCTAGACTAATTAAGCTAATATTGTTGCTCCGAAAATAAATATGGGTAGTTATTTATTAGTGGTTGTTTATTTTTGTGTTTTAAAAAAAAGGATAAAAAACATTTTCCTTAAATTTATGTTTCATATTATTTTAATGTGATGATGTTAAAAAATAATATATATATATATATATATATATATATTTTCAAACAGAAAATAATCACTATAATAATATCAAATAAGCTCTAAATATTTTTTATATAATAATAAAAAATATTTTTTTTTCATATAAATTGGAAAATATTATTTATGTTTTTTTTCATTTGTATATATCTCTCTACCAGGTCAGGCATAGATATATGCATTAGTAATTACCATTCACAAGTAATTATTAAGATGTTTATTATTTTGGAAATATATTGCATTTCAAAATATTTTTATCTGAAAATATATTAAAATAATTTTTTTTTAATTTTTAAGAAATTATTTTTAATATCAACGTATTAAAATGATCTAAAAAATCAAAAAACTTAATTTAAAATAAAAAAAATATTTTGAAAACATAAAAACTGTTTTTAAAATAAACTTCTAAACACCGCATTAATATCCATGTAAATAAACACAAATCATTAAAATGTGAATGCACATCTCATGATCGAGACAGGCAGCATGAATGGTCACAATGGAGTCGTACATCTAAAAAGATTGAAAAGGAACCGGAAAATAAGAGAAGAATATCATGGTAATTCGTTTCAAAATGTTTTAAAAACAATTTATAGATTTTTTTATATATATATTTTTGTATTTTCATATCATTTTTATATTAATATTAAAAATATTTTTTTAAAAAATAAAACATCTGCTAATCTTCAATTGTATATAGATCTGCTGCTGCGAAAATACAGAAGAAAATATTTATTTTCTATATTTTTAAAATATAGAATAAATTTATTTTAAAATAAATTTAAAGTGTTTTTCATTTTTTATGTGTCCAATAAGAATTCGATTTTATTTCTATTTTTTGCAATAATTAAAAAAAGATAACTCAATTAAATTGTATCAGTCTCAACATTGAAGCTTTTGCGAAATTTCCACGAAACTTTTTCTCCCTTTACAGATTTGCCCCTATTGTGCATTTTCATTAGCTTAATAGAAATTGGCAACAACCTACTCGTTTCAAATTATCTATAAATATAAAAGTCAAATCATGTGATATAATTCATGATATATATATTTAATATTTTCTTGTTTATTTATAAAAATGTTTTTTAAATTTAAATCTAATTGATAAAAAAAAACGTACAAATAGTTATTCACATTGAATAGATACATATATTTAGATTAAATAAGTGTGGTCTAAAATAAATTCGTTAAAAAGAATAAAAAAATTTAAATTATACATAGGTTTATATAAGAGAGGTGCTAACTGAATTGTGATCTGAGTAAAATAAAAAAACAATTAAAATTATAAGTAGGTTTGTGAAAGTTGAATGTTAATTACATTTCAATTTGGGTAAATAATTTTGCATTCTGTGAAATTTAATGCTACACATTATGGTTATATACTATTATAAAATTAATTACATGTAAATTAAAAACAACATTGATAAAATTAATTATATTAATTATCATAGGTTATGATATGTACATTTACTAGCATAATTAGTGAGATAAATACATGGTGGTTTAAATATAATTATAATCAAATTAAAAAATATACAAATAACTGAATAACGGAAATTGGGTCACCCAAAAAGGAACGCGGGTGGCCGGTGGCGTAATGGATAGCCGTTGGTCTGGGTGTACATACACGTGTGTGGTCAACTAGCGGGGTGTATGTAAAAGTAACCGTGATTGTTTTTATTTTTATTTTTTTTCAAAAATATTTTTAAGAAGTTGTGCTAATCATCCACCGGGGTGTTCTGGAATATTCAATTGTAAACGTGTCAGAATTTAACTGGTTTCAACAACTAAAGGTGAGTGATATTGACACGTGTAAAACGTGTCAGATAGTGGAGATGGAAGGGAAAAATATTTTTTTATATTTTATGTTTTGAGAATATAAAAAATGATGCAAGAGACAATTTATGGTGAAGAAAGGGGCAAAGGAGGGCCCTACAAAACTACAGTAACCTATGATGATGCGGTCGGGGTAGAATACAAAAACAGTCGAGTCTCTATCCAATCTGCTGCTGCTTTATAAGCTTATGGTGGATATGAACATGCCAATCTCTATCCAGCAGCTTTTTAGCTCTCACGAGCCATAAACGCTGCAGGGATTAAATTATTATTTTTTGTCTAGTTTTAACACATATAATTTTTTATATTGTATTTTGGTTTTTATTCTTTTATTTTTTTTAGTTTTGTTTCGATCCCTTGATTTTTTCAGTCCTTCTAAAATATTTTTAAATTTTTTGTTTGTATCTATACACCTTTACTCTTAGTTTAGATTTTTAATTTTTATTATTATTTTCATTTGTATTAAATGCAACTCGCGTTAAAAAACATAGTAAGTTTAGTTTTGATGGTATAAAATGAGAGTGAAACTTTTTCTTAAGCATGTATAGTTAAACTTGAAATGTTTGAAACACCACCGCAAATAACTCTTCCGTTTGTCTTGTTTGAGGCTACAAAAGTTATTTTATTGTGCGCTAAAAAAGTAAAATTACCGGGACACCCCCACTGATAATTTTTGGTTTTTGTCTTATTTGAGGGTATTATGATTATTGTACTATGCACAAAACTGAAAAAAAACTGAAAATACCTCCAATACCATGATATTATTTTAAACACATTTTACATAATAAAATGAATATATAAAAAAATAATATACATTCTTAGAAGTTCTACGACGCCGCACGCGCCTTCCAAAATGTGCATGAGCTCTGAAATTAACGTCGCACCCATAACACTGCGATAGAAAATATAATTGGTAAATTACCAATGCACCCCTATAACCAACTCCTGGATTTTGTCTTATAGGGGTATATATGTACTTATAGAACTCGTGGTGCGCATCAACTGATCCAGACACCACGATTATAAAAAAAAGGTCTGAGGATTAGTCATGGTGCGCTTAAGCTAACCCAGAGACCCCCGTTATAAAAAAATATATAAGTGAAAGAAAAAAACAAAAGCTTAAGTTGGCCTGAAGACACCGGTCATAAAAAATATATAAGTGAAAAAAAAGTATAAGCATGAAAGCACTGTAGCAATCCATATTGTTTTTTTTTTAAATCAGTCCGGGAATTAGTCGTGGTGCACTTAACCTGAACCGGAGACCCCAGTCATAAGAAAAATGTATAAGTGAACAAAAAAAAAGGTATAAGGAAAAAAATAATAAATTCATCCGGGGATTAGTCATGGTGCGTCCACGCTGGCCTGGACACCCCAATTATCAAAAAACAAATTTGGTCCGGGGAGTGGTGGTGGTGCACTTAAGCTAGCCTAGAGATTCTGGTTATAAAAAAAATGTATAAGTGAAAAAAATGAAAAAAAGAGCTTAAGTTGGCTAAGAGACCATTGTTATAAAAAAATGTATAAGCGAAAGAAAACAAAAAAAAAAGGTATAAGCGTGAAAGCACTGTAGCAATCCATATTGTTTTTTAAAAAATTCGGCCTAGGAATTAGTCGTGGCATGCTTAAGCTGATCGAAAATCCCGGTTATAAAAAAATATATAAGTGAATAAAACAAAAATATAAGAAAAATAAGAAAAAAAAGAAAAAAAATATTGTAAACACTTTAGAAAAAAATGTGGGTCCGGGGATTGTCATGGTATGTATAAGTTGGGCTGGACACCCTGGTTATAAAAAAAAAATGGATATGAAGATTAATTGTGGTGCGCTTAAGCTAGTTCGGACACCCCGATTATTAAAAAAACAAAACAAAAATATAAGTAGAAAAAGAAAAAATATATAAAAAAAAGTATAACAAGCAAAAAAATGTTTTGGGGAAAAAAATATATAATAAGAAAAAATGAAAAAAATAATATAATAAGGAAAAAATACAAAAAAAAAGGCAAAATAAGAAGAAACAAAAAACGGAGGAAAAAAAAAGAAAAATAATAATTAGGAAAAAAAACATAATCAGAAATTAAAAACAAAAAAAAATGTAAAAAAAAAGCAAAAAAAAAAAGGAGTAACAAAAAAAGAAAAAAGGGAAAGCACTGTTGCAATCCAAAGTGCTATATGTAGGGAGCTACATTGTTGTCCACGCATAGTTTAGTGTTTTGTTAATAATCAACTCCAAATTAGCATATTTTATGATTAAATCTGATTTTCGGAAAAAACGCACTATGTAAATTTAGTTAAATAAGTAAAATATTGATTATTTTAAATTGTTATAAAAAAATATATGCTCTGACTTGAATTCGAGACTTGTTACATAAATCATAAGTTTTTTGTCATTATGTCACAACCCTTAGAGACATTAGAGCAACAAATGTTATATTATGAATTAGCTTAGTTTTTAATGTGAAAAAACTCTAAGATGTTACTAATATTTGTTTTTTAAAAAAATATTATGAGAGGATTGATTTGATTTGAATTGACAAAATTATAGTTTAATTTAGAAAATAATAATTAAAATGACATGTTTTTAAGATTTTGAAATGGAAACATATTTGAATATGAAAGGATTGAATTGAAAAAAAAATCAATTAAAAAAATATATCAGAAAATATTTTAGAGCTTTGTTTGAGAGTGTAATAGAAGTTATTTTTCATTGTGTTTTTTTTTTCTTTTAAATGCATCAAAATAATAATAAAATTTCATATTTCTTTTGTATTTTGACATTAACACGTCAAAACTATAAAAAATACTCTAAGAAAATATCAACTTGAATCATTATAAAAAATAATAGATTTGAAGAAGTGTTGCTCAACCTCACTCTTAAACGGTATATTGTCTTAGTTTACACGGGTTAACAACAAATTAAACTTGTAAATTGAATAATAAGACTGAAATAATCTTATAAAAAATAAAAAATTATCATGATATTTAATTATCAATCAACAAAATTTAAAGGATATAATATTAATAAAATCCAAATCAACTGGATTAATCTATAAACTTGCAATCTAGTTTACGAGGACCCCATAAAAAATAAATAGTAAAATTGATCAATAAAACACAATAATTTAAAAGATAAAAATAACATTATAAAAAACAAATTGAAAAGAGAAACAATAATGACATGTAAAATCACAAATTGTCCCGCAATAGCTCTCCGGCGCCTGCAGGCCCCGGGTTACCTTGCTGCACCCATCTGAATTAAAATTAATTGCTTGAGCGTGATGATTTTGGTTATTTTTTAAAATATTTTTTTATTTAAAAATATATTAAAATGATATTTTAAAAAATATTAGTAAAAAAATAATCTAATAACATTAAAACAATTTAATTTAAAATAAAATAAAATCATTTTAAAAAAAATATTTTTAAAAATGCACAAACGCACTTTTAGTTATCCAGTCTGTTGGTGTCTCCATAATAATGAATCACTATCCAGATGAGCAGCAGGAGTTCCCGCTGTACTCATCGGAATATGCACCGGAAAAAAAAAGAGCGGTTAACAACTAAATTCATTGATTTTAGTTGTTTGTTTAAATAAAAAAATTATTTTCAAAAATAATTTAAACTATATTATCAAATAGGTTCATGCTCACAAATAGATTATATCATGATAACTCATTTCTTAAAAAATTAACTAGCTAAAACAAACAACTTATTTATTATATAGCAGAGTATTTCTTGATGAAAACTTTATTCATGTATTGAAATGACAATTTTTTTTTTAATTTTTTGGTCATTTATGTAGAGATTAGAAGAGGATAATAGTCCTCGTGAATCAGAGGAAGAAGATGAAGAGAGAAAGAGAGGGAAAACTCTGAAATTCCAAATTCTTTATGTATTGTTACTGTTCAGTTACACACAAAATACTAATGCCTCTTATATATAGGCTAAGGGAAATACTTGTGTGTGGCTACTCATATCAATGGCTACTGTATTCTATCATCCCCCCTCAACCTCTGGCTTGAAGAAACCAAGCATGAGGTTGCGGCAGTGAGTGTGAAACAAAGGAGAGCTTAAGCCCTTGGTGAGGATGTCCGCAAACTGCTCCCGAGATGAGACAAATTGAACAATTAAGCTGGTTGGCGAGCAACTCTTTCACGCACAAAATGCACATCAATCTCAATGTGCTTGGTGCGCCTGGTGATTGACGAGGATTAAAGGAGAGAGCTATTCGTTTGAGAGATTGTCGCGAGTACAAGACGGGGAGGGTCGTGAAATTGATACACCAAGAAACTTAAGCAATTGCTTAACCCAATCAATCTCAGTTTGAAGTAGAAGATAGAGCTCGATATTCAGCCTCTGTTGAAGACACGAGACAGTTCTTTGCTTTTTGGATGACCAAGAAATGGGATTTGATCCCGAAACACAATCCGCCCGATGAGTTGATCTTCGATCATTAGGATCACCCGCCCAATCAGGGCGTCACTATAGGTCTGTTAAATCCAAGGAACCCTTGGTATAACCGATTCCAAAATGCAAAGTGCCCTTAAGATACCTAAGGATCCTTTTGACTAGCTGTGAAATGTGCAACCATAGGTCATTGCATGAGCCCGACAAACCCGATGAACCCAGAAAGCAACATCGAGCCCGGTGAATATGAGATATTGTAGAGCTCCCACAATGCTTCTATACGAGGTTGGATTATCAAATAAAAACACCATCATTCTTCAAACAAACGTTGATATGGAAGACATGGTGTTGCACATGGTTTAGCGACTGCATATCCGTCTTGAGCGGCGAGTTCTTGTATATACCGAGATTGAGACAAAAATCATGGCATGAGCGAGTGTTTGTAATCCGAATTCCTAAGAAGTAATGCAAGCAACCCAAATCCTTAACATCAAACTCGAGCAGTTAAAGCATTAATAACTTCTCCAACAGACACATGAATTACTTCCGAGTAATTATTATATCATCTACATACACCAATAAAACCACAATACCAGCAGCAAGATTTTTTGACAAATAATGAAGAGTCGAGTATGTGTGATTAAAACCCAATGATGGCAAGAATGATGTGAACCTATCATTCCAAGCACGAGGTGCCCTGCTTGAGTCCATAAAGTGATTTGTGAAGCTTACAAACCAATTCGGGATGCCTTGTATCAAGCAAATCCAGTGGTCGTGCCATAAAAACTTCCTCTTGCAAAATACCATGCAAGAATGCATTCTTTATATCAAGTTGTCTTAATACCCAACCAAACCGCACTGCAAGAGATAGAACAATTCTAACCGTAGTTGGCTTAACTCTCTGGGACTGAATGTTTCACCATAATCAAGACCGGGTTCTTGGTCGAACCCTTGTGCCACTAACTCCGGCTTTATGCCTTGCAACCGAGCCATCGGCATTCTTCTTCGGTTTAAAGACCCACTTACACCCAACTAGATTCTTATGAGAAGGTAAAGATACTAAGGACCGGGTGCCCCTGTGAGTGAAGAGCATCAATCTCATCTTGCATAGCCTGATGCCAAGAAGGATTCTTCATAGCAGCCTTGTAACCTGATGGCTCAACCAAAGATAGATCAATAGGGGAAGGATCTTTAACTGTAAGAAGACAAACCTTTCTCTTGCTAATACCACTCTTGCTGCGAGTTTGCATGGGATGCAAATTCATAGTGGGAATTTGCATCACCACAGGGATGGCCTCAGACTGATCACCAGATGATGCACCATGCAATGGTGTTCTATCAAAACTGGACTGAAGGTCCACAGGTTGAGAAGAATTATGTAAAGGAGCAGTAGCAATGGACCCAGAAGGTGACAAATTTGAGGAGACAGGACTGGAATGACAGTGAGCAGGAGATGGCATAACAACAATATTATCACGATTAATGATAGGCATAATAAGAGGTGAAGCGACTTGTGTTGTACAAGGCTTAGAAGCTGGATATTAGTGCGAGTATAGGGAAAGAGATGTTCATTAAACACTACATGCCGTGAAACATATGTGCGTTTGGCAAGAACATCATAGCATACATATCCCTTGTAATTGGATGCATAGCCTAAGAAAACACACATGATTGTCTTAGATTGAAGTTTATTGGTATTATAGGGACGCAAGAATGGAAAACAAGCGCAACCAAAATTCGCAAATGGATAATAGTAGGGGCTGATTTGAAGAGCAGTTCATATGGTGATGTGTTATGCAATATTGGGGAAGGCATTCTGTTAATTAGATACACAGCTGTATGAATGGCATAAGACCAGAAAAGGGAAGGCATTTTTGCTTGATGAAGTAAGGTAATGGTTGTTTCAACTAAGTGACGATGCTTGCGTTCAGCAAGGCCATTCTGTTCAGGAGTATAGGGACAAGATTTGTGATGCACAATTCCTTTAGTATTGAGAAATAGTTGAAAGGATTTACCAATATATTCACCACCTCCATCACTTTGAAGAATTTGTATAGAACATGAAAACTGTGTTTGAACATATTGAGAAAAGGCAATAAACACAGAACAAACATCACTTTTATTTATCAATGGAAATAACCAACAATACCGTGAACATTCATCAATAAATGTCACATAATATCTATATCCATCAAGAGATATACAAGGAGAAGGCCCCCACACATCACTATGGACAATTTGAAAAGGAATTACAGACTTAGTGAAACTAGAATGAAAAGGAAGCTTAGTAAATTTGCCATGAAGGCAGCTATGACACATGCTAGAATTGGAATCAACAGGACATTTGACAGCAGCTTTGCTCAACATCAAAGTAACTATTTTATTAGTAGGATGCCCTAACCTACTGTGCCAGGTAGAAGAGAGAACAATTTGACCCAAATAAGCGTGAGGCTGTGAATGGAGAGTAGACAAACCGGAACTAGTTTGAGACCCAAATGGCAAAGGATAGAGTCCATTACTGCTGTAACCTTTGAAGATTAGTCTCCCTGTGGCCTTGTCCTGTATCCAAAAACACCAAGCATCAAAAATTAGCCGAAAATTATTGTCCAAACACAATTTATGTACAGACAAAAGATTTTGTGCTAACTGTGGAACATAAAGAACTGAGTTCAGTGTAAGTGGAGCCGGCTTTGTGCGAATCACAGCATCCCCAACATGAGAAACCAACAGACCTTCTCCATTTGCGGTCTGCACAGAGTCATTGACAGGGAAAGGAGCAGCCTGAGACAGGTTATGAAGATCAGAGGTCATATGGTGTGTGGCACCAGAATCAGCCAGCCACACCTGAGAAGAAGATGGAGAGGGATGCACCACTGTATTCATTGCATGCATTGGGGATGGAACTCCAGAATCAGACATCCATAACTGGGAAGAGGATGTAGATGGATGCACAAATGTATTCAAAGCTTGCATGGAATGCGAAGGACCACTGGACATACCATGCGAAGGACCACTGGACATACCATGCGAAGGACCATCGAGCGAACTCCATTGAAATTGGTAGAACCACCGAAATTAGGGGCCTCGGTCATTGTAGAAACAATACCATGTGGTATGGTTTGTTCTACCACAAATGGTGCAGCCATTTTTCTCATCCCTTCTAGAATCACAAGTAGGGCAAGATGACCCTCTCGGTTACACAGTTGACACACAATCATGTTGGACACAGCAGAGGTCATATGTTGCAGATTAGATGATTTAACAGGGAATTGTGGTCTGGAATTCATATGTCGAAAGCCTTGAACATATCTACTCTTGCCTCTGTTTCTATTGAAAGGCTTGTATCCCCCATTGTCATAAGAGTTATATGCATGAACTCTATTATGCTGCTGACCAAACGATGGATGAGACATAGCAGATTTTGAGGTATGCATGGCAGTAAGATAATTATGAGTTTCAGGAACGATTGTTTCCACAATTTTCTCCTCAGCAAGTAATTGAGACCTAAACTCTCTTAATGCAATAACACTCTCTCGACCTCTAATGACACACCGAAAAGTGTTATATTCTAAGGGAAGTCCATTCAATGCCAAAATTATGATATCTTCATCTGCAAAGTGTACACCAGCAGCAGTTAAGTAGTCCCTAGCTTCTTTGATCTTAAGGAGATATTGGCTAATTGTATCTGCACCTTTCTTAATATTTTGAAGATTGGTCTTCATTTGAAAAAATACTAGTCTTAGATACTATGGAAAATTGCTCAATCAGTCGATTCCATAAGTCTCTAGAACTAACACTACCAATAGCACAAGACATTGCAATCGGAGACAGTGTGGCAGTGATTAATTGCATAAGGGCTCTATCATGTAATTTCCAAATCAAAATATCATCACAGTCAATTGAAGAGGAAGAAGGAGAATTATGTGTACCACATTCATCCACTGTGACAGACGAGGGACAAGGATGAGTGCCATCCACAAACCCATAGATTCCATTGCTCTCCAGTAGCAAGCAAATTTGAAAATGCCAGTTGAGGTAGTTTGTATCGTCGAGCTTCACATTCACGGAAGTAGAAATAGTTGAAATTAGAGCGGTAATTGGGGATTGCAAAATCGAAGTTGAGTCTGTGTAACCATGACTGCAAGATTGAGAACTTGACAAGTTTCTTTGATTACCCACTTGATAAAATCAGTGGCAGCTTGAAGAGAAAAGAAAAATTTGAAGAGAATTTGAATTGTTGCTTTAATAAGCTTGATTGCGGAAGCAATGAGTTTATATGGTCTGCGTGAGCATTTTTTAGCTACGATACCATGTGGAGATTAGAAGAGGATAATAGTCCTCGTGAATCAGAGGAAGAAGATGAAGAGAGAAAGAGAGGGAAAACTCTGAAATTCCAAATTCTTTATGTATTGTTACTGTTCAGTTACACACAAAATACTAATGCCTCTTATATATAGGCTAAGGGAAATACTTGTGTGTGGCTACTCATATCAA